>PVKB01002185.1:0-310202 GCA_004027205.1 Ctenodactylus gundi | reverse complement strand
TTCATTCTTCTGCATGTGGATGTCCAGTTTTCCCAGCACCATTTGTTGAACAGGCTGTCCTTTTTCCATTGTATGGATTTGGCCCCTTTGTCAAAAATTAGGTAGTTGAGGGTATTTGGGTTTGTTTCTGCATCCTCGATTCTGTTCCACTGGTCTATCTGTCTATTTTTATGCCAGTACCAAATTGTTTTTACCACTACGGCTTTATAGTATAGCCCGATGTCTGGGATTGTAATGCCTCCTGCTTTGGTCTTGTTGCTTAGGATTGCTTTGGCTATTCGCGGTCTCTTTTGGTTCCATATGAATTTAAGAATTGTTGTTTCAAGTTCCTATCAAAATACCGGAATCTGTTTTAAATCTCCTTGATACACCTTTCTGGAAGCACACCTTTAAGGATGGTTGTAAGATGGCTTTAAGTTCTGGGTTTTGACTACTCCTATAGCCATTAGAGACGTCGGGAACTTTGGTTGATCGATCTGATTGTTTTGCACCGTTATTTATTTCATATAGAAAGATTGACTGAACATATTTTAAATAATCTGAGCAGTGTTTGCCACATAGTAAGGGATATGTGAGAGCTGGTTGTTGCTTTATTAATTGTTATCACATAAATGTCTAGCACCTTGGAAAGTTATAGGTAGCAGTGAAATATTTAAAAAAAGTTTATTCCTTGTTTTGTTTGGGTATGTCTGCTGCCATCTTAGATGGATCTCTGGTGGTAGAGATTCACCCATCCTCCCATTCAATATAATTTTGATAGAAATAGGCCATGGGCAATATGGAAAGGGGAATGCCATTCTGCAGGGTATCCCAGAGGCCTGGAAACCAAAATGGCCTTCCCTCTTGATTTCCTCAATTCTCGTTGCTCCTTCTCTTCTTGCCACCTCCTCATAGGGCCCACGGGCCGGATGCAATGATCCTTGTGGACGGGCAGCCGCGCCAGGCCAAGGGGGAGCTGGGGCTCTCCCAGATGCTCCACATCGCCAGTCAGATCGCCTCGGGCATGGTGTACTTGGCCTCTCAGCACTTCGTGCACCGGGACCTGGCCACCAGGAACTGCCTGGTGGGAGCCAACCTGCTGGTAAAGATCGGAGACTTTGGCATGTCCAGAGATGTCTACAGCACCGACTACTACAGGGTAAGGTGACTTTCCCAGCCGCAGGACTCAGCAGCAGAGCTAGAGCCTGGCTTACATGTCTTTGTCATCGTCCATTAACCTTGTCACGCTGGTGCACACATGCACACGTGCATGCCTAGACATGCACTCAACAGTTATCTTTTGGCTGCTCTTGCATCTCGACACAACTGTCTATTACTGTCTCAGTAGGCCACTCCTCCTTTCTGTTGGACATTCGGCTGGACTGTATCCGTACATTGCAACGACAATGCATCATTTTCTCCCTTGCATTGATGTTCATTCTTCACGTAAACAAAATCACACACACACACACATATATATATATAAGCGTGTACCCAAATGCACACCCACACAGCCCAACTTGGCACTACATTTTAGCATATCCTACCCCTTACCTTTGTCTAGCCTTACCCAGAGCACATTTTATTTTCAGGAATTATCTGGAGACCATGTCAGGATTATCTTTTTTCTAAAGATAGATTATATTGAAAAGTGAAACTCAAAGTAAACTAGCAAAAATGATGAACAGATTGCTGAACAGAAAATCCTGAAGACTTTGGAGAGATGAGGAAGTACAGCATCTTCTACCAGTTTCTGGCTTTGGAAAGTGGGCAGGCTGGACCTTAGGGGGGAAAATTTTTTTTTGAGACAGTCTCACACTGTGCAGGCTGATCCTGAGAAAATGAGTTTTGATTGTGTTCTTTTTGCACTCAGAGAGTTGTCTACTTCATATTAATAGGATCTTACTTTGCTCCCAGGGTCATTTTTCCCCTGTAGGCCTCAGGAGCCTGCTTCCCTTCAATCCCTGTGTAGTTCTGACTGTGTTTTTCTTCACTGGGAAAGGGTGACTGTCTCTGTGAGTCTCTTGGCCCAGAAAAAGGGACGTGAGTGCAACTTGAGGCCAGATAATATCTTCAAAATGATCAAGTTGCAGGTGCCTCTAACAGCTGTAGGCTTCAGTTTGGGGGCATCTGGGGGAGAGTTAGGATAGGGGTGAAGACATGGAGGCAAAGGGCTATGATCGTCTGTTTGGCTTACTGTCATGAAATATACGTTGGGGCACTTAAAACAAAGATTTTCTTTCTCATGATTCTGGGGCCTGGAAGCCTGGAAGCCCAAGATTCCAGGCTCTGGCAGCTTTTTTTATTTTTTAATTTTAATTTTTTTGAGACAGGGTTCCTCTCTGTAGTCCAGGCTGGTCCTGAACTCACTAGGTAGCTGAGGCCGGCCTCAAATTCACAGCAATCCTCCTGCCTCGGCCTCCCGAGTGCTGGGATTGCAGGCATGTGCCACCACTCCAGGCTTACGTGGTGCTGGGGAATTGAACTCGGGCCTTGCACTTGCTAGGTGATTGCTTTCACAGCTGTGCTATTCGTTTAGCCCCTCTGGTTACTTCTGTGTCTGGTGAGGTCTTGCTTTCTAGTTCATGTGTGGCCGTCTTTCCTCTGTGTCCTCTCACAGCGGAAGGAGCAAAGCTGTCTTTGACATTCTTTTAAAGGGGGACCAGTCCTCTTCATGAATGTTTCACTGTCATGACTTTATCACTTCCCAAATCTGCCCCCTACCAAAGCCTGTCGGTCAAGCTTGACATAGGCATTTTAGGGAACTATTTAATCTAGAGCAAGGGGAGTTGCAGTCAATTGTCTATTTTCTTTGTGGGGAATGACCATATGTGACCCAAAGGGTATAAGTGTGCTGTGAGTCCGAGTGTAGTGGAAGAGGACATCAGGTCTTCGGCTTGTCTCTGACGGTTTGGCCTAAACAAAATCACTAAGGCATTCAAACTGAACATTACAAGGAATTCATTTTAGCTGTATCCAAAAGAAAATAGAATGCCTGGGACAGTCCTTTTATGGCTAAAAAGTGATCTGTTCGTGGTACAACTAAAACATGGCAGATGACAGACCGCTGTGAGCATGTATGAGGCAAGTAGGGCAACAGTGGGGACGGGGTGTCCACAGCGGAGGGGCAACTTCTCTAGCCACTTGCCAAGTTATTGTCCCCAAATTCAGAAAAAGGAAAACATGCTACCAGAGCCACAGCAAGGGCAGGCCTGCCAGGAAATAATCAGAGTGGACTCTTTCCCTGGCATCAAGACTATTTTTCCAGTTACTTCCAAGAGAGGCAGTGGTGTTGTTACTACGGGGGCTCGTGGATCATAGATTTCTTAGAGGCTGGCTGGAGTTGGCACCGTTTAATTGCCTTTCCACTCTGCGTAATGGGGTTTGCTGGCTTGCCTGACTGAGCTCGAATTTATGGTGGTAGTGATGAAATCAAGAGATGGCTCCCTGTTCTTGGTTCTTACTTTATTTTTTCATTATACGAGTCACATATTGAATTATGCTAAACTGATCTCTGCTGGCTTCACCAGGACCTTGGGAACCAAGTCTGACCTGAATTTGCAAACTCGCTTCTTGGCTTCCACTTCATATCTTTGAGTTCTGGTTTAAAGAGAAGATTGAAATAAAAAAGAAAGTTCACAATCTAAATGGTACCTCTTTGCACTTGCTTTAACAGTTGTGAACTGTTGCTCTCTGCTCCTGGGAGAGCATCAGAGGGTAAGTAGGCTCTCCTCCCTTCCTAGGGTGCCAGAGCAGACTTAAAGGAGGGAAGTGAATGGCAAAACGTTGCCTCTTCAGGTACCTGGAGCTTCTTCATGAGTTCTGAGGAAGGTTGTTAGTCTAGGCCAGCTGGCTTGGAAATGTGTCTTTGGTTCCAAGGTAGCACGAGGCAAGACGGGGTAGCGATTACAGTAAGCACTCAGCATTTTGAATATTCCTCTGCTGGTATGTAAATAATACACAAGCTGTGTGCTCTCTCTGCATTGAAGGAGCAGCTGTGCCACATTTTCATCCTCGTGTTCTCGCCATGTCCTAGTGTGTACGTAGTTCCCAGTTCCCTACTCCTCCATAAAATCAAAGGGAGAAGTAAATTTTCCTGAGGTCACAATCTTCAAAATCTTTAAGAATCTTCAAAATCTCCATTGTATTCTTCACTTTCCTGCCACTGGGGAAAAATATCTGACACCTACAGCTTGGAGCAGAAGAGGTTTATTTTGGCTCATGATTCCAGTCCATGGTTGGCCAGCTCCAAAGCGGAAGCAATATGGTGACGGGGCATGGTGGAGGAAGACGGTAGACCTAATGATGGTCAGGAAGCAGAGGGAGAAAGGGTGGGTGGAGACAGGAATACACCCTTCCAAGTCAAGCTCTGGGTGACACACCCCCCATCAGGCCGCGCCCTCGAAAGGCACTTGCAGCTGCTGAACTCATCAGTGATAGATGAGTAGCGTGCCCCCATGATCCGACTGACTTCAAGCACATAAAAATTTTGTAGAACATTTGAAATCTAAGCCATAATATCTATATCAGAAGACATTTCGATGATAAAAGAGTTCTTGGATTTGGGCATAATCTCCTTTTCGTTCACATCTTTGTGCTTGATCATCACTAGCCATCATGTAACCTCAGTGCCATCATCCTAACCTCTGTTCTATTTTCCTTTTGTAAAACTGAGGACACAATATTTACTCAACTGATTTCTGTTGATGTTAAGCAAATTAACTTGTGTAAAGAGCCTGTAATACAATACTTACTAGAGAAGCTATTGTTTTTGTTATCTTCCCCTGTCCTGTTACACACCCAAGGTAAGAGCACTGCAGGAATAATCTTATTTCCAGATGCAATTCCTGGGTCACGAAGAGGGACCTCCTGACCACTGGGAAATAAACCGAATCACATAGCTTCCCCGAAGGAGTAGGATCATTAAGTAAGGTCAATATTTCCTTCCTCCAGTTTCAAATTGCCTACAAATACTGGGTCATCAGTACTTGCTGCCTCTGCTTCTTCTGTTGCTCTTTCTGTGGTCCTGCTCCAATCTCAGAGCTAAGCCATGCTTGAATGATTTATGGGAGACTTTGTTGTTCAGTCTACACTGGCTGAGGCTTGAAGAAACACAATGGTTTATCAGATGGAGAAAGCACTATGAAGGATTCAAACTGCAAGCTGAGAGCCCCCTAATCATTTTGTACCTCCTTCCTGCTGGTGATTACCGGACCCAAGGATTGGCCATCTTCTCATGCATAATACAGATGAACACAGATAGCTGTGTTTGTGTGTGTGTGTGTGCGTTCACATTCTCAGTGAAGATTCTAGAGTATATGCGGGAGGACAGAAGGGGAGACAGAGATAAGTCCCTTTTTATAGTCTACCTTTTTCATTTTTAATTTCTTAAAACAAAGAGGCACCATCTGGCTCATGCATAAGTGCTATGCAAACGATTTACAAAGGTGAACTGCCAAATTTCCCGTTACACATTTAGATAGCGAAAACAAACATCCTTGTATCAAGGCACCGGAGCAATTTGTTCTCTCTTCTTAGGATGGTGCTCACTGACAGCCAGCTTTTCTTCCTGTGGATCACTGATTCAGTGATGCTGACATTCCTTTTAAATTGGCTTCCACGGGGGTGAATTTGGGGTACATTATACTTTTCTCAAAATCTCAGAGGACACTAAGGAACCGGTGATCATACCCAGGTGTTTCTGTTTGAGGGGAAGGTAATACGCCGAGATCTGGAAGGAGTGGGATTGGAAGAGACTGGTCCTTGGATCCTACTGATCTCGAGAGCCAGGAGTGAATGCTCCCATTTACTTCGCTGGCCTGTGCGCCTAGCACAGTGTCTGACACCAGGTAGAGATCTAATAGAGGTATCAATGAATTATGTCAAAATATGAGTTGAGGGTTAGGCGGGAAGTAGGTCTAGCCAGATCAGAAACAACCAGATACCCGGCAAGGAGACCTGATCTTTTGGAGAGGATGATGAGATTTAGCCACAGGTGGCAGGTGCAAGTCTCATCTAAGGAAGTAGAAGTGTCGTCTGAGGAGAGTGCACAGGAGGCATCTGAATGGCGGTCCGAGTCCTGGATGACCACAGGAAGTCTAACATAGAGTCCTGATAGCAGACGGAGGCAAATGTGTAGGGCGTATAAAGGAAAATATGTCAAAATCCAAGAAAACCCAAGATGAGGCTGTAAATCAGTTCTGGCACTGGTAGCATGATTCTGGGGTCTAAGGTGGAGATTCCAGGCCAGGGGTCCCAGCAACTCCTTGAAAGGCTGGTCACAGGTTTCCTTAGAGTGTGGGGATAATCGAGACGAAGTGCACCTTGGTGGGAGACGATGGATTTTATGGATGTCATAGTGTTCTAACAACAGCGCTGAGAGAAGTGCAGGCTCTTGGACCCGCGCTGCCTGGGTTTGAATCACTGTTTCCGTAATTTCAGCCCTACGACTTTGGGCACGTTATTTACCCTTCTTGTGTCTCCAACTGTAACATGGGGTTAACAGCCCCTATCACATGCATTTGCTGTAGAGATTATGAGCTAATACATATAAAGCTCTTATGATGATAAATGCTCAACAAATATTAATCACAGTTCCTACTGTGGGAGCTAAAATGTAAATATCTTCTCAAGCTCCCTGACGGACACTCTGAACAGCTGACCTCAGAGTGTTAGGTAAGGTAGGCCAACGCCTGAAATAAATAGATGCCAAAGCGCACAGTGCCTCCAACGGAAATAGAAGCTCGTTTCTAGGTCTGCAACAGTATGAGCAGGTGATCTCACTGGAGGAGCTGTGTGCTTCGTAGCACCATTCAGGCTAATGGCGCTCAACCCTTTTCTTGGTGTGGTGTCCTCAGTCATCTTAGGCGTCAGTCCAACTGCAGCCAGCTGGATGGAGAAAGAGGCATGCGGAAATGTGTGTAGGATACTTTTAATAAGCCTGGCCTGGATGTGGGGTCTGTCACTTCACTTTAGGGTGAAAACCCAGGCAAGTGGCTGAGAAGGAGGCTGAGAAACAGAAGGTAACCATGTCCCACATACACAAGAAAAACCTAGATTACAGAGCAGCAGCTGATCCCTGCCACAGGAAGAGTAGAAAAACTACTTTCCTTCCAACTTTCCCTTCCAGGAGTACATCACCTAATGCGTGATGATTTACGAGGAAAGAGAAGAGAAGGTGACACCTTTGCTTTCTTCAAGGTGTCCCAAAAGTTTAATTTTTCCTATGTATGGTGAATTTTGGGACACCATGTACACTGAATTAATGCTTGAATAATTTTCCTGGTAGTATTAGTTTCACTTCAAATATTAAGTAAATTAATATGGAATAAAGACATTATATTGATGGATACTTTTGGAATACCTTTTGCTACTCCTCACATCCTGAACATAAGATGATCATCCCAAGAGTGTCCTTTTTCTCTTCTGCTTGCAAATCCTGGTGTCACCTGACATTTGTAAGCCCTGGGGAAGCTTGGCCCCATCTGCCATCGCAGGGCTTTGGTTTATTTTCTTGGGAAGCAGAAAAAGACCTTCTCACAGGGAAACATATTCCAGGGACTGGACAGAGGGAAGAAAGAATGTCCGAAATCAAAGGGTGTCTAAGTTAATAAGTAAGAAAAGACAACTAGGTAAAAAGCAGGAACAAAATATATGCTACCTCGGGATGTATCCCAAATCTATGGTGGTTATTGAGAAATCCAGACCTGTTACAGATTCTACCTAAAGCTACCCTGTACTGCCTAAAACAGGGTTAAGACCCTGATGAAAAGCCAGGGTTCTATAACCCCTAGAGGGTCCAATAATGGGATTCAGAAACTCTACGTCTTCCTGAAACTATGTGGTAATATTGGTTGAGGTGCTTTGTTCAATTTTCCGGTTTTGAGACTTTCAAAATAACTGCTCTGATATTTGTGGCCCACTGACTCATTGGAAATGAGTTTCCCAAAACAATGTGACCAAGACCAGAGAGCTGTTTAAACCTGATGGCCATGAAGGGAGGCCATCTCCTTGTTTTATCGGTACCTGAGGTTGGACTAGATCAAGCTGTGTCTAAGGTGTCTTCCAGTTTGGTAAACAGCAAAAATGTCGACTCATTACAGAGCCATCTGAACTAAAAGCCTAGGCCACCTGATTAGTTAGTTTTTATCCTCAGCTGGGTAGATGTCCTCAGATAGAGGTTAAATGAAAGTGTGTTGAGAATAGCAGTGTTCGATGAAATAGACTGTAATTTGCTTTTATTTTTAAAAGCCAGTGAAGAAAATTTAAGCCAACTGACTTCCCAGGTCTCAGGGTGCTTGTGATCTCTGATGTTTGTGAGATCTGGAGAGGCTCACTCAGTGACTGGAATCCCTGATTATCTCCCAGACTAAGAATTCGGAGCCCCACAGAGACCGAAGAGACTGACAGATGACAGTTATAATGTGTGCTTGAATCATGATGGAACCACTGCTGTTGGTAGCTACACTGTGCAACCACATGGACATCTGCATTCTGAATACCCCTTGGGCCTTTAGTCCAGCACAGCCGCTGAGGAATATAGTCACAGACTGTGCCCTGCAGAGAGAGGCAAAGTTTCTGCTTCTCATTTCTGCTCTGTAGGGAGCAGAACCTCACCGAAAGAGATGTGATCTCGGGCGTAGCCAATCAGACAAATTATTCCTCCCAAGAGGGGGATTAAGGCTGGAAGGTTGCTGAATTCAATGTAACTCCAACTGTGTCCTTCAAGGACATGGGTGTCCAACCTTTTGGCTTGGCAAGGATGCCCTGAGTGAAGAGGACTTCTCTTGGGCCACATACAAAATATATAATATAGTTAATGTATATAAGCAATAAAGCTTTCTTCTTTATATTTTTATTATTGCATTAAAATGAATATAACATAAGCCCAAGTGCAATAATTGTCCTAGTTACTTTTTATTGCTGCAGCACCATACCTGACACCTGTAACTTAAGGGTTTGTTTTAGCTCACAGTTTTAGGAACTCTCAGTCCACTTATGGACAGCTGGTGGAAAGGCTTGGCTGAAGTCTAGCTGCAAAGAAGTTGTTCATGGTATGGCAAGAGGGGAAGACAAGAGAGCAACAGCGGGCACAGTTAGCTGATATCCTTCTGGATGAAGCCCCAGCGACCCACCCCTTCCAACCATCTCCATCTCTTAATAGCACAGGGAATCTGTGGCTTAACCTCCAAGACTGAATCACCTTTCAGACAGGAGTCTTTTGGGGAGACATTACAGGTATAAACTTTAATGAAAATTAAGAGAACTTGCATATGTGGTTAATAATACCTGTCTTTGTAGACAAGTTGAAATACTACTATTGATAATCACGGTGTCTTATTCTCCAAATTGCACAAGTACATGTCACACCTGGTTGTGCAGGTTTTGATCCAACTGACTGCATGGTGGACAGGGGAGGGGAAGTCAGCATTGCCCTGTGCCCTGCCCTCCACAACATTTGCTTGTCACCTACACTGGAACATTATTCCTCACACAATAATGTTAAGTTTGCCATCTTGTAGGGCAGCATTTCTAGCTGTCTGGTCAACGTAACAGCTTTGTGTGATCTTTCCTCAAAAAAATATAAATAAAGTTGGAGATGTAGCTCATCAGAAAGATTCTGGATTTAGTCCCCAGTGCATGAGAGTGCACACACACACACACACACACACACACACACACACACACACACACGGAAAGCCTCCCTACAATCTCAAAACCCAGAGCTGCAGAGAAGTCCTATCTTGTGGACAATTTGCAACTCCAGGCTTTTAGAGGAATCTGTGGGTGCTCCACAGTACAATTGCCTTTAGACAGCATGAGGACACGGCTGGATTTAATGGTCCCTGATGGACCTGAGTCTTGGAGGCTGCAGGATAGCAGGGGGCCTTCTTAGTTTCATGGCCTCCAAACTAAGTGCTTACTCTTTCCTCCAGCTTTGATCGAGGGCACTTGGTGCTAGTTAGGCAATATGGCCCCAGAGCAGTCCTTGCGTCACATAGGTGCTGTGGTATGCACATCTTGAGTGAATTCAGAGAAACAACATAAATGCTAAGACCCAGTAAGCTGTACAAATCTGCAGAGGAAAGGAACACGGAGGAAACTGTGTGGGACAGATTTATGCTAATTATACTAAGTATCGCAACCTTGTTTCCTTGATTAAAGCCAGTGGATCTGCACACTAATTATGTACAAACTATCACACATTTTGGATTGTAAAAGTCTCTTGAGTGATGGGATTGATATTTAGGACAGCTTGGTCTCAGTGCCAGCTCTGTATCTCTATCGTTTGAACTAGAGATACACTTTCATCAATAGAATCTCGAGCTTGGATTCCATTTCTATGGTCTTTTAAAGTTTTCTTTTTTCCTTCTATGAGATTAAGTTCTGTGTGTAATGATAAATGAAACATAAGAATAATGCCAGTCATCTCAAGCACTCTACTGCTTTGGCCCCAGACCATAGCTTTTCAGTATCTCTTCCTGATAAAATAAAAGAACTAGCCAAATGCGTTGGCATAGATCTATGATCCTTGCATTCTGGGAGGCTGAGGCAGGAGGATGGCAAGTTTGAGCCTAGCCTTGGCAACTTAACACCTATGGAGATCTTGCCTTGAAAAAATAATGAAGTCTGGAGGTGTAGCTCCGGGCAAAAGTCCTGGGTTCAGTCTCTCATGTCTTAAATAAAAGAGTGGACAATGTGTATTTTTGAAACAATTTCTTTCAATACTATCTGGATCAGTTTAGTGACTAAAGTTCAATTTCTTCTCTGCTGTTTTCTTCCTTGAAATATTTAAAATGATTGTCCAAATATTGGCCTGATGGGCTGAAGAATTATGTGGACAAAATAATTTCCTTGGACTTTTTCAGGGATGAGAATCATCTGACTTCTTCTTCCCATCTCTGCACTCCCATGGATCCATCCTCCGTAAATCATGTAATGTTTTATTTCGGTGTACTGGTGGTGCTAGACATCTATCTGCAACTCAACCTTTCTGTACAGTACAAAAATGACTACAGAAGACTGAATGGCTTCTGTCCCAGGACATCACAGCCGTGTGAAGTGAGAGTGACATAAAGAGAGTCGAGGACCAGGAATTTGAGGTGTAAACAAATGACCTGAACCACGAGGGGAAGTTATTGTATTTGGGGCATTTGCTTCCCAGTGACTTAGGAATACTTGTCCTGGGAAAGATCCTCCCATCATGGGAAACCAACAGACAGTCATGGACAGTCATGGAAGTCCTGTTCAAATTGACCATCATAGTTGTCCAGGAAAGAGGCCAGGAGGTCCTGTGCCACAGAGGTAGCAGGAGATGGAGGAGAAAGCCCTTGAAGTCAGTGAAGCTCTGGAAGGTGACCTGCAGGCCACCACCCAGGGACTCAGAGTCTTGCTGTTCAGAACCATAATCTTGAAAATGAGAAACAATGAAATTGCAAGTCAGGATGGATTTTTTAAAGACTGCCTCTCTCAGACCACCCTGTCCCTTCTGTGTTTTCAGAGTGTTAGAAACAGATGAACAAACGCCACATCATTCAACTTTAAAGAAACATGACACAGGAAGAAGCCTTACACGTCATCTGTTTCACCCTGGTGGCCCAGGTCAGAATGGCCTTAGAATCATCTTAGACACGTGGTTCGCTTGTTCTTTTCTGGGGCCTTTCTTAGGAGTTCCCAGTTTTCTTCCCTTATGCCTTCCAACTGTGACAAGTGGAAATGATTATTGGTGAAAGGCTTACCCTTTTCTTTCTAACACTGTTTAATAGTAGGAACTTCTCAGTTGTGTCTAGCCAGAATCCTACCTGCTGCAAGTAGGTCTGTTTTGTCCCATTTCCTTAGTGGGGATCAATATGATTTATATTATAAACAGACATTGTAATAATCAGGCAAACTCTATGGCACTCAGGCAAAGTTGAGAGGGATAATGAAGGATGATGATGTGACCAAAATGGTTTTATGCTTTTTGTAGAATCTTGGTGATATTTTATTCATTGGTTACGCCTTGACTGGAGAATCAACTGATTAAGAACATGCCCCTCCTTTGCTCCTCTACAAAATCATATCCTCTCTTTGAGGGCATTTTCAAGGAGTCTCTTACGCTGAATCTCTTCTGAGAATTTGAAGTTTATTGTTTTCTTCTGTCATTAAGCTGGTGCAGGTGCAGGATGGGCACTGTTATTACCAGCCCTCCCTCTCTTTGTGGGGACTGGTACCAAGGTGAAATGACGGGAAGATGTTCCAACAGGAATTTCCAAAACTTGGGGGATACTTTATCAGATGCTGTTCTCAAGAGCGGAGATAAGGCTGTAGAAGGCCCCGAATCGGGCGCTGAGTCCTGGTTTCTTTCTCCTGTGGAGGGCAGTGATGGATGGATCCTCACTGGCTTCATTTTCCTTCCCTAAGTGCAAAAGGCCTTTTGTTTTGAGACAAACGGAATGTATAACATATAAAAATACATAAATTTCCATACAGATATCTTCTTTACCAGCTGTAATTAAGATATTTGCATGTAAAGAGAACATTGTGTTTTCTTGAAGTTTTCCTCCCAGGGAATTGTGTCTCTCTCATAATCCTCAAGCCCAAGAATTTGTGATCTGCCTGTGACTACAAGGAGGAGGATCAATATAGCGTCAAAATTCAGAATTTTAAACACAGTTTCTGCTCCTGGTTGTTTATTCCAGACTTAGCTCCTCCTGAAGGACAAAGCTGGAGGTGGAGGAGAAAGATAGCCTAAGAGGAGGTGGGGTGGACAGAGCACTTACCAAATCTAAAGTCAGGCAGGTACTCATTTGAATTGTTGAGCTTCTGCTTAGAACTATGTGACCTTAGAAAATTTACTTAAATTCCCTAAGGCTTAGATTTTTATCTATAAAAGAGAGAGAGAGAACAATTTCTTCTTTTGTGTGGATTAAATAAGATAATGTATGCAAATTGCCTGGTACCTATGAGGTACTCAGTAGATGGTTATTATTATTCTATGTAAGTGAATAAGGTAAAATTATATATAAGAAATTTTAAATAAGTTACATGCCAAAGTATTTCCTGTAATGAGTTTTTGGTGCTGGATACTAAAATTAAAGGGAAAAGAGCCTACTTCAGGGAACTCGGGGTGGTAAAAACAAAGGCATCCGCTTCTTTCCTCAAG
Source organism: Ctenodactylus gundi (assembly GCA_004027205.1). Taxonomy (NCBI): domain Eukaryota; kingdom Metazoa; phylum Chordata; class Mammalia; order Rodentia; family Ctenodactylidae; genus Ctenodactylus; species Ctenodactylus gundi. Next base: position 297,079 of record PVKB01002185.1, on the reverse strand, counting down.
ACTGGATTAGATATTCAGACTGGTCTTTGGGAAGCCTGGGAAGAAAGAGAACACACTGGCACTCAAAGGAGGAGCTGTCCCGTTGTGCAACTAGTAGTTCCAACCAGGAACTGACCTCTGATAGCTATGAGTCATGACTTCTACAGCTGACAAAAGTCTTCAGAATAAGAGCCTCATTCTCCAGAACTATTCATTAAGTGTGTGCCCCTTTTTTTGTCACATCAGAGGATGATTTCAGAGAGTTTAGGAACCTTGAGGATAAAGGCAAGGCTGGCTTAAATCCAGCTCTACCTCCTTCCTCTTAACGCTTAGAATGCTCGCTGTTCACTGGGATGCATAATATGAGGCTGTGGAAGATTTAGCGCATGAGCATTTGGTTTTATTAACCCCTAGCAACAATTCCATTATCACCGATACAGTCTGTGCTCAGTAAGTCACCATGAATACTCTAGAAAAAATGAGTTCAGCTGCATTTTAGAGTTGCTTGGTAGGGGTGATAAGTACTCCATGTCCCCAGCCTTGCCAACACTGGCCTCTCTTTCACTGAGTCAGTCATCAGCTCGAGCCAGGGTAAGCCTCGGATTTCTGGCCTAATTTGTTCTTGTATTTGATCATTTCCTTCCTAATCTATGCGAAACTTTTCATATCCTTAAGTATTTGAATATGCATCTGTCCCACATGCTGTGTGTTAGTCGGCTTGTCATGGTTGTGACAAGATAACGGAGAAGAGCCAACCGGAGAAGGACAGGTTTACTTTGGCTCATGGTTTCTGAGAGTTCGGTCTTCAGTCAGCCGGCTTCATTGCTTGGGGCCCGTGGTGAGGCAGGACATCTTGCGGGGAGCATGTGATAGATGAAAGCTGCTCAGTTTATAGCAGTCATGAAGCAGAGAGCAGAGGCTGAGTTGGGATGGTTGGGTCTTTTGAGTAGTAAGTTTGATTTTGTAAAGAATGTAAATGAAATTTGTGAAGAAAAAAATTTAAAGAGCCTACCAGTATTATGTGGTTTTCTGTGAGGCTCTATAATGCTTACAGTCAAAATTGTGAACCTATAATGTTACAAATTCTATGATTTTTTTTTCCTAATAGGGCTTTGTGGAAGGCTATTCAAGGGAAAGGAGGCAAACAATTGAGGTGACTCAGGGCTGGCCACCATAATAAGAAATAGATATCTTAATTACGTTTGGTGTCCATTGCAATAGTTGAGGATACAGAGGCAAGTGCCTAGAAGCAGATGCATTCCTGGGCCTGTAATGCAGACTCACTGAACTCAAGAGTGCGGATGGGAGGCTAGAAACAGTGAAGGTTGTAGTCAGAGGCAAAGAATGTTACCCTATCACCGCCACATGTGCAGTAGGAGGTCATTTTTGTGTGTATGTTCTCAAGGACATTCATCGATGAGTATTTCTTCACAGTAGCTTGAGATTTCTGTAAGGTTTTCAGGAATTCATATCCTTTGTTACATGATCCTGCGCCTGGCAAAAGCTGGGCTTTCCTAATTGTCCAGCAAATGAAATGAACAAGGAGACAGGGATATTTCTCAATGAGTGACTGATCTGGGGTCATGCCATGCGTGCTGAAGTTTGAGGCTCTCCGAAATCCCCACAACAGTCTTTAGTGCAGGGATGATGGAGGATGACTCCTCATTACTTTGGTGTGATAATGGGCTCTACAACACATTCCCTCACCTACAAGGGCGACAAGATTAGGGAACTCTGGGGATGTGTCACCTGAGGGTGGTGAAGCACAGTGCCACAGACAATGTCATTATCATGTGAAAACAGAACAGGCCACCTTGGGAAATAGTGGGTTCTCTTGTTTCTCAAACAGCCAGACAATCATACTTTACACATGCTATAAACGTGTCAGCATCGGACATCAGATTGTAGTAGACAACTGCAAAGGTTTGCTTTTTTTTTTGCCAACTCTGAGATCCTATGAACTGACATTGGATAAAGATTGCTTAGATACAGTGTAGCAATTTAGAGACTCATTATGCATATGCAAGGAACTGTCAAGTATATGTTTCCATGATGCTATGAAATATTAGGCCAAATCCACCCTCTCCATATCTTTAGATTCACACCTCTTCATTCTTTCCCACCCCCTGTGCGCCTCCCCATCTGTCACCTGCCCTGTCTCTCTCTAGCCCACCTCTCTCTGCGCCTATCTCTATCTTTTTTGAAGTCTTTCTAAAAGTCTCTTTTCTACTTGAAAAATTTATAATCTCTTTTACATTAGAGAAAAATCTTCCTTTGACCTTTCTGCCCCTCTGACTTCCATTTGTCCCCTCAAGTACTACAATAGGTAGTTTCATTTTCAGTCTTAATTTCTGATCTTCTGATCTTACCACTTCGTTGAATCTGTAGTTTGGGGGTCAATAATTATCTCATCATGGCCAATTTCAAAAACCTTCCCTCAAAGATAGGCCTTTCTGAGCCATCTGCTAAATGACATTAGTAATAGTGACCTCCTTCCTTCTCCCCTTCAACCAACACTGCATAATATAATGGGTGATTGGAAGATATGATTGATATTTAAATCTCAAAAAACTTATTACAATAAAAGGCACATTGTTCGGGATGATTGGGTAAGTGTATTCGAAGCAAGGGATGTATTTTGAGGCAACATTTTTTATGATAATAATTTAAATCTGAACATTCACACTCAAAATTTTTAGATTATACCATATTGAACAAATATTTATGAAAATTTCTGTCAAGCAAAAACATGACATCATGTTCTAATTCATGACCTTCATCCTGAGCTACATTTCCAGCCCGTTTTTACTTTTGATTTTAAAACAGGGTCTCGCTCAGTCTCTAAGATACTCAGGCTGGACTTGAACTTGTGATCCTCCAGAGCGTTGGGATTATAGGCCCACACCGCTGCACTTGGCTCATCCTCCTTATTCACCAGATCCGGCACTGTGCAAATTCTGCCTTTCTCCCAAATTAAAAAAAAAAAAAAACACTGAAAAGTGAGTGTTTTGAATCAATTTAGGGCATCAAGGCTGTCACAGTAATGCAACAAAATACACACATAGAAGAGGACTTCCGGAAATGCTTCAAAAGTAGCCAGAACACTGATAATTGTGTTCTAAGTGAAGGGAAGTATTTTGAGGGAGGGGGTCAATGGCAATGTGCTTTTTGCTATCTATAATAATGGAAGAAAGTTTCAATTTTCACCGAGTTTTTGATCATGCCTTCTGTTCTTGTTCAGTGCCTCCATCACATGTCGTTTTACACTGTGTTCATTGCCCTTTCTGTCTGTCTGTCCTTTGTCACTTCATTGGCTTCTCATTTAACGTTCTGGCGCTGCTACTTCTGACATCCACTTACAAAATCTTGCGCACTTATTGTAATCCCTTTTTGTTCAGATGCAGCAGCTGTTTGAATTTTTCTCTTTGACTGCTTCCTGTAGGACCCTCCCCTGGAAAATTCCTCAGTGAATGGAACTTGGTGTGCTGGAAATACATTCTTTGTGGTCGCCTTCTGATTCTTTGGGCCCCTCAGTGGCCAGTAGCATCTGGAGGGGCTCTCCAAAGGGGCACCCTCCGTGAGCTTGTCTGTCCTTCACCTCACTGCTCTGTCTCAGCATCACTTGACCTTTGCATGGTGACAGGAGCTACCATAGTCCACGCTCTGGTGATGGATGGGCACAGCTTGAGGCTTAGTGCCTCTCAGCCATGTTTCTCAAATTGCATCTCAATGGCTGGGTTTTTTTTTTTTAATTTTTTGAGATAGGGCCTTGCTATGTCACTGAGTTTGCCCAGGCTGGACCCAAACTTGAGATTCTTCTGCTTTAGTCTCCAAAGTTCTGGGATTACAGGCCCGTGCCACCAGGCTTGAATCTACCTGTTGCTTCTGGAAAGGCCTTGAGTAGGTCCTCATTTCTTCAAAATAAAAATTTCTGCCCTGCACACTATGTTCTCAAGCTCTCTGTCAGTCTCCTTTCTGATCTCTCCCGTAAGAAGCCCCGTATTGTGGTCTGTTTCCCAGTACCATGTGATCACGTACACCTCTGCCCCAGGTCCCTCTGTTTACTGGCTGGGGCTGCCACATGGAAGTGCCATAGTGGAGGACACTTCAAGAAAAGCGGCTGATTTCCTTGTCGCTTGGCGGCCGCAATCCAAAATCAGGTGTAGGAACTTCATTGGCCCCTCTCCTTCCTTTTATTTAACGTTCTGGCTCCTTCTGAGATCGGTTTCCTTGACTTGCAAATGGCCACCTTCTTCCTGTGTCCTCATGCAGCCCTCCTTTGAAACTGCATATGTCCAGATTTTCTTTATTCATAGGGATAGCAGTCACATGATCATTTTACCTTAGTTACCTTTATAAGACCTTATTTCCACTTACAGTCACGTTCTAAAGTCCTGGGGGTCAGGACTCTAACATACTCAATGCCGGGGGTCACAATTTACCCGTGATCACTCTCCCCAACTGCCTGTATACTCTTCCCACCATCTCCTCCTTCATTCCTTCTCTCTGTCCATCTCTCATTCTCATCAGACACTGTGAATCTCCATTCCATCATCTCCATGGAAGGTCTCCCCAGCCTTACTTGCTGGGACGGCACATCCAGATGGGAGGCTTCCCCAGCCCGCTTCCTCCTTGGCTTCTTCTTGTGTTATGTTTTTGCTCCTGACTGCCCCCAAAGTGGGAGGTCTCTCCTTGTCTTTCGCACACAGCTTTGGCCCATGAGATGCTTGAGAAATGTCCTTGAGAAGTTACCATGTGTGACTCCTTTAGGTGGTCAAGTTCAGTCCCTCCTCTACTTTCTGGGGGAGGCCATCAGTGATCAGGGCTTTCTTGGGCGGTGATGGAGAATGTCAGTGTCCCCTCTGTTGATGGTGAGAAGCAGGAGGGGTGAGACATCCATATCAATGATGTCCAGGTGTGTCACCTCCCCTCCCAACTAGAAAAGCAAGAAATAAAGTCTGGGAAGCTCTAAAATTATCAACGAATTCAGGAGTGTTCTGTAAACAATTAGGAACTATAGAGAAAGTGCAACCCGAGGAGTTGAAAATTCTACACAAAACCTGTTTTCTTCCTTGTCAGAAGAGCTGAGCCCTTGGAGGAAGTCTACACATTCTTGGGGGCCCTCACAGAAAGGCAGCTGGCACAGCCTAGGAGTGTCTGTTGGCTGGGCTGTGAGTGAAGTTCTAGGCTTTGCATGTGGAAGGCTGTGGTCAGCCTACTGCCTAGATTGCGGAACATGTGTTTGCAGGCTCTGGTCACAAGGGACACTCCTTCAGTAAATGACACATCCATTCCCTTCTCCTCCCTTCCTCCATACTTCGGTGCATCCTTCCTCTCCCTTCACCCCTTTTCTTCTCTCTCCCCTCTTCGCTTTCTGCCCCATTCACTGTCAGGAAGGGCCATGGCAGAAGGGCCCGCTCAGCGTGTCGTGGCAGCGGCAGAGGCTAGCAGCACCAGCAGCTTCCACAGTGAGTCTGGATTTCATTTCTGGGGACAGGGGTTGGGCAGAGCTGTCCACACACAGACGGACAGCTTACAGGCTTTGGAGAGGAACTTCCATGAGCTGGGGGCTACTCCAGCCTCTTTCATGCCACCCACCATGGAGGCATCATTTCACTTCCGTGGAAGTTTCCTGTCAAAGCCTTTGATGTGCTTGGGATGTTTCATGGGGAGGCAGCATGGTGGGGTGGGTGGGGCCATGAGCTGCTAACATTCGGTGCACAGCTGAGATGGCCATCGGAATCCAGCGGCTGCAGGGGTTGTGTCCAGGCCTGTGTGTTGGTGGAGGCTGAAGGTGCTGCATGGGCAGTGGTTTGGCTGCTTTCTTGCCTTTCAGGATGTGTGGCCTTGAGTTTTGTGTTTATGCTGGGTGCCTACACTCTAAGAAGCAGGAATTAAGAATCCCTTAAATACTTAGGCTAGAGGGTCTCAAGATGGAATGTGTCCTTTTGGACCTCACATGAATCAGGACTAAAAAAATTAAAAAGTAGTATTTAGGACAGATATTATACAGTCTCCATGACTGTTATCCATGAGCACTTGGGTGCAGATTTTTATCCTCCCTGTTTTGATTTCTGTGATTATTTCCAGCAAGGAAGAGGTTATACTGCAGTCGGCCAAAGTTCCATCCATCCTGCGTTGATTGTCAGGCTGAATTGGATGACTTACCTCCATGGTTTACCCAGGAGCCTTTTCCTTGTTTTGGACATGATCCACTCAGAAAAATAGAATCACAACAATACCTAGCTAGGCCAGGTGCTTCAGGTGCTTTCCCACCGGCCAGATGCCATTTCCAAACACCGACTGGGGTGTGTTGTGATTGACTTGATTTTGAAGAGACAGGCTTCTAGTTCCTAATGTGTGATGTTATCCTGATGGTGCAGGTGGTGAGGGACACTCTCACAAATACATTCATTTCTTTCCTGATTTGGTTAGGGAGATAAATGAAGCGTAGCCTCACAGGCTCCCTCAGGGCCGCAGTGACACCGATATCTCATCATGATTAGCAGCACTAACGGTGACTGTTGTTTAGGAACTTCCAATACTGTGTGTAGCTAATGTCTATCAGAATCATTGTGCTCACCGATGGTGGGAGAACGTTGCAAGCAGAACTATGTTAAGTTTTATCTGTCGTCATGCTTCAACAATATTGTGTATATTTCAGTCATCTGAGGGTCCATCTGTCAGTTTCAGGAGTTGACAAGTTTTCTTTAATGGTTAAATTCGTTAAGTCAATTAAGCAAATATTTATTGCAAATCAGTTGTGTGTATCTGATTGTTTAAACTTAAATACTTCTGAGAATAGAAGAGGAAGCTATTAATAATTAAATAGGATCTCAGGGCATAAATGGAGGCCTTTTCTTGTAAATTGGGACATACAGTTGCCTTGCCATTATCTTGAGCTAGTCTAGATGCCAGAGATACCAATGTGAATAAAGCAGACAAAAATCTCTGCCTGTATAAGGTAAAAGGAAGAAAAAGATAAAATAAGAGCCATATTCAGTTTGAAAGTGATAGGTCCTGTGAAGGAAAATAAAGCGTAAAGCAAAGGCGATAAAAGGAAGTGGCAGTGGTAGAGATGATGGTGATTATGGCGATAGCGATGGCATTGTGTGTGTGTGTGTCTGTGTGTGTGTGCGTATACAGTTTTAGACAGAGATCAAAGCAGTCAAGTTGCTTATAGAAGATGTTATAATTAAGTTCACTTGGCTCCAAGGAGTTTTTTTGGCTCAGCTAAACCTTCTAAAACAAGTTCTGAATATTCTGAGTCCAAGTGAAGAAATACAGCTGGAACCAGTGGTGCAGGCCTGTAACCCCAACACTCTGAAAAGCAGAGGAAGGGGGCTCACAAGTTCAAGCCCAGCCTGTGCAACCTAATGACTTGGTGGGACTTGTCTCAAAAATCACAGTATAGAAATGGTCTGGGGATGTAAATCAATGTAAATTGCCTGGGTTCCATCTTCAGTACCACAAAAAAAAAAAAAAAAAAAAAAGAAAAAGAAAAAGAAAAAAAGGAAACAAAATACAAACTTGACACGATGAGAATTAAAAGAGGGAGAATCAGGTGGCCATGGCATTGGAGCTATTTTGCCTGTCTGGTAGTCAGCACTGGTTTCCTTTCGCTCTGACATCACTTGAGGGCAATGGTGAGTGAAGGAGCCTGGATTCTTTCATTTTTACAAAGTATCTCCACCTATGACTTGTGCTGGTTCTTCATATCCTTAAGGCTTTGCTTATCCCATGCTTAGGGAATAGAGTGTCCATGGGGGTACCTTACATTTGCTGATCGTCTACTCTAGTTGGACACTTTGCTAGAGACTTCGACTACACTTACTTCATTTAACCCACACTATTCCTGTGAGGAAGCTACCATGGTCCAATGTGAGGAGGAGAACTCTGACACTTACACAAAAGGCCAGAAGACAGTGGAGGCAAGATTTAAATCCACACTGACCTAAGTTTGAGACCCTGCCTTTAACAGTTAGTCTCAGCATCCTCATAGACACCAAGTTATCAGAAAGCACGGAAAGAGAAGACATGCACGACTCCCTGGGTTAGCCCAAGGTCCCGTATGGGGGTTGGTTCTGCATGGCTGGACCAGGAGCGGTAGATGTGTGGGGATGGTCGTCCATGTCTTTGCTGACTGCATGAAGGCAGAGTGACTTCTGCTGCTTCTCCATGTGTCGTTGCCACTGGAATGGGGACGAGCATGGGACCTTTCGGGGCATGAGAACAAATCTTCCAGTCGTGGTGTCCCTTTCAGGCAGAGTGGAGAAAGGACCAGTGCATGGTGTCTGGGTACAGATAACAGGGTGCGGTGAATGCATGCTGAGTTCTGAGACTGTATGAAGGACTTTTGACAGAGAGTTGCGTGGAGAGTTGAGACTGCTGATAATTCCTAATTCTTGTCTGCCTTTGTGAAGTGAATCCACAGACTGGCCACATCCAGTTTTGAGATGCTATTAACAGAGAAGCAGGATGTCTCTGGACCACATCTCCGATATTATGGTTATATTTAACAATGATGTCACTGTGTAACTTTGTATTTACTTGTGATTTGTGCTTTCATAGATTTTTTTTTTCCAGAGAAAAACATAGGTAATATCTTGCCTGTGGGTAAGATGAGCTCCTGAGAAGGTTATGTATGTAGCAAGTAAGTCACCATTTAGATACACAAAACAGGCCCACTAAAACAGAAGAAAGAATTATCTGTGATCCCGGTAACCCTCGCCAGCTTTCCTAAAGGAGAATCTTCCACCTTCCATGCTATTATTTCCCTGGACTTCTTGCACACATTTAATCTGGGGTCTCGAAACACATCAAGTCAATGTCTCTTTTAATCCCATAATAAGTGCCACATACATGGAGAGAAGCTATTACTCTTGTCATTTATCAAGGATTTCCTTCACCGTCACAATGCCAGTGTCACAGGATTGTGCTTCAGGCACTCAAAAATTCCTCACTGCGTTTTCTCGTGATTGGATTAGGGCTACCTCATAGCTCTGGTTCTTCAGTTTATGGACTCTTGCCTAGTTTCTCACTTTGGTACTCAAGGACTAAGGTGCGAAGCATCACTGTCTTCCTCCGTAGGATACATCTCTCACTTAACTTTCTGAGCCTCCTCCCTGCGAAAAACAAACAAGCAAACTAATCACCTTTTCTCCTACAATATCAACCTGTCTCTGTGTCAGCTGGCTTCTCTGTTCTGTAATTGTGTGTTCTGTGGAGTTCCTGTTGGGAATAGGGGTAAAGATTAGAAGTATTTGAGAGCATTTCAAGCTGAGAAGGATGTTATTTCTTTTCCTGGTTAGATATGGCCAAGTCTTTCACTCACACATTCAAGAGATGTTTAATTCTAGCAAGGAAGGAATTAGTCACAACTACTAAGACAATGCCCAGGCCTTCGCCACAATCTACGAGTGCATAGTTACAAGTGTACTTGGAGACTAACCAGAGGCCCTTCCTTTGCAGGGCTGTCTCCCACCCAAACAAACTGGATTTTCTTTTTGAAGGCAATTGAAAACACAAGCCTGTCCCTGCAGACCCAAGGCACACAAGGGGTGCTTAAGGGAAACTTTGGTCCTCTTTACACATGAATGTTCTTTGGGTATGTTTTTCAGAGCTTGTGAGGTAGGTCAGAGTACAGCAAAGTTGTCTGTGAGCTAGGGAGCATTCTAAAAGCACACTAGAACTTTAATGTAACAGACCTGAAGTTACAAAATGTGACTTCCAAGATTTTCAAAATTGCTCTGTCAAATCTTGCAATTTGAAACAGCTAAGACTGATCTTTTGGAGAAACTAAGACATTTATCTATACAAGATGAATCTTAACTTATGTGCTATCTCAGGTCTTTATATATGCAGGGAGATCAGTTGTGTATTTTCAGGAATAGTCTGCTGGGTGTAATGTAGATATTTAACTAAGACAAGAACTCTGCTGGGCCTAGTAGGGTAGACCTGTAATCCCAGCACTCTGGGAGGCTGATGTAGGAGTGTCACAAGTTCAAGTCCAGCCTGGAAAATTTACGATCTCGATCTCAATGAGACCTTATCTAAAAATCAGAATAAGAAAATAGGCTGGGCATGTGGCTCAGTGTGAAAACCCCGAGGTCAACTCCCAGCAAAAACCTAACTAACAAACAAAAACCACCCCCAAACCTCCAACTTTGACCATTCTTTTGGATTCATAGTTCCCTTAGGACTTTTCTCCCTAATGATCTGAGTGGTGTCTGAGAGAAAGCCCTTGAGTCTCATGATAAAACAGCTGGGGTAGAGAATGGCTGGCTCAGGCCTTTAAATGAAGGAGCAGTGGGAGCCTTTGGAGAGAAAGCAGGATGAGAGAGACCCTGTCTGCCTGTGCCATCTGAGATGGCTCACAAGGAGAATTTTCTCAGCCTTGTCGTGGGGTTCTGTGATTCTTGGCCTGGATCCTTTTTCCAAAGCTCATCAAGTCCATTAGCTTCTGCAGTTGTTTTGGGACAAATGGCTCATGAGGAATGCATACGTCTGGATGTATTGTGTCCTAACCTCCTGTCTGAAGATGCCAGTGGAGATGTGAGTTCCGCTGCCGCTGGGCTGGTGCCTACTTCCCTGGAGCACTAGTCAATTCCTCCTGTCATTGTGGCTAACCCTAACAGAAGGTAGATGCTTACTGCAGCCTCCACTCCATGCGTCTGGCTAAGGATACCTGTCATCCAGGCGGATGTGGCCTTACAGTGAGAGCTTTCAATGCAGATGCTGGCATCAGAGCCACGTGCTGTCAATGATGTCCTGTGTTGCTTGATGGCAGGTGAAGTCTGGGCATGTGGGTGCTTCCATGCAGAGTTAGAGGGACAAAGGGGCATTTGGTGGGTGAGACGAAGCCTATTGTGATTCTGCTCTTGCTGAACAGGCTGGCTTCTCTCTAGGCCTCTAGGAACTCTCTAAAATCTCTTCTTACATTCATTTCTGAAAATAGAGACTTTATTCCTTAAAATAAAGACTAACTTGAGAAATTAATTTTCCAGTGTTTTATCAACAATCTTTTAGTCACCAATGACAGAAAACATTATCTAATCTACCGTAAGTTTTTTTTTTTTTTAAAAAGGCAACATGGTGTCTTAATAATAAAAACATCTGGGTTTAGACTTATTTCTGGTGTTGGGCCCAAAGACTGTCACTTGCCTTGGCACATGTTGCCTTCTCTGTCCCTCCTTCCTTCTCAGCTGCAGTGAGACATTTTCCTATAACTCGTCCATCTCCTTCTGCCTCTCTTTTTTCTTTTCCTGCCTGAGACAATGATGTTACAGAAAGAGACATTAATGGGGCATGGACATCCTAACAATTGAGGGTAATAAATTTGGAAAGTTATGAAGATAAATGCGGTAGCATTTAAACACATTATACAGGACCTGGATGTTCCGTAATGAAGAGTTGTTTTCAGCAGGGAAACTTGCCTCAGGAGCCCAGCTGACTGCATGGGACACTGTCAGCATCACCTCCTCGGCTGAGCTGGGTGTTACGAAGACAGAGGCTGAGGAAGTCCAGCCACGTCTGGCTGATTTCTTCGGTCTGTTCACAAGGAACATATGACACACTCTGGTGTCATCTTTAGGAGTGCTCTCTGGGGGATGTTGGCTCCCATCTTAATTGCGTGTGGCTGATTTAGATATTTCTGAATGAAAATCCCTCTTCAGTTTTTTATGGCTGTTTTTGTAAAAATCATGTTGGAGGATTTCTACCACATATTCAAAAATCTGCCACCTTACCACATCAAGTTTTTCATGCCTTAAAGTGCTTTCCACTAGTGAATCTCTTTAACTCGGAAACGTACCACAATTTCAACCTGTTATTATATGAGGACACTGATTTTGGAATTAGAATAAGTTAGACAGAAGACTTGGATCTTTCATTCTTCAGCCTTTTTGAGTAAGCTACTTAATTTCTTTCCCCCCCTCCTCCCGTCATTCCTCCCTCTTTCCTTTTTTCAATGCAATGTTGCTGATAATAATAATATCAGAGCCACCGTGTTTCAGGGTTCGAACAAAGTGGTGCATTTTAACTCCTTAGCATCTCCCCGGTACAGTATAAAAGCAATCAGTTTGTTGCTGTTCTGCGCCCCTAAGGACTGAAGAAAGACTTCTACCTCTGGCCCCAAACTGGAAATGTTAAAAGCATCTGCATCTCTTTCTAATTCTGTTATTGGGAAGGCCAGAGGTTTAGTTAAATTAAGATGAAGGCCCTGCCCTTGGGAATTACCTACCCCAGTATTTAGCCCAGCTCAACCTTTTGGGGTCCCACAGATGACGCTGAGAAAGAGACTTTATCCCAGTTTCAATTGCTTGGTAACAGGAAGCTTTTGTAAACATGAATGTGTATAACAAGAGTAGGAACAGGAACGTCTTTGAGGAAAAACAAAACAAAACAAAGCAAGACCTAAAATTCATCCAACTGGGATTTCTGGCTTAGCATTTAAGCCTTTCTCCCGTGTTCATCCTCAGAGCGTCTTCGGAGCTGAGCCAGTTGACCTTGAAGGAGTAGCCAAGAAGCAGGACTTGTTTATAAAGGGAGAAGGTATAGCCCACAGCTGCAGGCCTCCCATGATGGCCTGGGGCATCCAGCACAGTGTGGAAGTGTGGCTTCTTAGCACCTTTCATCTGTGCTTCCCTCAGCCCACACGGCTCTGCGAAGAGGCACCCTGGGCCCAGGTGCAGAGTAGAGGGCTGGTTGGAAGCCAGTGGCCCCCAAGGTCCTATCCTTCTCCCAGGACTGGGAGGGGCATCCAGAGGTTATCCAAGCTCTGCTTCACTGACTTCGTGGTTTGGAACCCGATGATACTTAGATGTCAGCTAGTGAAGCCCTTTCCACAGCCCTCCAATGCCATAGAGGAGAACGCGGGAGCCTAGGGGTGAGGTGGGGGCATGATGCAACCTTTAGGCCTGCATTCGGGCCCTTAGCTTGCTTTGGCCTGCCCATACACATGCATGTACGCATACACAGCCCCTTCTGGAAAGTCACCTTGCTAATCCTGCAGATAATGGAAAGGACAAAAGTTCAGTGCTGTTGGCATACTGATTCAGGTAAAAAAAAAATTATGCTTAGGACAACCTCATACCATTTTTGAGCAGAGTGGCATCTTAATAATGCTCTGTTCTAACTCTGTCCTTATTGTCAATGGGAATATTGGGACTAAAAGGAAACGAAGGCTGCTAGGGTGCAGTGTGCAAGGTCGACTCACCCGGGGTGAGAACTCGTGTGGCTTGATTCTCAGCTCAGTGTCCTTTCCACTAGATTGCATGGTGTCCTTTGGTGCTGGATCGTCTCTCTGTCACCTCCCTGTAAGATGCTGGAGATGGCTCTTGGCTCTCTCAGCGACTGGGCCGATTGTCTCTCTTTCCTGGCATTTCTCAGGGAAGGCTGCGCTAGGAATGCGTGATGCTTAAAATCGGCTGTGAACTAGCTTATGTAGCTTAATCACTTTGTAGTTCACAGAGTTCCTCAGCTGCTGCTATCACCCATCCTCAGGCTTCCCTGGGAATTTAACCCTGCTCCTTTCTTCTAAGTTGAATCTCCACCATTCAACGACGATGAAGGACTTTATCCACTGCGTCACATGTGGGATCTGTGAGCTCTCTCCTCCCAGCCTCCAAGAGGCGTTTCCTTTAGAATGAAAGGGTCTCTTTTCATAACTCAAAGAAAAAGTGCAATCTCCATTGTGTAAAGAGGTGCCCTGGGTTCCCAGGCAAGCTCAGAGTGTGTGGAAAGTCCCATTTTGTTCACCTGTCATTGTCATCATCACAGCTGCTCTGCAGCCTAGTCAGAGCATGATGTGGAAACGCAGCTCAGCTCAGAAAAGCTGGGAAAGGCAGCTTGTGGCCTGTGGGGGTATTGCGTGTTCTTGATGCCATGTCCCACGATGTGCTTCCAGCTTCCCTTTGCCTGGGGATGTAGTCATGGACGGTAGGTTTCTGCTGGGGTATGTATTATTTACCGAAGTAATTAAAATATACAAAGCGTTCCTTGTCCCCTCCTTTCTGTGCTTCTCCAGCTGTTTTTGGCATTTTCAGTTGATAGTTAATAAGTCAAAAGGGGTGCACAAGGGCTTGAATCTCCCTCTAGCTAAAAAGAGTGATTTGAAATGATTTGGAAGTAGTAGATGTCATTTCTAGTGACATCCATGGCTTTCCAGCCAACCTGTGCAACTTTTAGGATGACAGGGCCTGCCCTGACTGGGAGGTAGGGTACACATCAATGGCAGAGAGAGGAAGAGGAGGCAAGGCTCTGATGTGTTAATTGTAACAGCCAAAACCCAGAATACTTTTCACTTTTCCTTAGGGCAACTCTACATTGAAAGAGCTATACTAATGTCAGAACTTAATTCCCAATCTGGCCTAAATCTCTGTCATTCCTGGCCACTATATATTCCTACAGAATTGTTCACATAGAAATCCAAAATTTATTCCCTTATATTGTCTAAATTCTGGGCCCAGAGAATGTTTCTTGCAAATATCTGAAAGAGAATACTCTACCAATCATGTAACATTATATATCACTCTCTTATTGTGATAGCTACCTGCTGATCTATAGATTGAAATTTACCAAGTGCCAGACACTGTGCTGAATGGCTTTCTTAGGTTATTTCATTTAATCTTTGTTGTGATTATTATGCTGATTACTGTTTAGCAGATGGGGAGATTGAGTTTCAGAAAGGTGAAGTGATTTTGTGATGTGAGGTAGCTATGAGTTTGTGTCGCCATGTTTTCTTGGCTCTACCGTGGGTCTGATTAAGAGTGAACCACCTTCTTCTGTCATTCTGGGATCCTGTTTCTGCATCCACTACTTCTTCTAAAACGGGAGATCTTTCCCTTGCCCTGCAACACTAAATTGAGTGGACAGGATATTGAATTTACCTTTCTTTTCCTTGACCCCTCCCATATACCATCCTGCCTCCTCCTAACCCATATGACCTCCTGAAACTTCTGGTTGGGAGAGATGAGAGATGTGGGAGCCACATCACACCCTCTGAGGTCTCACAACAAGATCACAGCAGCCACCGACGCCAATACCTGTTGGGCCAGTGCTTGCATCCCAGTCAATGTAGAAAGTAATGCTTTGCCTTGACACCTTAAAGGGTGTTTTTGTGCTGCTGGCCAGTTTCTACATCTTCTTTAATTTGTCATCACAAGCTTTGTCTGAGATAAAGGAGACCTGGAGCACCCAACAGAGGCTTTCATGCTGCCTACTTCTAAGGAAGTTACTTGGGGTTGCCAGTATCCAGGCATCTGCATAACAGGTGGGTCTGGGGTGCTAGGCTTCTAAAGCCTTGGAATTAGAAAAAAGAAAGAAAAATCCCTTTGTGTATGTGTGTGTGTCTGGTCGGGTTCCTAAGATTACGTAATAAAACTCAATGTCTCGGTCTTCAGGCACGGGCAGTATCCAGTCCATCGGTGGTATAATTTTTGTTATTATTAATGTCATTGAGAAGGCCCGG
Source organism: Ctenodactylus gundi (assembly GCA_004027205.1). NCBI lineage: Eukaryota > Metazoa > Chordata > Mammalia > Rodentia > Ctenodactylidae > Ctenodactylus > Ctenodactylus gundi. Next base: position 281,631 of record PVKB01002185.1, on the reverse strand, counting down.
TAGAGACAAGTGCCAGAGAAGTCAGGCCAGACCACCTTGTCCTTCCTTTTTGTCACTCTGAATCCTCACGTACAGAACGTGCAGCCACTGAGCCTAGTCGGAAGCAAACAGTGCAGGTTCTGACCAGCCCTATCCCGTCTTATCAGAGATTCACTCTAGCCAAGCATTTGTACATGTCCTGCGTCCCAGGACCTATCCTGGCAGCCACACAGATCCTGGCAGCTCCTTCTGACGGCCCCTGTGCTTTTTAGGTTCAATGTCTTGAACTGGAAAGTGTGTATGGAGAAGGACTCGGGGTGTGGCGGTAGATTTACTTCTAGCTTGGGTTTGACCCATGACTGACTGCCTGATCTCTCATCTTTGAACGGGTTGGGTTAATTGCCTCATCACTGTATGAGTTCCCTGGGCGTGCTACACATGAACATTGCCATCGATAAATGAGCATCGATTGACCAAAGATGACTCCGATCCAAAGTGATATCCGGGTGCATGTGTGCTGCCTGTTTTGTTTACTGTCCCCTTTTTTTCCTATATAAGTTCGGTGTAGATGTACTGTTATTCTCATTTTTCAAGGGAGCTTAGTTTTCTAAATGCTGAATAAATTCTCTCAGGTTGCTTAGCAGTAAATGTGTTTCACTGAGTTATACATTATTTCATTTGCTCCCTGAATCGTCTCTTTCCTCATCTTGTACACACGTTTTCACTATCAGTTACCATAATAGTTAGTTTTTTGGGGGGAAGGAGACAACTAAATGTTTATCAAAGTTGATTTTCTTTGAAAGAGATCACTATTTTGATTTTAAAAGTGTGAATCTAAACAGGAATGTAGCTGGTAGTGCCTGAGCTGTATGGGGTAATTTTTTTTTTAAAAAAAATCTGGGGACGCAAGGAGGATTTATTCTGACTTCTTGTATGCATGAGTATTATAGTGAGCACTCGAGGTCTAGGCGGGTCAGTTTGATCTACAGGTCTGAGCTGACTTGAGACCTCAGCTTTGTTGGACGAAGTGAATTCTCTTAACATTTTGAAAGTTGGTTTCTGCTAGAAGAATTTAGTGCAGCCAGAGAGGCTCCAATCAAGACATTAGGAAAAAAAAATAAGGGCACATCTTTGGACTGGCTGCTTTATGAGAAATATATATTGCTTGGGGCATTAAAGGACAGTTAGGTCTTTGAATGAATGCCAGCACTTAGCCAGGGTTTAGAAAGGGAAAAACAGAAGGAGACGTTATAAAAGGAGTAAGTTCCTGGAGCTTCATCTGAGAACTTGGCCCCTGGCAGACTCCGCTCTAGGTAAGAGAATTGGGAAGAATCACACCACGTTTATTTACCCTGTAGACTCATGCTGCAAACAGCGTGGCTCTAAACTCCTTGTAGTGTTGGAAGACTCCAAGGGGTTTCCTAATCCTGGGGCTAGGGACTCAGCCTGAGACAGCCAGCTGCTCCTCTGAGATTTCCCTAAAGAGATGCCATTTGCTTAAGCTGTCAGGAAGCCTTCTCTGCAGGAGGGAGGCTGCAGAGATGTCTTTGTGAGTGTTCTCTGCACCTTCCCTCCCAGGCATCCCGAGCGCTTATTAGACCCGGGGCAGAGGTCTTCTATTTATGTTGACAAGAAGCTAGACAGGGAAGAGGAGTAGAGGCCTCAGGAAGGCAAGTTCTGACTTGGGAATTCCGAAGTCCGATGTCACTGTAAGAAGAGTCTCAACCTCTCTTTCCAGGTCTCCTTGGAGTGGAAACCAGGGAGTTTCCACCATTAAGATGAGTGAAACCCCAGAGGGACATGTATTCATGAGTACACATTTGTATATCCTAGACTTAAAATCAAAAGAACATGCGGACCAGTGCTTCTCTTAGGCGTGTACCCACAAAAACGGTAGGAAACACACTTTCTCCAGGGTTAGCCAAGGCTCGTGTACATACAGGAAGAGGAAGGAAACTAGAGCCAATATTTAATCCTTAGAAGACTTAATTCTGTATATTTTGATTTTTATACTTTTGTATATGCATGCTAAACTTTTTTTTTTTCCTGTGCTACTAAGAATTGAACCCAGAACCTTCACACTCAGCTGCAACTCTAGCCCTTTTTATTTTTATTTTGAGACAGAGTCTATGTAATTACTGCATTGCCCAGGGTGCACTCAAACTTGAGTTCCTCCTGCCTCGACCTCCCTGAATGCTGGGATGTGCACTGTACCATTATTAAGAGGGCGCAACAGTTGAGGAGAGTGGGCAGTGAGTGGGATTAAATCCAGGACAGGCGTTTCTGTCACTCTGGAAAGTTTTGAAGCTGTCGGCAAAGCTATTCAACTCGTTTAGGGTGAATCACTTATTTTTGCTGCCTGTCATGAGATAGGACACAGTGGAAGAAGACTCTGGGTCTTTCCTCCTACATTTTGGCCATTTCTTTCCAGAAATGGTCAAAAGAAGTTAGACCAACACCATGTGTTCAAGATATGATTGACAGGCCTGTGTCCTCTGCCTGTAGCTGTGACTATCCATGTGCACTCATATGCACGTGTGACTCGTCAAAAAATATTGTGAGGCTTAAATTTAAAAATACTAAAGTAAGAGATATATTGCATTGATCTCCCTCAAAGAATTCCACCTCCCTTCAAACACCAATCCCATCTCTCCTGCCGCTTTTCTGAAGGTGGTTTGTAAGTCCTCTATTGTGTCTTTAGTTGTGTGCCTGTGGCTGTCTCAATGTCCTGAATCCATTCAAAACATTTACTTTTTTCATGGTCATTTTGATTTGGAGGAAGAGCCAGAAGTAGCACAGCGCTGTGTCCATAAATAAGGTAAACAAGGACACATTGTCGTGTTTTTACAAGCTTGCCTTTGTGTTGGATGACACGCAGCAGCGTGTTCACTGGATGTTTAATCACATCTCTGAAAGATACAAAAATAGACTTCTAAAGCTGTGCAGAACACTTCCGTATAGACGTCCAGGAGGGAGGGTGTTTATATGGACATACATGAGCTGGTCAAAACAATAGAGTATGCATTTTAATTTTTATAAATACATTGCAGTAAGTTCATATATAAGTTCTCTCTATGTAGGTTTGTGTATGTAAACTGATGAGCATACTCTGGGTGTGAATTCTCCAAACTCTCTGGAGCACGTGTGGCAGTCTGTTAAAGACCGGAAGGGTGACCACTGGGACTGCAGTTGGCATTATGGTTGCCACCCTGACTGATGCTCCCTTGAGACATGGCAGATCAGGGTGGCAAGAGACAAGGCCACTGGGGAATGGAAGGACAGACTTCTCAGGGAATGAAGAAGATTCATGCTAGGATTTTCCTTTTTTTTAAATACACACGAGCATTTTTCTCTATGCTGGGACATCCAATCAAGAAACACTAAAATTAATAAATAAAAAATAATGGCGCTTACCGTAAAGCTCGAATTCCCTTTTAGGTCATTTTGCTATTAACTTATGTTGCGAGATTTTGCAGCTCTTCCGAATTGCTTCCTCAAGGGAGATGAGTTGTCTCCTCATACACTTCCAGAGATTCTGACTTAGCCCTTACTGATTGGTAGGTGTGGAGGAAGCCTGAATCCTTCTAATGGTTCTAGAAATTTGATGCCCTCTAGATACACATTTGACCGTCTTTGTTGGGCTTGAGTTTCTCTACGTGGACTACGGGTACTGATGTCTTTTGTATCTTGTCAGAGTCATGTGAGAATGGATGTTTTAAACCTTTTGGAGAGAAGCAGCCTTCAGTGTATTCTTTGGAATTTTTTAAAGGCCTCGATGTGTCTGAAAGTTTGACAGAAAGCATTTTTAATGCTCACGTGGATCTCTCTTTAACCCAGGACACTGGGTTCCCCTTTAACTGCAGGCAAGTTGGAGTCAATCAGTGGAAAGATGCAAGAAAGTTGAGGAAAGTTCAGGAAAGGATGGCTTAGGAGAAAAGGGGCAACTGTGGGTAGCGAGGAGAGAGGTGCCAGGTGGGGAACACTGCTGTGCAGAGCATTGTGCCCAAAGAGGAACAAGAGGGCTCTGTTGTCAGCTTCTGCTGTACCCCGTCTTCCAACCCTCAAGAACAAGGTGGAAAGGAAGGGCCAAGGTCTGAAATGACGGAAGTGAGGCTTGGGGTTTTAGGTGGGCACCTTGGGCTGGAGGGGTGGGTGCTGTTCTTACCCCTGTTTTCCCATTTTGCCCCTTTGTACAGCTGAGGTCCAAGGATGAGTGGGATGGAGTTTTGAGGAAAGACGAGAGAGACATACTTTTCCTTTCTTTAGGCCATGCCTCCACACGCGTGGCTTTCACACTCTTGTGCCTCTAAAAGAATTTTGAAAAACCGCACGTGCTCCTTGCACATATTAATGTGCCATCTAAAATCTTCAACATAATTTTAAGTAGTTGCAAGTGATGCCATTTGCAGAACACTGTAAACATTGACATTAAAAAATACATCATTCTTTTAATGCGTCTAATGAACTTTAAATACCAGAGCAATTTAGTACATCATCTATTAAACATATGAATAAGTTCTTAAACAGTCAATTTCACGTAGCTCCTTTTTCTTCTTGAATTTATAATTTTCTTCTAGTTTCTTTGCTGAATTTAATTCTTATGTAATTTATTTTTATGCTTGAAGGCCTTTTATTGGCTACTGTATCATAATTTGTTATGACAAACATATGTATGAAGATTTGAATTTAACTTTTAATGTCCAGTGACCACAAGTTCTAAAAGTTAAGAGTTTTAAGATTGAATATCACTACAATTATTAGTAATGCACAGAAGTAGATAGTAGATCAAAATAATATCTATGACATTGCAACTTTTGATCAATAGAAAAGATGGCAGGAAATGGTAGAGCCACATGGACCCAGCCAGGCCCCACCCTCCAGGGGGGTCCATAGGTGTCCCACTGCATCCAAATTTATGAGGCTTTTAGGAACACTCAGCAAGTGCTCTAACCACTACTATTTTTCTAGCCCCTTGTTTTCATTTTTATGGCTGTGAGAACCAAGAAATACTATTTGCAATGAATAAATAGATAGAAAAAGAACGGAGTTTTGTTGCTGAAATGTGACTCAGTTCTTTTAACTTCTGTCTAGTAATTTGCCTAAAATTGCATAAAGGTCTCTGTTCAAAAATTATTTTTATCTCAATGGCTCTTGTGGACCCAGAGAAGAGGCATCAAGATAAGGTCACTGCAGCCCATCCTAGGGGTGGGGAGCTGAGATAAAGAGTGGGGATTCGAGTGGTGAAGTGAGACGCAGAAGATTAAATATGTTAAATATCACATGGTTTCTCTGATCTGGGAAACCCAGACTATAGGCATTCTGTAGAACCAAATGGTTGTGACAGTGGTAGTTAGAGGGGATGGGGAGGGTGTGGGACGGCCAAAAACGGAGAGAGAAAGGGATTGTAATACTGATGTGATAGATATGTGCACAAAATACTCAAGTTCATTGTAAACATTATGTTATTGCATACACACACACACACACACACACACACACTAATGAAAATGACGGGAAAGAAATAAATCAAAAATCATTTTTCTCTTTTAGCAAATAGCTTTTTAGGTTTGCTTCCCTCCTCCCCTCATTCCCACTCCACTCAAGTGGTTTGAGAAGAACTGGAGACCACTCAGCTTGCAACGGGGTCTGCTTCCTGGTCACTAAGGATCTTCATCTTCAGCACCTGGAACACTTTTCATGGCTTTCCATGCAGAAAGGAAATTTCAATTGACTTTAAGATAAAGCTGAGGGCTGGGGGTGTAGCTCGGTGGTAGAGAGATTGCCTAGCTTGTGTGAGGCCCTAGTTTCTACCTCCAGTGCAAAAAAAGTAACGAAAAAATTAAAAATTATAAGACTATGCTTTTTTTTGCTTTTTGTGTATTCTTGGTAGGTTTATCCTCAGGGAAGAAAGACTTGCAAAGAGTATAGATTGTTTGTAATAATCATATTGCTGGTAATAGTATTTATTTTATTTTAGACCTTCCCACTATATAGAGCTATCCTCATATAATATATTAGGAAAAACAAATATTTTAGTGCCATAGCAATCAAAATTTGCGGCATGAAAGAAGATATATATATATACATACACACACACACATATATATATATATATATATATATATATATATATATATATGTATATATATAGTCAAAGGGGTCAAAGGAAAAGCTCTGTAACCTTAAATTTGAATTTGGGAAAAATCAAATATGATCCATGTTTTATTTTTTCTTTAAAAAGTTTTCCTAGCTGTAAGTTTCCCAGTGTAGAGATCCTGAAATCATGTCACTCCAGTAGTAATGAGCACACTTAGGATCCGCATTAGGGCCTCTGAATTTCATTGTCAATCTAAAAGACCCAGAGAGCCTTGGGGAAACAGCTGACTCTGAGGCTGGGGCAGAAAATATGCGAGATGAGCCTGGAATAGTTCTTCAAGTCAGAAAGTGAGGATACCGGCAAGGACTACCGAAGTTATGTGAGAAGACATCAACTTTAAGAGTGTATTCTTGGCTAAAGATGAGCCATCAGGAATCTAGAATAATACCTACAGAATGATCAAACTTTCCAAGTGTGTGTGTGTGTGTGTGTGTGTGTGTGTGTGTGTGTGTGCGCGTGCGCTTTTGCGTGTGTCTGTGTTATTTTTTAAAAAGAACAAATCCTGACAACACTTTTCAAAAACAAAATTCTCATTGGTCACCTTTGGAGAATGCTAGGGAATGAATTCATTACTCTGAGAACTAATGAAGGGAAAAAAGAACCAAACATTCATTTTGCCTGTTCTGTATAAGCTGTTACCAGTAGTTGACTACGGAGAGTATTTATTTATAAAAGGCTTCCAGCGAATACATGCAGAGGGGATGCTTTAATTAGAATGTCACCCTATTGCAACCACTAATGAAATAATGGATCTGGACAGTGATCATCAGTAGCTGCTGAAATCGTTAGTTGAAAGGGAGCTTTATGGTACGTGATCAGGCTGAAGGCTGATCTCCTAAGAGCAAGCCAGATATCCTTTCCTTCCTGTGTTCCTTGGTGTTGCAGAAAGAAGCACAGAGTAGCCTTTAGAGACTTGGATCTGGGCAGGATGCATGGTACCTGGCCATCAGGTGGCTTTGATGGTAGAAAATGCAGTAGTTGAGGAGCATCTGAAATGACCCATGGAGATCTAATGCGTTCAGTCAAAATGTAAAACATTTCAGTCGGGCAGTGATCTAAAAACAGGCAGGGGCAGAGGGAATCTTATAGATTGAGATCCTAGCAAGCATTACTAAATGCACCTTATAGATTTCTTTTGGACCAGACTTTTAAAAAGTGCTTGAAAATGTTGGAGAAATTTTAATAATAAATGACAGTTGATGTTAAAGAATTACTGGTATTTTGGTAATGCACGACAAAAGTCATCATTTTTGCCAAGTAAAAAAATATAGCTTCCAATTCTTGTAGCCCTTTGAGTCTAATTTAGAGTTCATTAAACTTTCTTTGAAAGTTACCTGGGGGTAAATATTTTGGAAATTTTGTGGGTAGCCTCTATTGCAAATTGAAGGTGTTGTTTCTATCTCCGCATGACTGTTTTTACATGAATAAAAATGTTAAAATATGTTTTCAGTGACTTGCATCTTAATTTACTATGTTCCAGGCATAGTTACATATCCTACACATAGTTGCACTTTATTTCTGTTTACCCCTGCACGTATCTTTAACTGATGGGCCCATTTTTGCCCTTTAAAAAAATGCAATATGGTCTTCAGCCAAATCCTTTTGCTCACATGAGCAAATATTTTAGTAAGACCCTGATAAGTGACTCTGGAATCTTTAGCAGGGAGAGATTCCACAAAGAATCTGCCTTCCGAACAGACATCTCAATTTCACCAGTGATGCCAGTGAGAAAGTCCTCGGAACCCTCTCAAACACCAATTAACATCTGTCTATTTTTTTTCTCAAATGACATTCAAATATGTGTCTCTGTTGTTTTAATTGACATCTCTTCATGCATTTGTGGCCACTGGTGGCAATTGTGTGGCTAATGTGCTGTTTCCCTTTGTTTGTCTTGCTGTTAGGTTGTTTTTCCTAACTAATTTGAAAAACCAGTTTGTATTATATGAATTTTAACTTGTTGTCTGTCATATATGTATACATACATATATATATATATATATATATATATATATATATATATATATGTAGGTATTTTCTTTTATTTGTCTTCTAACTATGATTCTTGTCTTTTTGCCATGAAAAATATTTAATTTTATATCCTTTATGGCTTCTTGAACATATGTCCTATGTAGGAAGGTCTTCCACTCCTGAGGTTATACAAGTACTTTTGTAAGTTTTCTTCTAATATTATTATTGTTTTGTTTTTTATGTTTAGCTCTTTAATCCATCTGGAAATGATTTTTGTATATGGTGTGAGGTAGGTATCTAAGTGTATTTTTAAATGAATAGTTCATTGTCCCAACACTTTAATTACTAACCCATCATTTCATATATTAAATTCCAATATTTATACATGGGTCTGCCTCTAGACTCTCTAGTTTGTTCCATTAATTAATTTGTCTATCCCTATATCAAAACACGGTGTGTTCATTATGTACTTCGATGAAATGTTTTGCTCTCTGATAGAATAAAACTTCATCATTGTTTTATATCAACATGTTTTTATCAAGTATTTACTGCTGTAGATGAATTTTAATTCATCTCGTCAATTTTCATATATCATTCCATGGGAGTTTGCATTTATATTGTATTGAAATTTTAGGTGAATTTCAGGGAAGGAGAGAGACTTATAATATTCCTTTATGCAAATAAATGATAAGGCTTTCCATATTTTGGTCTTTCTATATGTTTTTCAACACTTTTGTTTGCATAGGGCTTTATGTTTTCTGTTAAGCTTTATGTCTAAGGATTTTAAACATTTTTATTATATTGTACAATCTTATTTTCCATTGTATTTTTGAAGTCATTGCCATTGGTATATGGGAACAGCGTGGGTACATGTATGTACTCTTTGTGTCCGAGTTGCTTAGTAAGTGATGTAACAGTTTAAGTTTTTTTGAATTTTCTTGAGTCGTATTATAGTGAGATAACATGAGTTTTGATTTTCTTTTTTAATATTTCTATTTTACATTCTAATTTGTTTGCATTGGTGAGGACCTTACGAACAGCGTTTTATAAAATCAGCCAAACAGTGATAGGGAATACCTTTCATGTTTCCAGTGATTTGCCAAATATTTTGATATTTTCTATGTTTAATTTAAAAGTTACCTTCTATTATGAATGGGTTAGAGATTTTAATTAGAAAAGAATATTGGGAATTTTTGCCTTATTTTGAAAACGTGTTTTCTTTCTCTTTTAACTTAGTTTAGTAAGTAAAACAAAAGATCTAGTAAGATTGAACCATTTTGGAACTTACAAATCTTAGTGAATTAGAGTAGGAGATTCTTATGTTATGCTGTTAATTTGATGTGTTGCTCAGATTTTGAGAATATAGTCATAGGAGAAGTAATTTTACACATCTTTAGATTAAAATATCCTCTTCAGTATTTGTATTGAAGCTACATGTTAAGTTTGACTGGTTTTGTCATTGAGAGACATTAAAACCACAGAGAATGATTTTAGAAAGTTTCTATATTGATTTTACCTTGCAAAAATGCAAACGGGATAGAAAATTTTAGTAAGACTCATTCATAACATCTTGTATTTTTAATGTATAGATCATTTTCTTTTGCTATATTGTAACCATTTTGTTTAGTTTTTTCTCAATTCCATAAATATGTTTCCTTGTAAATCAATCATTTATTCTGTAGTTTCAAATTATTATTGTAATATTCTTAGCCTTTTATATTTATCTCCTCTACATCCCTCAGTACTCTGCTAAAGGTTTCTATAATTTCTGAGAGAACCAGCAATTAATTGCTCAGATAAAGTCTGCTTTTTGTCCATTTTAGCTTTTTTTGTGTGTGTGCCAACTGGTATTTATTTTACTTAGTCTTTACAATTTACTTCTTCTTCATTTCTTAATATCTATTTTTGATGATAACGACCTTCTTTATTTTAATTATATCTTAAGTATTTTTAAAATCACTGTCTAATTACTATACTTTTTATAAAAAGTATTTGACATATATTACATAGCTACTTAGGTTAGTATTATAACAAATAGCTGTAATTTTATTTTCACTTCCTTCTTTACCAAATAGATTTTGAATTGCCCAAAGAGAACCATTTTAAAGATTATTTTCTTGTTAATTTTTATTTTAGTTTAAGTGAAGTAAAAGTATTTTTTTATTTTTATTTTATGTGAATTTTTTTTCTGTTGGAATTTCAGATTTCCTTCAAACTTTAGTATGCTGTTAGTTTTTATAAATTTTTAAGGCAAATGATTATCCAAAAAACTTTTTGAAGAACCTGGAGGACACAGTCAAAATGCATATCTACTCATTGGAACACATTATTTGTGTTCTAACAACGTATCTTCATTTTTTTGTTGCTACTTCAAGCTTTTAATTTGTGAAAAAATGGTTTAATTTTTCATTGCAATGATAGCTTTGTCAATTTCTTTTTATTCATAACCTGTTTTTACTCCCTATATGTGTATCATCTCTCCAAATATATATCATACATATATAAAACATACAGTGTATATTATATATGTATTTTATGTATCTGTATATAAACCTCATATGCATATTTATGAGTTGTTGCTATGCTAGTTGGAACATAAAATTTCGTGATAATTATAGTAACGAATTTTTCTGTCTTTAAACACATTGTTGTGTGATATAAATATATCATAAAACATTTTGTTTTCATTTCATTTTTGACATTCTAAGTTCTTTGTTTCAAATAGCCATGTAAAGTAGTGTAAAAGTAACAATGTTGTAAAAAAAAGTAATCGGCCATATATGCCTGTATCTTCATATCACACGTGTATGCATATGTGTATTGTAGGCACAAGAATGTATGTATCTGTGTACGTGTAGCCAGTTGTGTTTTGTTTTCGCTGCTTGCGTTTTTGTGTCCTTTTACTTTCAACATTTTGGCAATTTTGTTTTAGATCGTGATTTAGAGCTTTTCTTAATAACATGAATTTTAAATTTTTTTAAATCCAAATTCTTCTCTCTTAAGAGGTAGCATAACCCAGTTATATTTACTATCTACAGTGATTTAAAAATATCACTTTCATTTTATGCTTTATATTAATGACCGATGCTCCTTTTGTAGTATTTTGATATTGCTTGAAGTTTTTTTGGCTCTATTTTCCTAAAAGTGGCTGGGAATCTATAAGTACTATTTCTATGCTAGAAGCTGCTTTAATATTTTAGTGAACATACATAAATTTAAAACTGTTATAATTAACAATTTAACAGTATCTGTAAGTTTCTTTTCTGTGTATTTACAACTGGAATTACCTGAAGGTTTCATTCCAGATAAATGTTAGTAGTAGCAGTTGTAGCATCGTTAGCATTTTTGGTGCTCCTATTTTCTTTGTGTCTCTGTTTCACAAGAAGCCCTTGTTAGTTTCATGTTACTGTTGACTACCAAATTACTAACCATTCTTTAGATTTAAATTGCATTACGGCTTATTTGCTCTTTATTGTTTGTAATGTTCCAGATCATTGTGCATCTTGAGTTCTTTTCGATACTTTTCTAGAATGCCTCTTCAATTAATTTCTGCTTCCTTATTTTACGAACCCTGTGCATAATAATATTTTTTAGAGTCTTTGCTTGTCCCAAAGAAATAGCTTCCATTGTCTTTACACTTGACATAGAGCTCAAAGGAACTTTTCCATAAACCTATGTTATCCATTACCTTCTAAAATAGTTTAAATGGATGAGACAAATATGACTTTTACCAACAAGATCTTCGGAGTTCTTTGTAAAGTGCTCATTGTTACCATTCTCCTACTATCCACTATGCAAATGAGAAATGCACAGCAATAGGAAGTACCCTGATAAGAACTGCTTCCCCCCCCCTCCACAGTAAGATCTTTCGTGTCAACAAATTCCATGTCTTAGCCAAAAGTTTAAATTCTTTTCCCGCCATTATATTAATAAAGCTCTATTTAGTATTGATGTACTAGGCTCTTAATTTAAAATATGCTACAAGGCTTGTTCCATTTAGGCTACTGCCTCTAAGCTGCAGGTCAATGAGGCTTTCTCCAATGTTTTCCTCATAAAAGGACCCCTTTTGTGTCTGCCCTGGTCAGTTACTTTTCTTGCCTTTGCCTTTCAAACCTACATATAGCCAATGTCTTCCTTGTCTTTTTTTTTTTTTTCTGGGTACTGAACCCAGGACCTTCATACTGAGCTCCATTCCCAGTTGACTCCCAGCCCCTTTTGTATGTTAGTTTTGAAACAGAGTCTCACTAAGATGCTAAGTTGCCCAAGCTGGACTCGAACTTGCAATTCTCCTCCATCAGCCTCCGAGAGTGCTGAACTATAGGCTCATACCACCAAGCCCAGCTTCCTTGGACTATTTTTGAAAGCTGTCTCCTCATTGACCTTTGAAATCTTGCTAAGGACAACCATCATATATCTTCCCATCCAACTGGTGTGAGCATGTGGTCTTCCATAACTTTGGAGCTTCCTATCTGCATCCTTTAAAATTCTAAATTATCAGACATTCAGGATTCCTAGGCAGAACTTCACATTATAATTCTATATATTAGATGCCCATGGACTAGATAGTACCTTCCCCAATTTGGCCAAAGTGTCTAACTGAATATTTGTGACACTTGGTGACTTGCTCAGTGCTTCTCTTGACTTTCCTCTGGACTTCCCTTAAGGCAAGATTTTAAGAGTCTGCTGAAGTACCAAATTCTGAAAACCTTTCTCACCCTTCAGATCACCTGGTGATGTTTCTTCACACTCAGGGTCAAGGAGCCTGCCACCCCTCCTTGGTATTGTCTCTGATTGCTACTCTAGCCGTTTCCAGTCTTGTAGTCTCAGATGTCTGTGTCTCTGCTCACCTTCTGATACAAGTGGCATAAAGTTGTGCTTATCAGAATACAATGCCTGGAGAATGCATCCACATGTGCAGAATGCATACGAAAGTGACAGGCTCTGGCTTTCTGGTCACACTGTGTGCTTCTGTCTTGACCCCTCTTCAGGTAGGAGGACACACAATGCTCCCTATCCGCTGGATGCCCCCTGAAAGCATCATGTACCGGAAATTTACTACAGAGAGTGACGTGTGGAGCTTTGGGGTGATACTTTGGGAGATCTTCACATATGGGAAGCAGCCCTGGTTCCAGCTCTCAAACACTGAGGTAAGGAAGTGGGCACGTAGGCACCCCGACTGGGAGGAAGGCTGGTAGGTGGCATCTTAGGCTGGGAATTGGCCGTAGTATATAATACATCCAGTGGCAGTTGGAGCCAAGAGAGTCAATGTAGGCCTAAGCTGGAGGGAAAGTTTCTCTGTGGGAGGAAACATTGTAAGTGTAGGAAACGTGGCGTGGTTGTCAAAAGTGAAATCAGATGTCTAAATTGAGACACAATTCACAGTTCTGTTTGTTCTGCTATACTTAAAGTCACAAATGTTTCACTGAGACAGAAAATGAAAACAAAAAACAGCTATGAATTTTTCAATTGTGCCATCTTGTGGAAACACCTACTACTTAGTATGCGCAAATGATCTGGATCCCTAAGGCTTTAGGCATTTCAGGCCCCTGGATGTGTAGGGTGGTGAACTGAGAAGGCCAGTTTTATACTATTTGTACAGATAGATGAGTTCCAGGAATACAAGAAATCACAACAGCAAGCTTAATTATAACAAACACATTCTATATTTTTATAATTTAACTTTACAATCACAATAAAAATACAAGTAACCAAAGTTTAATAGTAACTACCCTTTGCCACCAGGAATTTTTCTAAGTGCTTTAAGTGTTGGCTGTAAGAACTCAGTGATCTCTCTCTCTCTCTCTCTCTCTCTCTCTCTCTCTCTCTCTCTCTATATATATATATATATATATGTAATTTTTTAAACACAAACACATGTTGTGGTTGAGGACAAAGAAAAGGGGGTTGCTGGGGGTCGTGAAAAAGAATGGCCTGGGTCTCAGAGGTGAGAGCCTCAGGGCAGAAAGAGAGTCCAAGCAGTGGTCTCAGGGCTCTTGTGCCTGTAAATCTGTCATGATGCTTCTCAGTTAAATGTGGACTGGAGCCTTGTTGCTAAGGGAGCCAATTCACAGTAAGGAACTTGGCTCCTACCCCAACTGAACTATAAAAAATCTCAGTTCTTCTTACGGCCTTTTGTTTTGTGGAAAAAGTAAACGCTAAGACCTCTTGATATTGAAATCTTATTTTAATATTCTAGAAAATCTATTTCTTTTTGGAAGCTGCGTATCTCTCTGCTATCCTATATCCTGATTTAAGTGAATTTCAAAGACTGAAAAGAAGGCCTTTCTTCTATCTGTAATATCTGTAATATCTTACCATTCCACCTCAGTAGGGCATGACCACATTTCCTAAAGTAGGACAAAATATTTTAAGGAAAGAGTGGGTATCAGAAGTCATCTGTTATGATTCTTTACAAAATTGTTAGTTTTCCTGGAGGGTGGAGCATCCACATACACATGTTCATGCATTACATACATACTTACGCATGTAAATACACACAAGCAAGCACCTGAACGCAGCCCATGTATAGGCTTGTAACCTGAGAAAAGAGAGTATTGGGAGTATTGCTGATCTTAGCAGAAGCCTTGTCCTGGATACTGGGGATGGTTCATAGTAGCTAATGGGTTTGGGGTTTCTTTTAAGGCAGCTCAGTGAGACACTGGCCTTGAAGGCAGGCTTCCTGCCCCAGCCACTTCCACCACTCCACCCAGCACAGCAGCCAGGTACTGACAGTCACTGATGATGGGTTTCTCCATGGAAGCTGACAACATAGTGAGTCCCACATTACAAGAAACACTACTGAGTGCTTTGATCTTAACATCAGCATCTGATACTGCAGTTTGAACTGAATCTTTTTTTTTAAGGAGAGGGAAGTGGCAGAAGTGGAAATGGGGCTAGAAGATCAAGGAGGAATACGAGGGGCTGGAGACTTTGCAGGCTGGCAGAGGATGGGCAGAGGGCCATCACAGAGTCCAGGGTGAATATGACCATATGACCAGGAGGGTGCTGACACAGTGATGGCTTGACAGATCATTGGAGGTCGGAGTAGCATGCGGCAGCACCTGGGACCAGGCACCGTTGGGTAGCAGCATAGACCAATGCCAAAGGAGAAAGAAATGAGTTTGTGTTTTCCTAGTAAGCACAGGCTAATAGGCGCAGACAAGGGAAAAGACATTCAACATCGGCAGCTGCTGCTGCAGTTTGAACTGAGTCTTATTTTAAGGCGAGGAAGGTAACAGAAGTGGAGATGGGGCTATAAGAACTAGAGCTTGTTGTTCATTTTCCGTCATCTCAACTGATCTTCTAATGTGGGAACGGAAGTCCTGAATATGTGATTTGCTTGAAGTTACACTGTTATAGAGATAGAAATTCGTCTAATCTGAAAACAAGGTGTTCTAGTTACTTTTTCATTGCTGTGATTCAATACCCGACATCCACAAATTTAGGAGAGGAAAGGTTTATTTTCACTCACAGTTTCAGAAGGTCACAGTCCATTCAAGGGTGGCTTGCAGCAATCGAAGTACATGGCAGAGGCAGAGGTGGAGGCAGCTCCTCACGACATCACACACAGGAAGCCAAGTCAGGACAAGTTGAGACCAGTCCTCCAAGGAAGGCAGGAAGCAGCTTATACATCCTTCCAGGTCTCGTCTCAGTGATCAGCCCCTCCTGGATCCAGGTGTGGAAGGTGTGGTAAGCCCCCAATACACACCTGTAATCCAGTTTACATGCCTATTATCCACCCCTCCAGTCTAGGCTGCAATCTCCCAACAGCACATGGTTCCATAGATGATCTATAACATTCAAATGCATGGGACTTTTGAGGGACATTCCAGATCCAAACCACAATACTAGGAGACAATCCACATATTTAGTGTAAGTAAGGAAACTTCCAGGCTGGGGTACATATCGGGGGCAGAGCGCTGGCCTGACATATATGAGGTCCTGGGTTCAGTCCCCAGCATGCCTTTACCCCAAATAATGTAAACTGCAAAGTGCTGACTTCATCTTAAAGTGGTCTGCCTTGCATATTTGCCTTCTCCTGTTGCACCTTATGGTCACCTTTTTGATGTAGAATACCATTGTAGGAGCCCTATAATCCCTTTTCTTGGAGTCTGTGAAGTGAAGAGGGGCATGGACAAAACCAAAAATACGACCAGCAGCAAGAGAATTTAAAGTTTACTTGCCCCAGTGACATGACATCTGGGTAGCAAGTCTAGGTGTCAGTCTCCATGACCCTGTGAGATGCATAGTTTTTATTTCGTGTGGGTGGATTAGGCAGCGTGAGGGTTGGGGACTGGACTGTGTAGCTGGCATGTGGATCAGTGATCAGGCAGAGCCTTATGTGTTAGGACAGAGGGCAGATGGGCTACAGGTCTGTGAGACTTTGGCCCTTGCCCAGGGTGAGGGAGGTCATCATCAATTGACCAACTGCCAAAGCCTGCAAAGTTAGGGGCTGCAAAAGGTTGCTAAGGTTGGACAAGGTTACCATGGGTAGGAAGGAATGAAGAAATATCTATCGTTAAGCCAAGGTCATGCACAGCAAGGCAAGCTCTGTGTGGGAAACTCAGCATGAGACCTATAGCACCAGAACCCCAGAGTGTCATCTGAGACTTAAGACACTTCTAGGAGGTGATCAAGGCAGACATTTGAGTCCCGTGGTACAGATGAAGTTGCTGAGATCCAATGAGATTTTTTTAACTTGTAGAGGCATCTTAGCAGAGAGTGGTGAGTCAAACAATCAGCCCTAGCACGAATGCTTTGAAGGAAACCTGACACCTAGCTCAGAGCAGAGAGCAAAGGAGAAAGGCCTTGCTGAGCACGAGTCCTGTGCTCAGTGGTCCGGGTGGTGGTGTGACAGACAGGGCAGCTTACTGAGAAGTGGGAGCTAAGCAGCTACCTGCGGGAAAGAATCCGGGTTCAGTGAGAGGGGCGCAGGGACAAGAGGTACAGAGATACTTTAAGGAAATTTCAGTCACACAGGCTCATAAAATCCCGAAGGTGAGTCAGAAGCCAACTTTCATAAGCAAGTGGACAATCAGTAAGACTCAGTAAATTCAGATGAGACTCAGGAGTACAGAAGAATGATCCAAGCGGCAAGGAAGTATGTAGGGAGGCAGCGGTGGCCTCCGCCAGCCCCTGCTGGCCATTGTCCCCTGAGTCCCTGCACAGGCTGATAGGATTACCGGTGCACCGTAGCCTATGCTCGCCTGTGCCGCTGCTCTGCACTAAAGCTAATCAATGAACTCGCTGCCTTTTGCTGGAACTAAAGCGCCATGCCTGGCCTTTGAAATATGACTTTCTTCTCCCCCGCCCCCCCCTTTTTTTTTTCAGGTCATAGAGTGTATTACCCAAGGTCGTGTCTTGGAGAGGCCCCGAGTCTGCCCCAAGGAGGTGTATGATGTCATGCTGGGCTGCTGGCAAAGGGAACCCCAGCAGCGGCTCAACATCAAGGAGATCTACAAAATCCTCCATGCTTTGGGGAAGGCCACCCCAATCTACCTGGACATTCTCGGCTAACGGTGGTGGCTGGTGATCAAGAATTCGAACTCCGTTGCCTCCTCTGTCCCCGCCTCACATCTCCCTTTTACCACCGCCAACTCCTCTTTTCCATCCTTGACTGAAGCGAACATCTTCATATAAACTCAAGTGCCTGCTACACATACAACACTGAAAAAAAAGAAAAGAAAAAAAGTACAAGAAAGAAAGAAAAAAAAAACCTTGTAAGGCAGTTTGGCTATATATATATATATATATATATTTATATATATCTAACTATCTATCTATCTATATCTACAGAGAATTATCTTCTCTAATACAGAGAGAAGCTGCTGGTTTAGAAAACTATAAGACTTTAACAACTCAGAAAATCTTAAATATTATTAACGTAAATGAACATTCCCTTGACTTAAGCTGTGGCTGGCGCTCCTTGAGCTCTAGTGTTTGTTTTATTTTATTTTTTGAGCAGAAGACCTTGACAATGCATAGAGACAATCTTAGCTTTGGGATGGGAGGAGCGAGGGTGGCGCCATAATCGCTGTGGTATATTCCGTGCTATTCCGGAAGTAGAAGTGGCAGCCGGGGTGCACGGGCAGACTGCATTGATTTTGGTCAGCCAGGAAGTGATACTGGAAGACCAGGGCCTGTGGGAACGCCTCGAAACTATCCTGAACTTTGCCTCTGCACCCTTCCCTTCTTCATTCACTTTAGGACGTTTTGTAATTTTTCCATCCTGCAGAGTAGAGTCGTGACTCTTTTAGGAAATCAGTGATGGCGCGTATGGGTAAACGCTCAACAACAACAACATAGAACCATGGTAAGAGCAGACTGCATCCATCTGTAATGGAAATCATGCCCAACTTCCTTACTGTGTCAGAAGGGATGTGTCAATCTGTTCTCCAAATTGAAAGAACTGGACTTTAAGAACCACAGAAGAATAAATAGCTGAAACCCAAACCCTTGAAAGGCCACTGTCCTATATCTTTCCTTCGCTGCAAAAACTTCTTAGTCCAGCCTCCTATTTTTAGGCCCCTGGGGAGTACTGGGAATTTTGAGTTCCCTGTGTTGTCAGTCAATGTGGACACAGCAGCGCCCAGGGTCCGATAGCGAGAGACTCAGTTACTTACTGGTCAGTGTTAGGTATGCCCCTGGCTTTGCTTGTTATCTTGCTTGCTAGATTCTAGCCCTACCTCCTGGGCTTCTACCAAGTTCTCAGTGAAGCGAACCTCACTGTCAGGGAAGGAACCCAGGTTTAGTGAGGGTCTGGGCAGGGCGTGTATCAGGGATCCAGGCAGTGGCATGGTTGGGAGCCAGCCAGGAAGAATCCACTTGGCACCTGCGCCAGGCCCTTTGACATTCTCCTCACGTTTCTGGGCCCTGGAAGGATTGATGCATCTGCCTTTGAGCTGTTGTGAAAGGCAGGAACTGAGAAATCACTTTCGTGGGCTGGGGCGGAGGAGGGGCTGAGGCTTCCCTGAGAGATGTCCAATGGGTGGCCAGCGCCGCAGACTTGGCATCTTAATGAGGACGGAGCTCTGATGGGGAGTAAGAAGGAAGCATCTGGGCTGGGTCCAGCTCCCTCTGCCCTAACACCAGGGGGATCTCTGCCTTACAAGCTGCTGCCAAGGACCACAACAGAGCAAATCCGTGGCCTTCCTGACACAAGAGAATGAAATGCCCACGGACGCCAACAGCTTAACTGCACAGATCACCCTTGCTGTGGAGGAGATGTCGCACCCACCTCACTCCAAGCACAGAGCAGCCTAATGGACTCGTTTATCCTGACCGAAGCCTCTGGGAGCCTCTGACTTGTCCCCTTCCCCGCCAGCTGAAGGACTGATGTCGGCAGCTTGGACGCTTCGGTCAGCTGAAGGCAGCTGAAGCATCAGCACCTCTGGGTGGGGTTTAGGACTAAATGATGTGTTTGTGGTTGGGCTTTTAGGTCCACAAATGTTTTTATTCAAATGAAAAAAGCTGTGCTCAGACTGCAATCACAGTTGGGATTCAGGGATCAGCAAGGCTACTCAGCTGGCCTGGGGAGAGGAGAGGATGGGGCGAGTGGGAGTTGGGGATGGGTCTCCACACTGTGCTACACCCCAAGTGTCTCAGGACTTTGTGGAAAAGTCTTTAAGGTAGACCACCTCAACAGAATCCCTTGTTACTTCTCTTGTTTTCCACAATTTGCTCCGCCTGAGGCCCTTGATCTGTTCTGGGGCTGTGAATGCCGGATGTGATGGCACTGTTTAGTTTGGATCTGGGTAACTAAATGAATGGTGTTCAGGGAAGGAATGAGCTGAAGGAGCCAAAGGGAAAGGTATCTTCTGCTTAGAAGGGATTCTCCAGGACTCCTCTTGCTATGACATTTCTTGGCTGTGTGTTTGTTGAACCTTGCGATCACTGATGGACTAGGAAGAAGGGAGAAAGGAGATGGGTCTGAGGGTGGTGGAAATTTGGGGGTGACGAACGGGCGAATGTTTCAAGTCAGGACTTTGAGTCATTCTGGTCAAATGAAGAAAAGTGGTCCCTTGGGGAACAAGGAGTACTGCCCTTGTCTTAGTCCCACAGGCCTCTGCACTGGAGATAGAGTCATGTCTTGTCTGTGGACAGCCTAAGAAGCTACCTATGAAAAAGTAAGACAAGAGCGGCAGAGTCAAGAGAGGTAGAGAGGAAAGATCTACTGTACTAATATGTTGCTGTTCTCTCGGTAGAGTATGTTTTACATATTAACCTAGGCAGATTAAAAAATAAAGAAGACAAGACAGGGCTGATGAAATTGAATTGCTACTCCAGGGTCTGGGGGTGTGTGGGATGTGTTACTCTATCTGTACCAGACCAGGTCCTGCTTTATTGTGTCTTGGTGTTCTAGCTGCAAAATCAGGGACACCCTTGCTAATCTCTTCTTACCCTATTCTCTCTCTGGATTCTTTTAGTCTAACATTAGGTCACTGGGTCACTCTTTTCTGATTGTCACTCTTGAACGCCTGGGCAGCCCTCCTCAGGCCTTGCATGAGTAGGGACAGCTGCCTCAGGGCACACTAGGCAGGTGCAGGGATGGGTTCTAATAAGGAAGTCCTTTCCTGTTTTGTAGCCATGTCACAAGAAGTCGAGAGTTTGAAATGTCTGAGACTACTCTAGACCAAGGGGATGTGGTTGGTCTCGTTCCCCATCCTAGATTTTTTACATACCAGAAAAGCACTATTTAAGACTTATTTATTTATTTATTTTTAATGCCATATGGTTAGATGAATCTCAAAATGACATCTCATTGGCCAAAATGGCCACTTCAGTTTGTTTTCCCTCCTGTATCCAAATATTTATCTTTCTAAAAGACTGTAGCAGATGGACTCGGAGCTTAACTTAAAGCAAGTCCCATGTGATGACTGACGAACATTCCAGAGGACTGAGGGTGAGTTCTGGCCACACTGTCCTCACCGGTCCCTTCCTGGACTGTTCTTGGATGTCCACCATGGCCAACGGTCCTCTCCTTTCTCTTCAGCTTTGGACATGAGCCAAATGCTACCCTCTAATCATTTCTCTTAGATTTGAGTGGATCTTGGGGGTTGCTAAGCCTCCACTCATCAATGGACAAAGGACTTGGTGCTTCCTCCACTCTGTAGATCATGCACAAATTATCCCTGGAGAGAAGCTTCTCTCTGGAAGCAAAGAGTCTTTGGTATCTTCTGGGTTCAGGCTGAACACTGATGCTATTCTCTGGTGATGCTTACTTTGTGGAATACACTAGTGCGAGTATTTCTGGTGCTAACAACTACAGAAACCAATGTCAAAAGAAAAGCCAGTTTCTGGGCTGCAGGAGATTCAATTCAAAAGTGAAAGTGAATCAGCCATTCTGGGAGAGTTCAGGACACATCCGAAAGACCAAATGCCTGACTTCGCTCTTAGGTACCTAGGCGACACTGGGTAAACCAGCTAATCTCACAGAGTATCTCGTTTTCCATCCGAGACATTTAAGAGATTGGGTTAGATGTCCTTTGGGTCTATGTCAGGTAAACAAACAAACCAAAAAGTTGAGAACCGGTCATGTCTCTCCGTTTTTTTTTTTTCTTTTTCCTTTTTCAACGCTTGCTTGTTAGAAGCAAGAGATAAAGTGAAAGATAAAAAGAGGTAGGAAGAAAAGTTGCCATGGGCAAGAAATTGGTTATTAAAGGCAAGGAAAGAAGATCGAGCTACAGGTATTTCTGAGGGAACTTAATGTGCGGGGGGACAAGTAGATAGCAAGGGACCTGGCACCTGTACTCTTCGTGAGAGACTGCCTTGTACCAAACTACCCTCCTCAAATAACCACCGACATGCTCTAAATTGGCAGAAACTGCCAGTTTAGATGTGGAGACAGGCTTACCCACCTCTCATACAGGTCACCGGCAATCAGTCAACTCAGATTGTTGGCTTTATGTATTGATTGTAAGAGACGAAGATGTTGGATAGAAGACTTATTTGCAGTTGCAGAGTCTTTACCCAAGTATTTTCCACTCCATAATGGACTAACAGCTTTCTTGATCTTTTTTTTTCCTGACTCAAAAAGCAACAGTATTATTTTGACAGTTACTGCAATGAGCAGTTTTGAGATTCAGGGTTCACCCAGTGCTTTGCATAGAGCCCAGAATGTGGATACATCTACAGATGCTTGTCAAACGAGTCCAGAAGCTAATAATCCAGAATTCTGGAAGGTCCCTGAGATAGATGTTTGACACCTACTTTGGTTGAGATCCAGTCTCTAGACTGCTGAGTGGTATTTTCCTTAGAGAAAAAAAATGGCATCTCAAGCCTGCCCTTCCTATGTTGTAGCCAGTTACTGTGACTTCAATGTTTTGGGCTCCATCTTCTTTGATATTAAATAATTTCAGCTAATATTCAACAGTTTTTAAAGGGAAATTGCAAGTTTTTTTCATCATCAGTAAAATAAATCAACATATTCTTCAGAAAACGTTTTGAGACGGCTTGAATATCACTGGGCATCTCCTCCTAAGGGAGGTACAGGCACATAGACATTTGTGTACATATGTTTGCATATTTTATTAGAATGACTTCCAGGAAGGCCTGTGCGGAGAGAATGGACTGACTCCCATGGATGTTCCTTTGGCACTTGCATGTCTCGGAGTACAAGAAACCGGAGACGGAGTGGCTTCAGAGACATTCACATGATTCTCCTGGGAAAATCTGTCGTCTCATCAAGCTTGATCATTTGGTGCTCCCTGAATTAAATTACGTCGAGAAGAGCATTCTCAGTATCTAAAAATCATTATTCCTGGCTGCCTGGTAAATCATACTGCAAGAACTATTTCTCCTGTACCTTCTCTGCGTGTTGATATTGAAGTCATCATTGCCACAGGTGAAACCTTCCCCAGGAGGGGTGGGGTAGAGAGGTAAAGTGTTAACAGTTGATCCTTCTTTCTGAAAGGCATTGCTTATCTTAGAGGACGCAGTGAATACTCGTGCTGCTGCATAATGGGATGTTCCATTCTAGGTGCCTGAGATTTGGCTTCCCGCAGTGTCTTTTAGCCTTTTGCATTTTTCCAAACATCATTTCTTTCACTGTCTGTACAGGATTTATATGTTGTAGCAAGCAATGTCTGTGGCCCGACTCTCACTGAGCCAACATAGATAATCTTAGTGAGATCTGTGGGGCTCCTTTAGAGTACTTGGAATTCTAGATTAAAATAATTCAGATTCCTCTTTGGCTTTAGTGAGCTATTTTGAATTTTAAAGCAAGGTCTGGTTTGATGTTTGCGGTAGGAAATGACATCTCAAATCAGTGAAGTAGATTCTCTTTCAGGCAGAAGCAAAGTTTTAAGAATTGTTTCCAATGCTTAAGTTTTAAGAATTGTTCCTAGTCACCAAGAAATATTTTTGCTTAATATGTGTTGCTGTGGTTCAAGCTCTGAGCTGGCAAGAGACAATTCTAGCAGATGAAACTAGAAGTTTCTAAAAGATGTATTACGATGGCACAGATGGGGAAGATCTTGTTGAACATCTACTTTTGAGAAACACCTAGGTGCTCAAATCTTGCTTCTTCAGTTTGGTGTGTTATGAATAAATTTAGTTTCTTCTCAATGTAACTAATCAGAAATTGAGGCATCTTTTTTTGTAAGGGTTCAGAGAGATTGGGAGCCCAGATTTCCACTGTGGACTCTGACATTCCTTTGGATATAACATTCCAAAACCCACGGAGAAAATATCAGTTCTCAATTATAAGTCTGGTAATTGGTCTTTCACCTAAAAGAGGCTGGAGGAATTATATTTTAAAAGCTTCTAATTTTTTAATATGTTAAATAGTAGGTCAAACACCCGCTTCAACTCTATGTTGCCCATGTTAGTTATACTGTGTTTAACAGCTACACATCATTTATCCAATAATGCCTCTGAACCTACCTCCGAAATAAATGAACAGACCTGGTCCGGGTGATTTGATTTCTGTTGGCTACTGTAAAAGTAAATTCTTTAAAAGTAATTCTTTTAAAGTAAATTCTTTAATTCTTTTTTTTTTTCATTTTGTTTTTTCTTTTCTTTCTTACCTTCTTGCTTCCACGGGACCGACAATCCAGCTTCTCAAACTCCATAAAAGTCTTAATACAAGGTGAATCCCAAGACCACAAACAGTTTGGACTTCAAACAGTGAGAAAATTGGTGTTGAATGATTCGGCACACAAAGCAGAAAACTTTCATTTCCTGCAGGCAGAACGGAATTGACTGTTATATTAAGACTTCTGAAGGAGCCCTGCCCTGGAGTAATTTTAGTGCTGTCAAACAATGTTGACATCTAGATTAACCTCTGCTCAGGGAATTTTACTGCAAGGCTCATTGAAATGCACAGGGCGTGTCTCAGTAAATCCCACCCTAGCCTTTGGTGGCCTGCCCTCCGCACCCACGACTGCCTCTCCCTTTCCCACCAATGGCTCTCATAATTCATGAGATTTTGGCCTCCAGGAGTAGAGGAGCCATGGTTGGGGTCTGACCACAGTGCCCAGAACCAGGATTGGTACCTGGTCTGGGTGACATTGGTTGGCATTTTATTGGTTTTCTCTGAGGTGACTGTGAATCCAAGCAGTAAAGCCCTGGGTTGATGACATACAGGTTGGCATCATATCTTGAAGCTGCACAAAAGGATGAAATGGTTTATAGAGAACTAGAGTGTCTTGAGTCAATTACTCAGAGACCTGCAGTCCTCTGAGACTTCAAGGTCTAGATGCAACAGATCAGGAGTGCAGCAGGTGGAGTCTTCTGTGGAGCGTTTTCTTTGGTCCTTAGGAGAGAGGCAACACTATCTTCCCTTGTCTCTTGGTTGGGACAGAGGGTGAATTTGTCCTCTGAGGATCAATGTGCCAGCTCTCTTTCTAGGGTTGCAGGCTTGCAATGAACCAAACTCCTCCTGACTGGGTGATGACATAGTGAAGTGTGGCAGCCTGATGGACCTCCATGCTGAGATTGCAACTTCTCCACAACTTTTCCATTGCTTCTACTGGGAGTTTTGAGAAAAGGCTTCATCTTTCTCCAGACTTGTGACTCTGTGCAGGTTTGCTCAGCATGAGCACAGGCATGTTGGGAGGCACCCCAGTGTTCTGTAGTTTTACTGATTCTGAATCTCTTTTTATTAACTAATTTTTTGTATATCTAGTAATGTCTGTTGGGCTCAGGGCCTTCACACTGAGCCTTGGTCTTTTTTATTTATGTATGTATTTATTTTTTGAGAGAGGGTCTCTCGAATTTGCCCAGGCTAGGCTCAAACTTGAAATCCTTTTGTGTCAGCCTCCTAGAGCACTGGGATTCTGAATCTTTTAAAAACTGTTTTTCTTCTTAGCCTCTTGTCTTGGATATGAGTAATAGAAAACTTCTGTATGTTCTTTAGGAGAATTTTTAAAAATTCAGTTAAGGACATTGGGTTTATTAGCTGGGAAAATAGACTTCTGGGCTGTAGAGGGAACCTTGATGACTTTATTTAAAAACAATGATCAGCCTTGTGTTTGTTCTAGGCTCTTAATCTCATAAAGGTCAAATTAGGTTGGTCTTTTTATTATTTGTGCTACAGCTCTTGCTTGTGTCTACCTATCAGCACTTGCTGCACAAGTGCCGCTGTAATTTCATTATTGTACAAACCAGAGCACCTCGTTTGTGTGGCTTTTCTTGGCCTCCCTGCACATGTGTGTGTGTGCAATTGGCGTGCATCATATGTGTGGCTTATTAAGCAACAATTTAAGTTTTATCAGTATACAGCCTTTAGCTTTCTGTGTTTTGGATTATTTGCAAAGTTAAGGCCTTTTTTTGAGGGAGAAAACACTCCTGATTTTCCCGCAGTCCTCATGTTGAAAGGCAGGCTATTTTTTTAAGTTTTTGGAAACAAAACCAAACTGATCCTTGATTCAAATTTTATTTAATGAATTGTGAGGTGAGAAGGCATTGACTTTGTCCCTGTGTAATAAATATTAAGAACAGATGTAAACATGAACTAATTTAAGCAGATTATTATATCTAGATCTGAGCTGAAATGGTTAGTCGAGTGTAAACAGTGAAACGTTTGAGTTGAATCACAA
This sequence comes from Ctenodactylus gundi, assembly GCA_004027205.1. NCBI lineage: Eukaryota > Metazoa > Chordata > Mammalia > Rodentia > Ctenodactylidae > Ctenodactylus > Ctenodactylus gundi. Next base: position 255,489 of record PVKB01002185.1, on the reverse strand, counting down.
CATGAAGATGACAGGTTCCAAGAAGGCATGGGGGACTGTTGGGCTAGAAGGTGAGATAGTCTTATCTGGGCTGGGTGACTGGGAATGTTACCTCAATGATGTGTTCCAGGGTAGACATGTCCTTCCAGTGATTGCAGATGGGGCCAGCCAACAGGGAAAGCCAGGCTGTTCCCTATCCACTGCTCAGATCAGCTAATACGTTATAATATATCAAGGTTTCACCAAGCATAGGTTTTCAAATCATCCCCCTCTCCCCTCCCCATACAAAGCATCAGAGTTATTCTGGTCTTAGGGTCAGGGTGTCTCTTGCAGTTCCCCAGCTTTGGATGCTTGCCAAACTCAGAAATCATTCTGGCCATTTCCTCCCTCATCTGCATTTCTTAAAGGCCAGATTCCATTTCTCAGAAGCCAGGGAAAGCCAGCAGCTCACCTCCCTCCTCCCCGAGCTGGGCATCAACTCAGTTTGTGCTTTAGCCCTGGTTTCCTCTGAAGGGAGAAAGTGCGTTCTCGCTCTTTCCAGCTCTGTGGACCAAGTGATTAGCTCCTCGTTAGTGCCTCATCAGAGGCTTTTGCGCTAGAGACTCTGGGACAACAAGCTTATTATAATGCCTCAGTCTGTCTTTTTGAAGTCCTGGCATCCGTCTGGCTTGGTTAGAAAAGGCAAGCCTTCCTACACACATTTTCTTTCTAATTTCTCTCTCTTGTTTTGTGGCTGTTGAGTATACTGATAAATGTTTCCATGGTTTTTGTTTTTATCTAGCCCACTATGATTGTGGGTTTCCTGTATCCTTGTAGGCTCGGAGCTCCATGTCAGCCAAGTATCTGTTTAGTAGAGCGGTTATCACACTGACACTTAGATTTGGGGGAGCATCCAAATCTTGTGAATGGACTCGTGGAAGAGACTTTTTCAATTAATTGAGATCTTTTTTGTGATGATACCAGAAAGGTGTGTACCATGAGAACAAGGCTGAGCCTGTCATACTAAGGAAACATTAGGCAGAAGAAATCACCCGAGAAAGTGTGAGACCAGATTTTGCTGTTCACAAGATCATTGAGTATAAACAGATACTTCAACACTGCCCCTTAGGTACCTCTAAAAAAATTAAAAACACAAGTACTCATATTTTCTATTTGAAATAGTCATGTCTGACCCAACTCCATACTTTAAAAAATATCTTTAAAAAGTAACTCTGTGCATAGTTTACTATTTTTTTCTTGATCTCAACTAATATTTTCTAGTGAGATTTCTAGAGATTTTTCACCTTTATGTTGAGAGAGAGAGAGAGAGAGAGAGAGAGAGAGAGAGAGAGAGAGAGAGGCACACACAGAGAGAGTGCACTAACACCCTCCTGGCTGTCACAGATGAGATCATAATTGCCAAAATGCTTGTTGGGCTGTCCGGGTCCAACAGGCAGGCAGAATGCACCCCTTGGACAGTGGGTGTTCTATACAATATTTCTGAGTTAAGTTTAGGGTTTATTTTTAAGTGCACTGCTTTTTTTGAGGAACTTTGCACTTTCTTTCAATCCATCCTGAAGTTTGGTTTCTAGAGGTTTGTTATTAGCCGTTTTCTTTTTGAATTGTGACCAACTATCTAGAACTACAGAATACCTTAAAACATACAGGCAGACAGGAGATGTTTCACCTATTTAGATTTTTCATTGAAAATGAATTGTTAGTAAATTTGATGTTCAGGCTCAGAACCTTGACATTTTGTAGTGAATTGGCACCTGCTGCCTATGAGTAACTCCTCATGAGGATCTGAAGATTGTGGCCTGTTGCTTTGCAAGGTTGGGTTGTGTGATGTTTCCTCCATAAATTGGGCGATGAAGCTAATCTTGCAGAGACACCTGCAGTGGTAACGATTTGGAAGCATCCTAAGGCCAGTGGATCATACCTGGGAAAATACCCTTAGGAAGCAAAGAGCTGCCCCAGCAAAGGCAAAAATTGCTGGATCACAGTTCTAATAGCCCTGAGCACAACACAGGTGTGAGTGGGATTCCTGCTGAAGAGTGTGTCTGACAATAAACCTCTGACAATAAATCCTGAGGCCAGATCACCAAGGTGATGCAGCGTTGTCATTTACAGCCCTTAAAAAAAGCAACAACTTTGCAATAGTGCAATGGTGACTCTAGTGCAAGTTAAATCTTTTCAATGTTATTTTCTTTCAATTTCCAAGTACCTGTCAGGTGTAATATATCTGACAAGATGCCTTGCATGTTTTCTTTGAAAATTTTGACCACTCCAGAGAGAAATCAAAATAAAGCTGAGTATCCAAAATTCTAAGAACTTCATGAATGCTTACCCAAGTTCGGAATATGTCAGTTTCACTTTTTTGCCTTAAGCTCGGTAATTGTTTTTCTATGAGAAAGAAGCAACCTATGTTCTAGACCTCTGTCTGTGTGATTTTCTCCTGTAGTTGTCCAGCGGACAGAAAATATCCCAGTTTTCTTTGAAACGAGAATGCAAATTGAGTTATGTTTTTAAAATTATGGTGTGAAATTGGAGAAGGCAAGCTGGTTCAGGGTGTTGTTTTATAATTCATTCTGATAATCTTGAAGAGATGGCCTCCTTCATAGCGTTGGTAAAATCAGCCTCAAACAAGCTGTTTCAGTATACAACTTCCCAGGGATAAGACTGGTCAGTTAAGGATTTCAAAGGTCTCACTTGAGAAGTTACTCCCTGAGTATGAAAGGTTTGATCTAATGTGTTGCAGAAACAGCAAGAATCTATTTAATGCTTGTTTTCTTCCCTGTCTCTAAAAGTTCACCCTCTTCAGGGGCATTGAGATATTTTTATTCCGAGGCTAGAGATCATTGATTATAGTTCATGTCTAAAGTCCAGGGCTCCTCTCGGGCAGTTGGACTGGAGGCAGGACAATGTGACCCTGCAATTTTCTCAACACTCCACAACATCTGGGGCCATTTTGATTCTGTGTGTAGACCACAGTAGGTTAGCTCGAGGGACATGTTGAATTGAAATGAAAGAAAAGCTAGTCGAGACAAAAAACCTCTCACATCAAATGTGAGAAAAAACTCCCCAGCATTTCTCTTCTTTTTAACAAAAGACTGGTGTACTATTCAGAGAAGAGTGATGTTCTCCAAGTTGGCTTTACTTGTTGAAGTCTCTCTCTCTCTCTCTCTCTCTCTCTCTCTCTCTCTCTCTCTCTGTGTGTGTGTGTGTGTGTGTGTATGTGGTGATTAGGGGATCGAAGCAGGTAAGAAGCAATTGCTTATCAGTTTAGACTTTCTCTTGAGCACAGTAAAAGCTCCACTCAGTTATTAAGACTGTAACAATAAAATTAGAGTTGGAGTGGAAATCAGAAGCCCATGTTTCAGCACAAGGTAATGTTTTATCCAAGTATCTTCTTCGGAAACATTCAGCCATAACAAGCCAGATGAACCTCCCATCTGCTATAAGAATTGAGGCAAAAAAGCAGTAGGCAGCCTCTGCAGACCCTAATCTCTTACAGGAGTTTTTTTCTAAGGGTGCAGGGCTACTGATTCGAAGTAGGAAATATGCCTGTAGGGCCTGAATGGGGAGGTGGTTTGAATGAACTACTCTGTCAGTACTTTGGCATCGTATTAATTCTGTCCCACAGGAAAACTAGTGTAGCTTTAGGGCATTTTTATTTGAAATGGCACAAAAAAAGGAAAGAGACTTTGGGAACATGTTTTGAGGCCTGTCATCTAAGGCCAGCCTCTGCTGAAAGACTTTACAGTTTGATAGGCAGAGTTTCTGGCTTCCCCATCTCAGAGTGCAGAATCCGCCTGATGCTCTTGTATTCGTTTTCAGCACCAGGGACAGCAAACATCCCCTTAGCCCCAAGGCCTGGGATCCTGATGGTATTTCCAGACAAGGAAGAGCACATCTTTTGTTTCCTATGCACTAAGCCTCAACCTGGAAGTGGTATTAAGTTTAGGTGCTTGCATCTTTTATTCTTTCTCAAACATAGAATACCTTTAATTTTTTCCTCCAAGTCTGGGTTGGCTGTTTCTGTCATGTTCTTGATCTGTTAACAAATATTAGGATTGAATTAACCTACCCAGGTCTCCTGGAAGAGAGGCTTAGAAAAAAAAATTATCAATGGAGGGAACACTTTGGAACAGGCTTTTCTTAAAAAAAAATAAGGCCTAATGATTTGTAAAGTCCCAAGTGCAGTACTGCTTATAAGCAATTCTTTTTGAGAATGTCTGTACGTTTCCCACCATGTACAAATCTTTGTTTGACTTGGTGTATTTGGGAGAGGGTTAGCAGTATTTTTTAGTGGTTGAGGAGAATCAATAAAGTTGGGGGACAGAGAAGTGCCGTTGCTAAGCATTTTAGGAATTCGGGAGGAGACGTGGCTTTGAAACTCAGCATCCACATTTTAACCCTGAGCATTGGTCAGTAGCTCTTTTTGCCTTAAACAATCATAGTAAGAATGAAAATAGTCCTCATGACCTTCTTTAGGCAGGAGAGTAGGAGTACACTGAGACAATGTGGGCAGCAGGAGCACACACAGACACTTCGCTTTGTGATGGGCCAATTTCCACATAGCACAATAACACACAGGTGTCATTCTAAGGCATGTTGTCTTCTCTTGAGTGTTAGGCAGCATCGTCTCCTCTCACGTCAGGGTGGGTCCTGTGCTGGGAAAGCAGATGGTCAGCACAGGTCACATCTTCAATTCCGTCTTCTTCTTCTTCGTGGATGTCAACTAAATTCCACGTTGGCTGCATCTGGGCTGTATCTAAGGCTCTGAAACCTCCAACCATACCCTCCCTCTCACTTTCCTTTTTCCCTTCTTTGTTACTTACCTTAATTCTTGGCAGTTAGTGGTGGAAGAACACAAAGACGCCTTCGAAGCTTCGGTGAGGTGTTAGACACAGGCTGGAACAGGACCGCAGGGGAACAAGTTCAGTGGAAGCAGGAGGGGAGAAACTGGCTTCCTTCCATGCCTGCTGCCTTGCACGAACCCATTCCAAAGTTAACACTGGTCTTACAGATAGGGCCACAACAGGAGTGTCTCTGAATTTTTCATATGAACCCTAGGGGTGAGCAGGGTCAAAATTTCTGTTAAAGTCCTTTAGAATAAGAGAGACTTATTTGTATTTAAATTGAGGAACAGTCCTAGTTCAGGAAGAATATGCACAGAGAGGATCAATAGATATAGAGGAGCTTCAGCAGAGAAGTTTTTCCTGTAGAACACAGAAAAAGGAGTTGCAAACTTACTATTACTGAAGTAAATGATCCACTGGTTGTTGGAAGGGAGGTCTGAGATTGGAGATCAAGTAGGTATCATTTGAAGTACGCATGACACCAAGAGGAGACTCAGGAGAGACTAGGCCAGAGGATCAAATGTTACGAAGGTTTTCAATACTTTTTCTTGAAAATTCCTAAAAATTTCATGGGCACTTCTAGCCCTCTGCCTCCTTAGAGGCGAGCCCAGTGCTACTTCCGGGTTCTTAAGGCAAATGCCCTACAAACACCAAAGTCTTGTATTTCCCACTCTCAGCCCACACTGGCTGTCCTGAGTGGGATTTTTTTTCCCTTCCCTAAGTGAAAGGGACTTGATTTCAGGAGAAGTGTCCTTTAAACATCCAGCTAAAACTGGAGATAATTTTTTTGCATGAATGGCTTTTTACAGCTAGGTCTAAAGCAGAACAAAACTTGTATTGAACTAAGTGCTACTTTACATATCTTATTTCAAGAGAAATGAAGGATTTATTGCTGTGTAAATGATATACACTGATTTGTTTCTTACTGGACATCACATGTCCCTTTATTTCTAGGCTGATGTTGTGCAGCAAACTTTCAATATCTGGAAAATCAGCTGGTATGTATTTCAGTGCCCTGGTAGAATATTATGTTCTCAGTGAGGAGTTTTGCAAATGAAGTTTGGGTGCTGTTGTAACCGATTTTCATCTCCTACCCCTAAACTTTCTCTATTAAATATGTGTAAAGTGATTCTTTCTTGTTTAATCTCCCGTGGTTGTATGCATTTCCCAGTGTCTATATAAATATATTGGCAATCTGGGGTTAGTTGGGTTGTGGCAACTGCCTAACCGTGCTGTGCTTGGCAGCTGGGGCACAGGTCCCAGAAACAACCTGAGTTGAGAAAGAAACAGATAAATAGAAACAAAAACAATGTAACCTGGCTTGGGGAAAATTTAACAATGGGCATAGTATTGCCGAGTCATCATTAACTGGCAAAGATCTTGACAGAAGCAGATTTGAAGTGTGTTCGTCTACATCTTATGTCATTTGGTTTAAGCTCCATGGATTATTCCTAAATTCTGTTTTATAATAGAAATATTTCCTCACAATGATTGTTTTTCTCCCACAGGCCATTGGAAAGCGCTGATCATGTTTGCTTCTTATCATTTGGATCCCATAGCTGTTAATATAAGTGACTGCAATTTCAGTAAAACTTGATTTGACTAATCATACGTCTGCCTCGAGGCACCAATTCTTCTATTCTTTTTATTTATGATAACTTAATCTGTTTGCTCTGCTAACTTCATTTGTGTCCTGGTTAGTCTTGGAGACTCAGTCTAGTGAAAATGATGCCTACATTTTGCCTTTAGAGAAGGAGCTTATTGTTCATTGTTATCTAAGTGAAACTTTCATGAAAAGGCGTCCTTTATGTAAAAAAAAGAAAGAAAGAAAAAGAAAAAATTATAACTCGGCAAGATGGCCCCAGGGTGGAGGGAGTATGTTCTCAGTTGATACTATGGGATGTGTTGAAAAGGCAAGTGCCCACCCTTCCTCTATTCCCCACCACCCCTTCCTTACTCCTCAACCTCAAAAGAAAACAGAAAATTATTTTTTTAAACTGTATTAATAATTTATGTTTAATACGAAAGGATGATTTAATGGTATCACCAAAGGTCGTTTCTTCATCACGCATGTCCTCCGCTCTAGCCCCATCCCACCACCTCATGCTTCGCCCTTACGCTTCCATCCCAGGGCCAGTATGTGTCTTCATCAGAATCTGTAGGTGTCGTAGCTAAATGTGGGGCAGAGTCTTAACATCTTGACACTAATGAAAACCGATCATTCCTCACTTTCAAATTGTTAATTACTACTACAAAAAGGCAAACTTTTTTCTTGTTTTTTTTTTGTTTAAGACATTTTATACATATATATGTATATATGTGTGTGTATGTATGGACATATGTATGTATATGCACATGTACATGTATATATGTATATATCCATCTCCAATATAAATATATCATATGTGAGAGTTGTAAATACTCCTGGGTCGTGTCTGTCATTCTCATGGTATCATATCTTCAATGTTATGTTAACAATTCCATTTATTGATTGATGAAATCGTGTGTAGACCTGTATTCTCCTGACATAGTTTATGTAGGGTCTCTTCTCAAATAAAGTATAAAACAACAATGCCCTTGGTTATCTGGATTGATTGTGTGGTAGGAGAGTGTGTTGTGTTCACAAGTAGATTGAAATTTGGGCAGGTCTGACTGTGTGCAAAATCATGGGTCTAGTGTCAACCCCCAGAATCCTGCTTTGATGAGGAATAAAATAACTTTCATGGTTTCTAAGGTAATTCATAAGTTGAATATTGGGTTGAGATGAAGGTTTAAAGAAGTACATGCATGCATATATGACTTGAGGCTGGCTCAAGAAAAGGATTACGTACTTCCGGCTGTAGATCATGATGATTTCCCTTCCTTCCATACACATAATATTCAACTTTCTGGCTACAGTCATTTAAGTAAGTTCCCAAAGTGGGACAAAATACATCCTTCTCAATATAATTTTATTCCTAAAATTTATATGATTTTGTAGCACAATTTTTTAAAAATACCTTCCCTTTCTTCTTTCAAATTTCCCTCCCTTCCTCCACATTATCCTCCCCTCTTTCTCTCATATGTATTTCCTTTAGTTATGCTTCAAGAACTTATTTTCCTTATTTCTCTCAAAGCTTTAATAGGATTTGGGAGAAAGGGTACGAGGGAGGGGCGGGGAAGTCGCAGGAAGTGACAGTACTCGTGAAAGTTCAAGAGAAATGCAAAAACTTATGAAAAGCACTATTCGCATTTGAGACTAGATAGTTCCTTTCAATGGGTAGCTGTCCCATACACCAGACAGTATTTTGATAAATGTACATTTATGATGCATGAGCAGTTCTTCTCCAGTCCAGAGTGTGACAATCAAAATATCTCTAAACTTGGCCAAATGCTGGCTGGGGCGGGGGGAGGGCCTTGCCCCAGTTGCAAGCCGTTGGTTTAGCTTTGACATCTCATCGTGTAGTGCCGCATGTTATTAAAAGAGGGATCAAATTAAAGAAATACAAGAACTTGTTTTGGTCAAGCCTTATCTAAACCAGTTACTTTCTGTATCTAGTGGTAACCTGGTTATTTTCTGTAATTCCAGAGATTGCTGCTGGAAGCCAAGTTACAGCAACACACTTGGATTCTTGAGAGCAATAGAAATGCTGTCCTCACCTCCATAACCCGAAATGTCTTCATCCATAGAATATCCTCTCATGTCACTTATTAAAGACTGCATAATTAATATATGGTTAGTCCCTTTGAATCTGTGTGGGAAGAAACCCACAAACCTTTTGCAAAAGTCATGCTTCCAAGAAGGAAGCTGGTTTACTTAAGAGAAAGAAAATTTTGTTTTCAATTATCCCATGGTTATTTTTACCTGGCCTTTGTCACATAAATCACAGGGCATAAGTAGATCCCCCATTAGCTTTGGGCATAGATCACCAGTGCATATGCGCCTTTGACAGGTACATAGGACTTAGGTAAGTTTTTCTGGACAAAGGATAATTTCTTTGCACGGTGATAGGAGAACAGTGTCCATTTCGTGGAGGTGACACTGGATTCTCCGTTCTATGATGCTGGGTCATTCACACAACAAAGAGCTACCATTGACTTGTTCCTTTAACCTCACTCCTGGTAACACTTGGGGCTTAAAGGGGAACATCTGTTCTCCCTGGCATGTGGCCATTTTTGCACCCTCGGCTTCCTGGGACAGCCCCTAGAGCAGAATTGGGCTGCCTAGCAGCAAAACAGCAGGTGTTTCTGAAAGTAGGACTCTGAACGCCCTCTGCAGTCTGGTGCTGAGGCTTGGCATTATCAGTCTATGCCAAAGGTAACCTGCAACTAGAATGCAATGGAGACTGCTGGCCCCTCCCCGCACACCTGGCACAGGCAACTCATCCTTCCCCAGGGGATCCTTCCTGCTCTACAGGCCTGGAGACACGGCGGAGGCTTGCATCTTCACTTCGGGACATCTCTATTCCTCTGTCCTCATTAGCCCTTTTCTGCAATACTAGGGATCCAACCCAGAGCCTTGTGACATCCCAGCCTGTTTAAGTTTTGATTTTCAGACAAGGTCTTGCTACTCGTCCAACTTGGCCTCGAACTTGTGATCCTCCTCCCTCAGCTCCCCAGAGCGCTGATGTTATAGGCCAGTAACACCAAGCCCAGCATATTTGTCCTTTATTTTGGAATCACAATTCAAGCACTGGGGAAGGCCAGCAACAACTTTGCCTGAAAGGTTCTTGATTGATACTTGAGTCAATATTTGCCTATAGCCAGGGTTCTCAGGTGAACACAAACAGAGATGATCTCATAAAATAAAAGTATGGTCCAGTGCTGGAAGGTATAGTTTATAAAAGTATCTTATTAAGACAACATGGTCCCAAAATATCAACATTCCTGTGGTGACTTAAAAAAAAAAACAGTGATGTAATGGAGATGGTTCAGAAATAACAAGTGGCTGTTTCTAACACTGAGCCTGAGGCATGTGATAGCATTGCAGCAGGAGTGTCAGGAAAATACTCACAAGACACGAATCAGTCCGAAGGTTCATGTCCAACGTGGGGGTCATTCTTGGTGTGGATCTTGAACGGCTAGGGGAGTGAGCTCCCAGAAGCCTTCTTTGCTTCCTTAGTGTTTCATGGCACAGTGGAGATTTTTGCCCTGGGCCACGTCCTGTTCTTTGCTCCTGTTGGGATGTTCAAGGTTAGTCGGCGGTTACCCAGGGCGATGTTCTATTTTAGCCTCTCTTAGCCTCCATCACTAGTGCTCTGAATTATTCAAATCACCAGCACAAGGCCCAGCAGAGGGCCTAATTATTGCCCGGCTTGCCAGTGGCTGATGAGCCTGCAAGACTCAGGGAATGAGTTTTAAGCAGTTAAGTGGAGAGTGGCAGCAGCGTTAGGAAGCTGTAGAGGAGTCTCGTTCCTACTGGGGGAAGCTGGACGCGGTATTTGCAGAGAATTGGAGGTATAAAGTCACCTTCTGACTGTATATCTTGGCTGGGTGCTCACATTACATGGGGAAGCCCTGGCCTTGGACCAGCTGAGCTGGTCTCCGTGTCATAGTCTTTGACATAGCTCTTTCTTCCTCATAATTTTCACACTATTCAAATACCCCTGTTATTTAAGTTCAAGTTCTCTTCAAGGATGAATACTAAGACATAGTCAAAAGATGCCGCAGAAACGGGGGGTGGGGTGGGTGGCAGGACATGATAGTGAGTATCCGTATTGAAGCCAAACATCATCATTTGCCAGCTTTTTGCTAAATACTCTATATGCATGACTTAATTCTTTTAACAGGGTCAGGTTCCAATAATACTCTCACTGTATAAATGCGTTAACTGTGTCTCAGACGTTGAGACACTTGCCCAAGTCTACCCAGTTCATTTGAGATAGAAACGAGGTTTGAACTCAGCATTGAGTTTAGTACACATGGTCTATCAATGAATTATCTCTCTGTACCTCCTGGCCAAGACCACAGTGAAAGTTTAGCCTGAAAAAAACAGAAGTGATTTTATTCATTTAAAACTGCATTCATTAATGCAGTTTGAAAGCTGTATCGCTTGAGCATTCATTCATTCATTCATTTCTTCACTCATTCCTGTAGTCAACTTAGGAGCACTGTTAGCAGGGATGTAGCACCATGGGCTAGAGCCTAGAGACATGAAGTGTTCTAGGAGGCTTCCACTATGCCCACTTCCTTCCTGTTCCACATCTAGGATCCCACAGTGAGCAGACGGTGATGTAGGTTGCTGAGAGCGGAAGTATGTGATGCAGAGGGAGGGGGAGAAGACAGGATACCTTTCCATAATGGCGAAGAGAAGACTGATTGTTAAGAACTGTCCCAGTTTTCCCTCAAGTATTAGCCAAATTGTGAGCGTCCTGGGCTGTCATAGTATGTGCTCAGGCTTTGCGATGCACCTTGCCAGAGCTTGTTGAGAGCCTTGGCTCTTCCATGAATATCACTCCAGTGGGAAGCCAGAAATCTCCTCTCAGACCCGTCTGCACTCGCTGACCTGGTGAGAGCAAGCTGATATCTTAATGCTAGTCTGACACTTCTAAGTCACCGCCCCAGGGTGACACTGGCCCTGCTCCTTCCTCATCTCTGTGAGCTGCAACAAACCACTGCCTTCTGCTACATAATGGAAAGCCCCATTGGCAGAGTTATGCGCAATGGGTCTGATCATAAATATGATTTATGGAGTTAGCTCATTTACTGCTCTGATGCTGGACCCAGCTGCCAGGAGTTTGACTGACAATTTCTGTTTATTTATTTCTCACTATATAATATCTGACTTCACATTATAAATTCTTGTGATTGGAATTTCATGGCTTCTGCTCTGGTATTTATGGGTGGCAAGCTCCTCAGGACTCTCCTTTTTAGAGATGAGTTGAGATTCGAGCCCTTGAAGGTGCGTGAGGGGGCAAGAACCAGGCCCTGACAGCCCCACTGTGGTAGGGCTTTACTCTCACTTCCCTGGCCTCATGACACACACCTGCTCATGTGTTAGAGATTGGTCACTGATGATGGATACTGCTTGTGATTCAGAGCCAGTGCAAATAAATGGCAAAGCCTAACTTGGATTCAAAGTGGTGTGTGGCCCCTGAAAAGAGTTATCGAGGGGCAGGGAATGATATGACATTTCCTATTCAGGTGATAACTACACTACGTCCTTCTCCCTTTTTTCATAGTCCACAGGTCTAAGCAAATGACCACTGGCCTTTGTCTTTTGCATAGGGCCTGGATCTTTTCAGAGAGACTGAAACTGAATCCACCAATCTTATGTCTCCATCATCTGAGCATAATTAGAGGAGAAGGAGTGAGAATAGCATTCTGAACTCCCAAGCATTCTAATACGCATCAGGAAGGCTCAGGGTTGCTCAAAAGGCACAACGCAAGTTACGGCAGTGCTTATTTTTAGTCTACAAATGTAGAGTCATGCATCTAGAAATGACAGGTCTGAAAAATTTTCTGAGAAAATGGTGATTTTTCTTTTTCTTTTCCTTTCGTACACTGCTGAATATCTCATAGGAATTTTACATTTTCTCCAGAGGTGAGATCACTTTCCAGCATGGTCTCTGTGTTTTTTCCCAAGGCCATCACTCCCTGGCAAGACTCCTCTCAGATTCACTCAGTCATTCTCGTTTTGCCTGGCTCTTGCCATTCAGTGGCCACAGAGCTGATGAGGTTCCACTTTTGAGCTTACTCTGCTCTGGACTCTTGTTGGGTTTCCTGAGAGGAAAACTCACATTCACAAAGTACTTTCTGTGCACTTCGATAATATCCCTAGGAGACATAGGCCTTTGCCTTTCTAGATGAGGAAGCCATGACATAGAGAGGCTCAGTCCCTGTCATTTCCCTTTCAGAGGACACCACATATATGAAAGAAAGACAAAGCCGGAGGCTACATTAAACTGACTGTAAAGCAAATTTTATTTCTATTTGGTACACTTGGGGAGATGATTTTTCAAGCAAAATGAATTTCTTCAGCACCATTTTGTTCCCCAAACAACCAGGAATGAATGTAGCTTCAATTCTCTCAATATCTTTCTTATTCATTAACTAAAAGTCATTTAACTTGGACAAGTCATTTAACTTGTCTGGATTTCAGTTTTCACACAAGTAAAACACACAGAGTTGTATCTATATTTTATTGGTGCAGTATGGGGTTGTGTGAGGACACGGTCAGAGTGTTTTGTGTAGAGTCTTGCAATAAATAGGCCTGGACAAATTGCAGAAATGGTTTATCACTGTCACCACCACTGTCATTGTTGTTTTCGTCACATAATTACTTTCATTGTCACCATCATCATCGTTGTGTCGCCAGCACCACCATCACCACCACCATCACTACCATGATTGCCATCACTGTGACCATTGTTGCCATCGTCACCGTTACCACTGCCATCTCTCCTATGATTGTCATCATTGTTACCACTGTTCCCATCACCTGTGTCACCACCACCATCACTGCCATGACCCACGATGGTCATCAATGTTACCACTGTTGCCAGCATCATCAATGTCATCACCCCCTTCTGCCTCACCTGGTTCAGAATGGTCACCACTGTCCACTCTTCTTACTAAGAACAAAAAGTCTACTGCTAGGCTCGGGTTCCCCCTAAGAGTCTTTTTCGGGATGGAGATGGCACTGCAGGCTAAAAGCCTCACATACCCTTATTGATTTATGTCTCACAAGGATAAGCAATTTGAGAGTCATTAAATCAAATTACCGAAGAAAAAATATCAGTTTCTAGAATTTTCCAAGCATTGACCAAATTCAGTCCACCCCTCCTCAGTTTTCTCCAGGGTGGTCATGGCTATTTATCTCATGTGATTGTCACACAAGGAGAGGTTCACTGGCAGTCACTAGTAGATCTGGGAACAATAAAAACTCCCAAAGCTTCAAAATTGGTTTTCTTGTAAAAATATGTTTTGTTGAGCTTTTGAATCTTAACGGTAGAAAGAGACAGAGTAGAAAGAGACATTGAAAGTTACCATTTTAGGCTCATTGGTTCATTATTATTCTCAATTTATAAATAAAAAAGTTGAATCTCACTGAAGTTTATTAATTTGCCTAATGACAATCAGCTAGTCAATGGCAGGAGTGAAACATGAAGGTAGGCTCATCCAACTCTGAATGCCAGGTTTTTCCAAAATGTTTTATAGATTTTTATAAGCTCACAAGGACTTACATACATGATTGTGTATATAATACAGTTTTTTGAAGGGCTATTCTTGGCTGATGGGTCTGAACTGGATAGATTAACTTTCAAAACATGAGATTCAGAGGCCAGCCTCATAGAATCCCTAAAGGTCAGGGATAAAAGCTCTGTCCCAAGCTCTGGGTCATGGTCAGATCCCATCTAGTTTACTGTCCTTAACATAGAAGCGAGGTAGTATTCTGTGCTATTTTTTTTTTAAGAGACAGTCAACATTGGGTATATTTTAACCATGGCAGTAAGACACAAGAACTCTTTGACAGTAAGACAAGGCAAAATATCTCGGCTTTCGCTTCACAACCTCAAGGTCAGAATCATCCCAGAGATCCTATGATCCCAAGCCTGGGCCCAGTGCTCTGGCCATGGTGCTGGAACCTGAGATCATCTCTCACCCTTATCAAAGTCCTGAGTTTGGAAGGTGTGTGTAACTGAGGAATTTACATAAAATGAAGCAAACAAAATGCACACCTGCAGTTAGGAAGAATGACAAAAGGTTGTTGCTTCTCCTACAAAGAGCTATGGATTCATTAAAAAAGAGAGAGAGAAACAGTGCAAAGTAAAGCAATAACAAAACAAATGAAATAGCAAAAGTCAGCAAAAGACAATCCTGCCCTGGAAGACAATTTAACTTTGTCTGCAATAATTTAAGACCAGAGTACATATGGTAACTGCTTACATTCATAGAAAAGTTAAAAAATCGCAATTTTGCTATTAATTAAAAAGGCAGATGATAATGAAGAAAAGTAGTATATTGCTTGTTATTAGCATTAAAGCCATGCTATCTAATATCTGTATTGGACAGGTGTTAGGCTCATTTGAAAGATAAAGTTTCTAAAGCTGAGAAAGTGGGAAAGAGTTGCTCAAATGCATCAGACACTAAGGCAGAGTACCTTAGTAGCGATGATTGGAACTAAATAACTATTCATTGTGGGAGCATGAGATCTGGCACCAAGATGCCATCTTTCAATGGAACGATGGCAAAGCATCCCTAACCTCAATTCATTATATGATAGAAACACACCCCAGTCATGACAGTAGAAATGTCCTCTAGTAGCATCAAAATTGGCCCCAGTTGAGAATTCTTCTTCAAAGGGAAGGAACTGATTTCACACCCAAGTCCGTAGGCCCTACCAACCGAAAGCCATTCTATTTCTTAAATGAGCCATGAACCAAGACATGGGTCCTGTTTAAAAATGGGAAGGATGGATCACAGACGTGGAATCTCCCACTATAAGAATAAAGACCCTGGAAACAATTTGTTAACAGGAAACAAGTAAAGTACCACCGCATGCAATAAACTTAAAAAGTGGTAGCTCTAATGATAAAACCTCGAGTGAAGCTGATACTGTTTTCATTCTTTCCTTCTGCTCCTTGAAGGAATGCTAGAAGTAGAATGTCAATTGAATAAAATGCTATTTGTGAAAAACTGGCCTCAGGGAGCACCAGAAAGTTGAGGTCAAATCCCTCCACTATGGAAGGTCCTGCTTGCTTTGTGAGGCTGTCATCCAGACAGGAAAGTGGGTTAGGCTTCTCTTGGTCCCATGGCTCCACTCTGTCTGGGGTCAGATCCAAGCAGGCTTCCAGCATGTCCAGTTCATGGCTGGGACATCAGCCAAACAGTCTGTCGAGTGGCATTTGCACCTAGCGATGTCCTGCGTGACCCCAGTCTCCGTGGGCTGGGCCCTCTCCGTGGATTTTCTCAGAAATATTTGTGGTGTGCACACAACTCGCAAACTCTTTCTGAGAAATAGAAGTTTCAGTTAGGCTTCAGAGAGCATCAGAAATAACTTCTCCTTCTGGGTGAGGATAAATAGGAAATCTGGATCTGGTTGGCCAGGGCAAGGAAAAGTTGATAAAACGATGCAATGATGGCTGTATTTAATTTACTTTGTTTTCTGTTGCTACAACTGAATATCACAGACTTGACACTTTATTAGTAACAAAGCTTTTATTCAACTCGGTTCTGGAGGCTGGCTAATTCAAGACAAGGCAACTACATCTTCTGAGGTTTTTCATGTGTGTGGGGACTTTGTTCATTTCAAGGCGGTAAAGATACCACACGGTGAGACAACAGCAAGCTTGGCAAGTCTTACAGAGCTACTGATGCGATCATGGGGCCTCAGCTACAACGTAATGTAACATATAAAATATAGATTATAAAATAAAAATAAATGGATGAATGATGGGAATATAAGCAGATAGGTAAAATGAAAAAGTAGAACTCAAAACAAACTGAGAACAAATTCCAGAAGAAGAAAAATAAACAGAAACTGTTTTAGAGTTCTTGAACTTACAAAGATGACAGAGCCTAACTAAGATCTCCTAGATCTTATTAATGAATAATAAGAATTTCGTAAAATAAACTTTCTAACCTAATCAGATGATAAACAACAGACTGAATCAGAAAAAAAAAAACCCAAACTCCCAGAAGTAAAGAAGACTAGCAGCAGTATCCTTTTAGGGCTAATAAATCATTAATATAAAGTGACATAAGGAACGTCATTGCACATGAGATTACTGGCACAGAGGAGGGATGAAGGAAATCACTGTGTACACAAGGAAAAAGGACTTTCACGCAGAGAATAGAAGAGTGGGATGTGAAAATTAACTCAACTCGGGAATCTAATAAGTAGAGTAGAAATAGTATTGTATGATGTAGTAAAGGAAAACTACCCTCTTATTTCTCTTATTTAGGAAGAAACAAATGTATGCGTTGAAATGTTAGTCTATTTTTGGATTTTTTTCTACCTAAATTATTAAATTGCATCCACAAAGAAAAAAAACTTTGGGCAATAAAGGATAAGAAAACATTGCTCATCCATTCATCCATCCACTCATCCATTCGCCTACTTATGCATTCATCCATTCAAACAACCATCTATTTATTTTGACTTGCGGGGGTGGGGAATAGTAGAATATAGCTGAATGTGTAGAATACATAAGGGCTCTGAAGTTTTTTTTTTTTTTTTAGATTCACTTATATCTTATATCCTCCAGTAATCTGGACACTCATTAGATAAATTCTCTAAATATTGTTTGAAACTCCTCATCTGTAAAAAGGGAAACATTCTATCTACTTAGCAGGGTTGCTTAGTTTATGATGTTATGCCTCACACAGTGCCTAGCATTGGATGATCTCTTAAATGCCAGATGCCTTCTGCATTGCTTCTCGGCCTTCTTCCCCACCCATCCACCCACCCATCCACCCACTCATGCATTTATCCATCCATCCACTCACCCAACCAATCATCTATCCGAGAAGCTTTTATTTCACAAGCACTTCCTAACTTCAGGTCACTTCTTAGTGCGATGAGACACAGGCCCTGCCCTTGGCTGACAGTGAAGGCCAGGGACGGGGCAAGATGGAGAGCAGAACATCGGGCCCGAAGATACAGATGATTCTGCAAAGAAGCCCAGGTAACCATTCGCTAAGTGCTCCTTTTAGAGAACATTTCTTGGTTACTAGCTCGTCCTGTTCCTACATGGCCTGTCGGAGTGCTGACATCACCCAGGGATCTCAGGAGCCAGGTGAGGAACGTGTCGTGCTAATCTCGCATTCTCCCTCCGCTTCTCTCTCCGCTTCTGCCTCCCACCGTTAAGTGCTCGGGCTCCTCATCATGTCTTTGAAATCAAGAAAGACGCTTTGGAATTCAATTAGCCACACAGTTACCACAGCAACAAAAACATATAAACTTAAATGATTTATACGCACAGACAACCCTTCAGAAAAGAATAAATTTAATCTCGCAGCTGGGAATGAAATGGATTGTACAGTAAGAGAATTGTATTCTTCCCCCCTGGATGAGAGGCCTCTGCATCTCAGTGTGATGTGGGGGAGCAAACCAGGGGAGAAGGTGGCCCGAGAGCTGCTCATGCTCCTCTGGAGATCAGGACCGTGCTGGGGACTACAGGGAGCAGGCAGCCCTGCTCTGCAATGCTGGGCATTCTGCGCTGGCAGCTCTAGGTATAAAGGTCCATCTTATGATCTGGAGGCCGATTTTGATGCCAGGGATGACCCTCTCTTACTACTGCTGCATAGAGCTTTAATCACAATCACACTCACAAATTCTGAGGTCGACTTGATGTGAAAGTCACTTCCTTCACAGAGTCATGGACTGGCTGGAGAGGCGGCAGTGTGAGAGACTATGCTTACAAAAATTAAACAAAACCTGCAATCAGGTACGATATGTTTTGGATCTGGGATATCCTCACAAGGCTCATATTCGGGAGATGATTCAATCAGGGGAGTTAATTCATTGGCTTCTTGTGCTGTTAAGAGATCAGGCCTGGTCAGAAGGAGTGGAGAATTCATTGTGGTTTGACCCAGAAGGGGCGGGTCATTGGGATTTGACCTGGAAGGGTATGTACAAGCTCCACTTCCTTCTCGAATTCCGCTTCCTGCTGTCATGCTGTGGATAGCTTTTCTCCAGCAAGGCATCTACCGGACCCTAGACTCATTGCCAGCTACCTATGAATGCATTGAGACCTTCTAAAACTGTGAGCTAAAATAATCCTTTCCTTCCTGAATTTGGCGATGCTGGTAATTTTGTGCTAGAAATGAAAAAGTGATCAAGAGAAGGTACTTACAAGAATTTCTGCTTCATTCACGCACTTCCCTAGTATAGATGGTAGGACCAACCACTGGTGCCTTGGATGAGAGTTACTTTTTAGGCACTAAATAACTTAATAGTCAGGTGGTGTCAGGAGTTATAGTGTTTTATTTCCTCTAGAAGAGAAATGGACCAGTAGTCTTCAATAGGCAATATGTATAAAAACAAATGAAAGCAGACCGTACTTTGAAAAATTTAGCTTTTTATTTTGCATATTTTGCCAATTTTGATGCTTTTCAATCACCATAGAAAGGAATGTCTGGGTTTTCTTTCATCGCACACTAATCTCAGTTGAACATACATATGTGTACAAAGTATATACAAGTGCCCAGGCATGGTGGCTCTGGGAAGCTGAGGCAGGAAGATTGCAAGTTTGAACTCTGCCTGGGCAACATAGCAACTTCTCAAGTCTATGTCTCAAAATAAAAATTATAAAAATAGGGCTGAGGACAGAACTCAGTGCAAAGTACAGGGTTCAATCTCTAGTACTATGAAAGAAAGAAACAAAAGAAAAAAGAGAAAAAAAGGAAGAAAAGGAAAGAAAAGAAACAAAACGTTGAATCAAGCAGACCCTAGATTTGCTTGTTAGCACACATTAATTTTTACATTGTGAACTTTTCACTCGGTACTAACACCAAAGTCATTTTTTTCGATGTGAAGTTTTTCCCCCAGTAGTGAACAACTAGACTATAAATCAGCACATAGAAGCTCAGATTCCAAATAAAGCTTTACATGTAATTTTAAAATAATACGTAATATCTACAAGCCCTGTTAGAAAACAATCGACTTGCTTCTGTTAATTTACATATTTAGAAAAACCCAAAGTTACTGATATGTCCGTGTTGTGTCATCTCAGAATTTCTCTGTTTTAAAGAGTCATTTCCTCATTATGTATAGACTTGGAAGTTGGTGGAAAAGCATTTGGATCCTTGCTCTGTTATGATTAACTCTGTAGTCTCAAACCACTTAAGCCAAGAGTCTCATTTCGCCCATCAAGAAAATGGGGACGGTAATATCACCTTTGCTGAACTGTTGGAAAATATTGACAACCAAAAGCACCTTTCATCAAGCCTAGCACAGAGTAACCACTTGAAGTGTAGCTGCTCTTACCATAATTAGTGCAAATGGGTAAGATTTCTGTCTCCATGCCCTTATCTGTTCATTCATATGCATTTGCTTTCACGAATTCAAATAGGGTACATGTAAACTCTGTCCACCTGAGTGCACATGTGGTTTTAGAGGACAAAGTGTACCACTGTCCACTCTTTGGGGTTAAATTATTCTAGGCTTAGAGGAGAGATGTGAGCCAGACCAGAGGGACCCAAAATTGAGGATAGTGTCTTCCTGGACAAGCCTTACTGCTGGGCCAGTAAACATGGATAACAGTTTTTATTTTTTCAGTTTTGGTAGTAAACACACATAACAGCTACCATTTTAAGCTCTTTAAAGAATATAATAATTGATTCACAATGTTGTGCAAATTTTCCCACTATCTACTTCCAGAACTTTCTCCTCAGCAGAGACCCCATGCCTGCTAGAAGTCAGTCTTTACTTTTGCCCCCAGTCCCTGGATACCATTGGTCTATCTCTTTCTACAGATTTGCCAATTCGGTGCATTTCATGCAAGCAGAATCATACCCGATGTGGTCTTCTGTGATTGATTTCTTCCATTGAACATAATGTTTTCCATTCCATGTTCATTCATTTTCGTAGCAGGCATCAGTACTTTATTTTTTTCTTTGTCTGATCACAGTCCACTGTGTGGGTACACCTCATTTTGTTTATCATGCATTTGGTTTGCAATCTTGACAGTACACCTAGGACCATGATGTGGTAGAGAGGACTGTGAGTCAGCAACAGGGACTCGGGCAGCCATCCCTGCTGAGCCTCTGAGCAAGTGTCTTCACCTCTTTGGGCTGCAGATGGTGAACCCATGAAATGAAGATAGTGGTTTTGTCAGGGGTACTGGGACAATGACATGAGATGCATGGGATACAAATGTGTGCAACACACAGGTGGTGTCTCTGGTGTCACCATCTACTTTTGTTTTCTTCCACATTTCTTAACTTAATTCACATTCTTGACAAAGCAAATGCCAGGAAAGTCAAGGACTCACAGAGGCATGTGGGAGGAAGGGCTCTCCCCTGGGTCTTGGCTCTGCCCATCACAGGAGCACCACGGGCAGCACTGGGCTGCCTGCCCATCGCCGCAGGCTGCTCCTTTCTCTGTGGATCCAGCCCACATGCTGCTTGCTGACGACTCCTGTTTTACTCACTTGTTTGTTGTTGGGGCACTTACCCAACATCCACGCCTTAAGGGAAGAAAGCTTTAACTCACAGTATCGGAAGGCCTGGGAAGGCCTGTATTTATTCCACGGCAGGAAGGGTCTGGTGGAGGACAGCTGCTCACAGCATCACAAGAGAAAGAGTCAGGGGCCTTCGGGAGATGCGGAGGGAGGAGTCTATGCCCTTCTGGGCCACACTCCTGTCCTCCACCACACACCTGTAATTCAACCCTCCTGACCAAGCCCGACACTTCAGCATGAAATTCATAAAAATTATACAACATCTACATACATAAGGCTTTTGGGGGGAAATTCCAAATCCAAACCACAACCCCTGAAACCCCAATAAGGTGACTGTACCTGCAGGGCCTGGCAGAGTAGGCCGCATCTCTGGAACAAAGACCTGCGTTCTGCAGTCCCGCACTAAGCTGTCCTGGGCACCAAGCACCTTGGCGGGTTGAGATGCAGCTGCTCTTGCCTTTGGGATGATTCTGTATTCCCAGTGTGATCAGAAATACAGTGAATGCTTAAAATTTTTAAATTACAATCACCGACACATTGTTATGAACAACCCTTAAGTACTTCCTCTTGCTTCAAATACACTTACTCCATTTTCTCTTTTCCCACACAGCTCTGGAAGTTCTCTTCCATTGGTCTCTCTAGTTGTGCTGTTGTGGCTGCCTCAGTGTCCTGAATGGATTTAAACTGTTGACCTTTTGTGGTCTTTTTGACTTAGGGGAAGAGCCAGAAGCGGCCTGGTGCCAGATCCAGTGAGCAAGGTAGATGAGGAAATACTGCCCTGTGTTTGCAAGCCTGCCTTCCCATTGGATGGCACTTAGCTAAATATTTTTGCTCATCCTTCAGGAAAACAATCGCAGAAAAGGGCTTCTAGAACTGCTTCAGGAAGAGCCAAGAACTATTGGTGAACATGTTTGAAGCGAGGGGGTAGGATTTAGAGGGGAATTCATGGCAATGTCTTTTATTGCAATACATCTTAATAGACAGGAAATAATATTGCATTGTAATTTTGATCATTTCTCCATTCATGTCTTTTGATTTTTTTCTTTTCCTTTTTTATTATTTTTATCAGTACTGAGATTGAATACAAGACCTCATACTCCCCAGGAAATTGTTTTACCACTGTGCTGCATTTCCAGCCCAATTTTTTTCTCCAATATTTGTTAGTGTATATGTGCAAAATACAATGATTACATTGAGCTTGAGGATTTTGTGCACATATATATCGCAACAACACTACAGTCTTTCCTCCATTATTGCCTTTCCTGATCCCCTTCTCATACCCCCCCCCCCCCCAATACTCTCATCACACCCATCTGGTTCTAAAAAATGTCTATATTCTGGGTTTCTCATATTAGAGAGACCATGTGATGTTTTTATTTCTGAGTTTGACTCACTTCCCTAAGCGTGATGGTCTCAAGTTGCATTCATTTACCTACAAAAGCCTCAGATTCACCCATCTTTATAGAAGAGTCATACTCCGTTGTATTCACAGGTTTCGTGTCCATTGGTCTGTTGATGGGGATTTCAACATCTTCCACAGTTTAGCTATTCTTAGTTGTTCTGCTATAAACATGGCTATACATGTATATCTATTATATGTTGCTCTTACCTGTTTTGGAAAGATACCTAAAAGAGGTACTGCTGGATAGAGTGGAATATTTATTTCAGCCTTTTGAGGAAACTCAATATTGTTTTTGTTTTTCACAGTGGTTGCATCAGTTTACAGTCCCACCAGCAATGTAAAAGGATTTCTTTCTCCCTGTAATCTTGCCAGTATCGATTGCTCTTTGACTTCTTGGTATGTGTCATTCTCACTGGGGGAAGTTGTTATCTTGGTGATGTTTCAATTTGCATTTCTCTAATGGCTTAGGATGTTGAACATCTTCTCGTGTATTTATTTACTGGCCTTTTGAACTTCTTCATTTGAGAATTGTCTATTCATTTCAGTTGCCCATTTTTGAAAATCAGGTCTTCCATTTTGAGCGGCTCATTTTTCACATTACGATTCCAGATATAAATTTATATTACAAAGCAACAATGGTACTGGCAGAAAAACAGACAGGTTGACCAATGGAACAGAAATGAGGAGGCAGGGACAATCCCAAGTACATTCAAGTATCTGATTTTTGATAAAGAGGCCAAAAACACACACTGGAAAAATGATAGACTCTTCAACAAACGGTGATGAGGAAACTGGTTATCCACATGCAGAAAAATGAATCTACACATACACGCATCACCAGGTACCAAAATCAAATCAAAGTGGATCAAAGAACGTCCTGGTAGACCAATGGGCAAAACTCTAGAAGAGGTAGGAGTAGGCAAGGGCTTTCTACAGAGGACCCTCGATGCAAAAGAAACAGCCCCTAGAATCAAAAATGGTATTATATCAAATTAAAAATTTTCTGTACAGTGAAGGAAACTATCCATAGACTGAAGACAGCACTGACAGAATGGAAACTTTTTTCCCACCTGTACTCAGATAGGAGACTAATAACCAGAACACACAAGTCCCAGCCCAATTTTCGAGTAGGACTTTTTTTTTCTTCTTCTTCTTCTACTGAGTTCTGTGAACTTCTTTCAAATTGTGGACACTAACCTCATGTCAGATACACTGTTCACAAATATCTCTCCCAAACCAAAGACTGGCTTTTCATTTTGTTAACTGTTTCCTTCACTGTGCAGAAGGTTTTCATTTGATACAGTCCTTCCCTTTTAGTTTTGTTTTGTGATCTATATCTAGATGCCTCAAAAAAATCCACTACTGGGTCCAATGGCAAGGAGCTTTCCTGAGACTTGATTCGAGGAGCCTTATAGTTTCAGGCTTGAATTGTGGAGATCTTTGAGTTGGGAGAAAACACTGAGATATCACTGCCTGTGCAGAGCCTGGCTTTTGGTTTTTGCATGGTGTTACCAGCTCCCGACACCTGGAACTTTAGGAGAGACCTTCCATCACCCGAGTCCCTCACATGACAGAAGAGGCGCCTATGGAGCTGGTCGGAGTGTCTTGGATGCCACTTGTGCTAATGTTAGCTCACCACTCATCAACAGCTGCAAGTAATGATGTTGCTTCCCTTCACCTTTCTTCAGGAAGGCAACTGTCTCATTTGTCCGGGCTCTGTGAACTCTCTGTCCCAGGCCTGATGTACAGAGTACTCACCCAGGTTTAGAGAACTGAGGTGAATCACAGACCTCACTGGCTCAGCATCATTCCTCTGTCAGAACAGATGGGAAGGATCTCAGACTTGTCCTCTGAGGTCGAGGGACCAGAGCCAGCCAGAGAAGAATTAGACACCCCGTGCAGCACTTACCCCTCCAGAATAGCAACCAAGTGAGTAAACCCAACCAAACAGTTGCCTTGGAAGCCAGGGATGTTGAGGCAGCTCCAGGAGGGCCATTTCCAAAGGAGGCAGGGCTGATGAGATGTTTTAGCACAGGGTTGTAACTCTGACCAGTTCCCCAGGTACTGGATTCGCTGTGTCTTGTGAGAGGCATCTATGTTCCGCAGGAATGTCAGGGTGGTGAGTGTGCAAAGATGTGCAGCAAGGTGTCAGTGCCCAGAGCTTTCCAGGGCTAGGCTACACAGCTAGCAGGGGTGTTGGCCATGCCCCGAAGCCCTCTGGCTGCTTCCTGTGTGGGCATGACCTATGTGGGCCCAGGAAGTATCAACAGGCTTCCTCGTTATTGTTTTAAATAAAACCACAGACAGCAATTTTGATAGTTTCCTGGCAAACAAAACGGGCCCATGATGCCTTATCTGCAATTCTAAAATCCAAAGAGCCCAGAAAATGGAAACTTTTTTCATAAGTTAATTGGCAGCAAAACATAACCCGATCTGAACTCATTTGTCTGCAAAACTTGACCTTGTTTGAGGCAAGGTGATCCATTTAGTGTGAATATTCATATGTCTCACTGTGAGGTTATTTGCATGTTTGATTATGGTGCTGCCCCAGACCCAGCTGAGGGAATTATGGGATATTCAGTCTTTGCATGTATCCGCTTCCCCGAGTCTGGAAAGTCTTATATCCTGAATCATAGCTGGCCCTGAGGACTCCAGATGAAAAGCTGTGCAAGAGGACTGTTTTTAATAATTTCCCATTGCCCCATCGGCATGGTGGAAGGCATGTTCGTGTTTCCTCAGTCTGCTGCAGCTAGTGCCTTCTACTCAGAAGGAATAGGGGAGGTCAAGTGACAGCAAAAAGGGGGGCTTGTTGCAAGAGTATGCGGTATTAGCAATTGGATGAAGAATTAATTATCATAGAGTGGGTAGATCGAAGAACTTTCATCGTCTTTGTGTGTGCTTCTCTTTATTTTTGTCTTCCATTGGCTGTTGGCATTCCTTCTCTCCTCTTCTCTTACTTTTTTCTCTGCCCGCTCCTTGTCACTCCTCTGCTTCTCTCTGCCCATCTACTTCATTTTCCCTCCTTTTGTTTGTTCGTGACCTTGGCCCGTCTGTACCCAGTTGCACTTCCTTACTCCAAATGGACAAAGATAATTGCAATTGTCTTCGTTTGGCTTTTTATGCCCAACCTATGGAAGGATCTCTGGAATCAGATTCTCTCCCCTGCCTAGTCAGCTGTGTGAGGAGAGGTGTCATAAAATATAAATGACAGTTCCCTATGCCAGACCCGGGAGCAGATGCTACCATGTGGCCCAAGCTCCGACATTGCCAAGAAATGCCAAGCAGGACCAAAACCAAAATATTTTAGTAAGCATCCATACTTCAGTTGTACCTTCCCTTTTGTGATACTCTAGCGGATGGACACGCACTCCAAAACATAGAGCTTCTCTAGTATTACAGGGCTTCTTAGTTTGGGTAGAGCCAATGTCTTTAGCGAACACGTGTTAATTCCCATCCAACCTTACTGTACTAGTGCTTTCCATAACAGAAGAAACTGGGACCAAAGCACATCCAAATATTTTTTTCCTAAATGGTAGGTGTTTAATATATATTTGTTAAAGACATTCAGATGAATATACCAAAGAAACTCAAAGAGTTAACGAGAGCAATGCCTCTGTGATCATATTTACTACATGTCAGGAACTCCTGTAAATGCAGTAAGTTGAAGTTGGGAGATGTTTTTGCTGATGAGACAAACATTTCTAGAGCCCCTCAGTAGCACAAGAGGAAGAGGTGTCCTTCTACTTGTATAAGGCCAAATCAAAAAAAAAAAAGAAAGAAAGAAAAGAAAAGAAAAAGAAAAAAGAAAGAAAGAATGAAAGGAAGAAAGAAAGAAAGGAGAGAAACAAAGTATGATTTGCATGACCACAGGCAGCCTCATCCTAGGAGTCTCTTCTCTGGTTCCCCAGGAATCTGCAGACAAGGGAGACAGTGGACAAGGCAGAGCTTGGATGGATCATGGTCACATACCATACATCCTGGAAGTGAGCTGGGCAGGCCTGCAGGCCCAGCTATGCCATCAGAAGGGGACTGAAAAGAAACCTCCTGGGAGAAGAAAGAAAGGCTTGCTATGTCAGCAAAACCAGTTCAAATAGATTTCCTTGCTAGCAGGGTGTTAATGAGGTGGTAACATGGAGTAGGCAGGACTTCCTGGGGAAAGCAGTGTACGTGAGCAGGCTTCAAAGGAGTTGAGTCAGTAGCCTGAGAAGGCAGCTCTGCCACCTGCCCTAAGTCATCCTGAAGGTCCTTCTTCAGAAAAATTGGGTGCTCTGAGAAAAGAGGCTCTGGTTCTGTGTAATGCAATTTTAAACGATCACCTTCTTCATTCTTTGGAAGCCAAAATGTTAACTACTGAGTTCTGGATCAACTCCTGTCTGAGAATCTATTGCGCACAGAGGTACAGGGACGGCTTGACCCTCATACACGCTCTTGGCTCACAAACAGAGGTGGACTCTGGACCCATTTCCTCCAAGAGGAGCTCCATTTCCGGGGGTCCAAGTCCTTCTTTGCCGGGGAAGCTGCAAAAGACATACACTTCCATAGTTCTCTTCAACTTGATTTAAATTATTTAAAACTTATACTCAGATCTCTTATAGAAGACTGCCATGGCTAGTACCTTTGTTATACCTCTTCATCTTATGACTGAGAGTTGACATCCATTAGATTGAACTATGTCAGAGTCTCAGTTTCGAGGGTCAGAAGCAATTTTAGATAGGCAATGTCATATAGATCAAACTAATAAATCTGTCTGGGGCTGGTTGTTAGGCTAGGACTCAAGCAGCTGGGTGTTCTCAGAATGGAGTATATGTTAAACTGGCTAGAGGACATATAGGGGTAGGGATAGAGCAATTGGAATAGAGAAAATTAATGAGCGTAATGGCACGGAACTACTGGTCATGGTAATAGATCAGGGTCTCGACTACATTCCACAGAAGAGCTTTGCACACAACAACTGATATAATTCTCATGACATCCCCAGGAGGCAGTTACTGTGCAGAGTAGGAAGTTAAGGTGTAATGAAATCAAGGCACACTCCTAAGACTCCCTGTGGGAAATGCAGAATTCATCCCAAGTCGCAGTGTCCTGAAGCCTATGCTCTCTTACATTTTAATGGAAAAGGAGGAACAGAAAATGTGAGATTTGTTCCTGAACTATCCTAACCTCTCTGGCTCCTTCTCCCCAGGATAAGAGGGAAGTCCAGCTGCCATGATGCTGTGGAAATAGTAGCCTTTTACCTACTAGTCAGAATTGGAATTAGGACTTAAATCTAAAATATCCACCCAAAATCTTATGTCTTCAGAGGTGGGACATTTGGAAGGTGATTGGATCATGGGGTACTATACTCATCAATGGATTATTTATTCCATTGATGAGCTCCTGACTGAATGTGTGGTTAGAAGGTGGGTCCTGTTTGAAGGTAGATCACCGGGGCTATTATCCAGAAGGGTGTGCTCTTGTTCCCAGCTCCTCTCTTCTGTCTGGTCTCTCTGGTTGCCAGGAAGCAAGCTGCTGTCCTTTACCACGACTTTCCACAACGCTGTTTCTTCCTTGGAGCTAAGCAACAATGGGCTGAATCCTCTGGAATCATGAGCCAAAATAACCTTTGCCTTTAATTGGGGATGTCTGATATTTTGTCTCGGCAATAGCCAAGTGACTGCCTTCTACTGTCTGTATGATCTGAGGAAACTAATTTGTTTAGTACATATCTGATAATTATAAGAAGTTGGGTTGCTTGAAACAACAGATATTTAGGGGCTGGAGGGATGACTCAGTGATTGAAGTGCTTGCCTAGCAAGTTCTAAGTCAAGCTCTAAGTACCCAAGTTTGATTTCCCAGCATCACATAAGCCGGGTGTGGAGGCACACACCTGTAATCCCAGCACTCAGGAGGCTGAGGTGGGGGGATTGCCATGAGTCCAAGGCCAGCCTGAGCTCCATAGTGAGTTCAGGACCAGCCTGGGCTGCAGAGTGAGACCCTGTACCAAACAAAACAAAACAAACAAACAAACAACAACAAAACAAAACAAAACAAATAAACAAACAAAAAACCCCAGACATTTAGTCTCCAAGTTTGGAAGATAAAGCCCAAAGTCAAAGTATCAGCAGAGGCTGCACTCCCTGGGAGGCTCCAGGGGGAGATCTTCCTTTGCACATTCTAGCCTCTGATGGCTACTACCCAGGCTGACGTTTGAGCTGTAAGCCTCTTGTATTTGAACTGACCACCTTTGGTTCCACGAGATGGGTTACTTGGCCCTGAGGAAAAAAAAAAGACTAAAGGAAAAGAGGGAGGGAGGTTGCATGGTCATCTGATTGCCACAATAATTCCATTTTATAGGTGAGAATATTGAGACACAGGCTACATGATTTGCTTTAAGTGACAAAGTGAGTAAATGGCAAGGTATCAAGTCTTCATTACTGAATTAAGTCTATGGACTGTTCTCACTATTCTACAGGACCCCAAGGAAGTCTAAAGGAGAACGGAAAGAATCCGGTTACTATACAGACCAATTAAAAGGCAATTATTTTTATAACATAATGAGTCCTCAGCTTTCCCAGGGATTTGCCTGGCATTATGTTTAAATAGCAGTCACCTAATAGCAGCCACCCTCGCCAGCCTCCCTTCTAGGGTATTTAAATATATCCTGATAGATCACAAACTGCTTGTTTTAGAGAAAGAGAGTAGAAAGTCATAAAGCCAAAGTGTTAAAAGCCACCATCAATTAAAGACCAATCAGAAATGAAGAGGCGTTAATGCTTCATGGGAATTATAAAAGAAATAAGGGGGAAAATGAGATTTCTTTTAAAAAAAAAGAAGAAGAAAAAGCCCATTTGTGTTGCCAGTGGCTTTGCCCTGTACCAGACCTGTCCTCATGTTACCCCTCAAAGCATATTTACTGAAGAGAGATTTGCATGCCGAGCATCATGCATGCTATGCAATAACTGCAAATGTATAGCTATCCAGAAACACACCATCGGTGTGAGGTAGGGTCCCAGCAGTTAGCGAACAGCAACTCAAACATCTTCCAGAAGTGCCTTGGCTCTGCAAGTTGTGTTGGCTGACTAGAACTTGACTGGATTGGTGCCACTTCCTAGTGACTCCCAGCAAGGTCAAAGTCCTTTGGAATACTCAACCAAGCTCCATCCCAAGAAGGCTACCATACTGTGATAGCTTTGAGTAGAATTGTCACTGGACAGAATCTAAGGAGGTCACCTAAGCAGACACAGAGCCTGGACCCACCCTGTCCACAAAGTAAGATCGATGACTCCTATTGCAGAAAAAGAATTTTCAGGACTCATCTGTAGAAGGCACAGAAAAGAATTGTTCAGTAAAGGAACAACCATACTTGGAGTGAAGTGCAGATACTTAGACGATGAGATACATTATATTCTGGAATCAGAAATATTTGTGTGGGTTTTTTTGGAGGGGTGGACATGTGAAATTTTTGGATCTACATTAAGCTCTCTCTTGGTTTATAGGGAAGAAATGGAGCATCCACTGAGAAGAGATAAAGGATCATTTTACAGGTGAATGGTGGGCCCATGTCATAGGTGAAAGGGCCAGCCTGGTCCACTCTTCCCTTCCTTCTTCTTTTCAAAGAAGGATGATTGAATATATTTTAACTAAAAATATTCTTTAATCACTTTGACTCTGTTGCTTTATCTTATCATGACGTTTGTGTCCCCTCCCCCTTAACTACACTAAGTTATAGATTTAATGCACCTTCAAGGGATTTTGGGTGTGCTGGAACAAGAAGAGAGAAACATAAACAAACTCAGGGACAACATTGCGCAGCACTGATTGTGTCCCGAAGTTGGAGTCTTCTTAAAGTTATACTTTTCGAAATTATGATTTTCCTTGTCTTCTTTCTACCTGTCATTATTTCTCCTCTTTTACCTCAAGATCCTTCTAGAAGAAAGATGAGTCTCTCTTCCAGGTGGAATGAAAAGTAGAGGAAACTGTTCTGATGTGAAACAGAAATCAAAGCAGTCACCCTCATGGGCCATCTGGATGACTTTGGGCACATCATTAAATCTCTGTTGATCCTTATGCCTCATCTGCTAAATGAGTAGATAAGACTAGAGGCTTCCTTGGTCCCTCCTCACCTCATGCTCTGTGACCAGGCAGGCATTATGTCACATCCCCGTGTTTGGAAGACCCTGGTCAGCAATTGAACTTTGATCCATCTGGATCAGGCTAGGCATGACTGGTATGCTTGCCAGAGGATGCTGGCCAGAATGGAGTCACAACCATTGTGGTTTTTTTAACATAAGGAAGGGGAGAAAAGCAATCAATAGAAGTCAGATGGAAAAGGACATAAGCGTCAGGGGAAATGTTATTGGCAGAGGGAGACACTTAAACTTGCAAAACTGGAAACTATAAGGCAAGGACAATGAGGCCTTAAAATAAAACTATAGCATCAGCCATCTGCACTTAGATTCACAGAGTTTCAACGAAAGAGGGCAACAGGACTTCTTTGGAGGTGCAGTGAATGTGCTGCGCTGGTGTAGCAATCTTGTACTTCACACACACACACACACACACACACACACACACACACACACACACACACCCTCTCTTTCTCTGTCTTCTGTCTCTCTCCTCTTCAGATTCTCAAAATGAGCTACTGAAAGTGTGATTATCTGTACTAAGAAGACATGGTTTTTAATGCAACTTCTCCCCCCCCACCCCCAGAGTTTTCCGTAAGATAGAATTAGAAGAAGAAGTTGCGTATTTGATTAACTGCCCCAGACACCAACTCTTGAATCAAGAAGAACTGAATAAGTTCCATTTCTGAGGGCATCTGGTAGGATGTTGAGAAAGCTGGTAGGTGTGTGGTTAGGATACTGATGGTAGTTACAAGGTTAACAGTCACTGGCTATGGAGTGCCTGCTCTGTACCAAGTGTGGTCTTTGGTGGTTCATATTTGTTGGGAGGTGTGATGGGGTCTATCTTAAACCTAGAGGAAGACTCAGTCTGCTGCCCAGATTCAACTAAGGAGAAAAGGATTCTTGTTAGTTTAAATAAAGCCCTGCATTGGTGTTATAGTGAATATGAAATATGGGCTTGATGAAATCAAAGTAGGATGAGATCAGAAAGAGTTAAGTTACAGTGCAGAATAAAGCAACAGGCCTGAGGGCAGTGGGATGGGCCCTGGGGTTCACAGAGAGCAACGATAAAGGAGAAGAGATTTCTTGGTAGGAGTATCCAGGGCCTTTGGGGAGAGAGGACCTTGTGCTGTCTATCTGTATTTTTTCCATTGTGCCACACATTTAACCTCTCTGTACCGTTTCCTCCATAGCAAGTTCTTAAGGGAACATGGTGATGTGTTATTGCCCTCCACAGAACATATGATGCTGTTACTTGTGGTTGTCATGATTAGGGTTACATGTGATACTAGGGCCACAGGTAGAAGCCAGAGATGTTGCTGATTATCCTATAGTAAATGGGACAGCTCCATAACAAGCAGTTCCTACATCACTAATGTCTGTGGTACCAGAGAGAAGCTCTGATTGCATCTTGGGGAAACGCTCAAGAATTTTGGGCTAGTTGGTTTTTAGAGACAAGGAGGAAGGACTGTTTTCAGCTGTGGCAGAGTAGAGGGGGAGGTGAGAGCCATCTGCCGGAATGAGAGGGAGTCACCCAGCCGGAGGCCACAGAAGGCAAAGGAACCTAGGAATGTGGTGTAAGAAGTGGCAGCGAGAGCTCAGTGGCTCGCTTGGCTCCAAGGCACAAGGGAACCCATGACAGCGTCATTGGGCTTTGCCTCCCTGTGCAGTACATGAGATCTGGACAGCTCTTCTGTTTATTAGTGGAAATAGTGATTTATGAACGCTGTAGGACTCACAGATACTAATTTGTGCACATGTTGTCTTTATATTGTGAAAAAGTCTTTGTGTAGGCCTATGGACCCTGTTTTACAGTGGAGAAGAGTTGAGGCTTGGAGCGCTTAAGAGGGCTGGAGATCACGCAGCAAGTCTGACTTAGAGCTGGAATTTGACCCAGATCTAGCTGACTGCAGATCGGGGCTGTGCACTAGCCCCAAAATGTTCCCGTGGTCCTGGGGACACACTGGTGTGTGCACACAGATGCCTGGCAGATGCATACATTGAGCGTGTTTTGAATGACAAAGCACACGTGGTAGGTGATGAGTTTCCAAACCATGTACATGTTTTTCAGATGCTTGTCAACGTAAAAAAAACCCCAACACTTTCAATGAAATTATTATGCTTCAAATGTTTTATGAACCAATCAAATCAGCTTTATTCTGAATGCTATTATTTTTAAGTCTTACTCTTTTCTTCTATCTGTAAATTATATTCTCAGCCTCACCTGGGTGGGAAGCATGGACATTTATTCCAAGGAAAAGAAGCCTTCTACCCAGAAATGGACATTGGCTTCATTTTTCAGTGGGGAAGAGATTACATGGGTTGATTAAGGTCAAGTGCTAAGCCCAGTGAACGGAGTTTGGATTCCTGTCGAAATCTGGAGGTTCAGCCATTGAGAAATCCAAACCTTGGTATGAAACCGTCTAATTTTGTATCAGAATTAAACAGGAAAATCGCTCCACCACTAAAATTAACTTGCACTTCCTCACACAGGATTGGCACAGCCTATGCTCTGCTAAGGTTACTGGTGGGTTGCACGTTGCATCTAGTGAAATCTCAGACTCTGCCTTAAATGTGCGTATATATAAGAGCATTTTTAGGCTAATAGCCCCAGTCTGACTCACTTTCACTGGAACAAAATACCAACCCACAACTTTGGGGAGGAGAAGCTATTTTAACTCACAGCTTCAGAAGGTCTCAGTCCAGGCATGGTCAGAAAGCAATGGTAGAAGACCCTGGAATGGAGGAAGACAATTTATGGTAGAAAGAAAGCAGAGAGCAAGAGGAAGCCAGAAGTAAGAACATACGCTCTTCCACGTTATACACCAAGTGACCCATCCCTCCAACCAGGCCCGACCTTCTAGAAGCAAATGGCATCACTGATGGATTAATCCACTTGATAGTAATCATCCCCCGTGATTCGATCACTTTTCACATACACGAGGGTCTTGAGAGATATTCCAGATACCATCAGCAGCAGCCTGCATTCGTGTCTTCACCCTTCTTCAGAGTAGCAATGAAATCTTTTCATTTGTTGGTTAGTAAGACACATAATGCCCATACGTTCAGTAGCATTTTCAAGTGAATTTGTGTTTCATTGTTCGGCACACCAGCTATGATCGTTTGGAACACTGTAGTGTGTGTTCATCTCCATATGGCGTTGCAGCTCTCTGGCAGAAGGTCTTCACCATGATGGCTTCCCCTCATCATTCCCCCTTGGGCCACATAGCCTGCAAGGTGACCATACCAAGATAGACTTCAGCTTTGAAGCCCCACCTCTCCTCCATACAGAACCAGGGTCATAGGACGGGAAGTCAGCTGGGGTTTCTGTTGCTTGTGCTTTACTGATATGTGACTGTTCTCAAACTTCCATTCTTCTGGGTATTGATAAAAAATGACATCAAAAGCAACCAAAGATCTTTTATGCTCTAGTAAAGTTTTTGTAATCACTCACAGGTGTTTTTTGTTTCCTCCCTCCTTTCCTTGTCTCTTATCGTTCCACACCATACTCCAGTTTATAAAGTGTGGCATTCTTAACATTTTGAGTCATTACTTGCTTGATATGGGAAAGGGGAGGGCTTTCCTATGCACTGGGGGACTCATAGGAGCATCCTTGACCTCTGCTCCCTAGATGCCAGTAGCACTTGTCCAATTGTGACAACTAAAAATATTTCCAGATGTTATTAAACATCCCCAGAGAAGCGAAATCAACTTTAGTTAATGAACTCTGCCATAGTGGACTTGCCTTCGATAGTCCATTGCTTTTTGTAAGACATGAAAGCTAACGTCTGAAACCAGGAATTTCTGTTTTCTAGGGTTTGCTGATCTAAAAAAGTCACAGCTTGAGTGCACGTTGGAAAGAACTCACAATGAAACTAAGACTTGAATCTGGATTCTGTTACATATTAACTAGACAAGTTAAATTTTTTTTTCAGTTTCAGTTACTCTTATTGTAAAATGCAAATAACAGTGACATCAGCTTGCTGAGCTACTCTGAAATTCAAATAAAATGACACAGGCAAACCGTCTAGTTCAGCACCTTGCATGGAGCGGATGCACAGTGAGTCCTGCATCTGGAATTGCATTCATTCTACTGGATGAGTTGCCTTCTACCATCTTTGTTTCCGACACCTTGTTAGTTGAAGCTTATTTGAAAGAATGAATACTAGAAGGTTTTTTTTGTGGAGTTAAAATGATTGGTTAGAATCTATTTCTAATGACCCTTATTGAAAGTGAAAACTTTCAGTGTTGTAGAGTGTTATGATAAGAAGAGGCTCAGAAATTTCAGTTTGTGTGTCGAGTTAGATTGCATGGCTTGGGAAATCCTCCTCAAGTAAATGACTATTTGACTTTGTTGATGACCACATCCTTGGCCTGGATCTTGCCGTGTACTTAAGCCATAGAACTGGAATTGAGCTCTGTGAGCGGAGAAAGCTTTCTTCACTTCAGTAGAAGATACCCATCTCATCCAGGAAGCTCTCTCATCAGCTCTTCCTCAGCCTCTCAAGGTGAAAGATGTATCTTGCACTTTCTAGATTTAAGAGGGCTGAAATTACTAGTCTCTATCCCAGGGGAGTTCCACTTTGAGTTGCCTTTCTTGACACGAGCTTGGCTGGTTTGAGACCAGTGTAGCTTAATGTGATTAAGATGTGACACACAAATGCAAATCCAATCTCCGAGGTGAATGTAATTATCATGTATTACAAATATAAAATAATAAAAATAATTATAACAGGTGCTGTAATTGTGAATTACATGGAGGTACTTTAAACAGTGAGGTCACCTGAGTCCTTAGTGTTCCAAGGGGTGAACGGAGTCGTAGCATAGTGTATAGGCAGAGTAGTAAAGAATGCGGGAAAAGGCGAGCTGGGAAGAACCTGGATTTTGGAGACAGGCTGATGTGATACAAGCACTCACCTTACTCCTTACCAGCTGGATGTCGGGAGGCACTGGTCACTCATTCTGAGCTGGAGTTTCCCTTGTATACCCTGCTGTTCACAGCATTTCTGCAGCCTTAGAAGCAGTGTCAGCATAGCCTGTGACACAGGTAGAGTCACCACAGCATGTGACACAGCTAGACCCCAAAATAGAAAATCCTAATACCATGGTTGTGACTTCCATGATTTTATCTGAAACAAACAAACAAAAATACTAAAACCCCCCAGCAGATAGCTTGTTTAAACATTTTTTTCCCTGATCTAGTGATTTCTTAATATGAAAATTTTAGCACACAGCTGGAGGAACACAGTTTAATTATACACTTCCTGGGCTTCCTTTAACCAAAACGAGGCGTGTGCGTGACCCTGGAACTCAACAGGAAAATTTGAGACACAGGGATTCCAAAGCAGTGCCAACAGAAAACAGTGTCTGGGAAGCTTTGAAGTCACCTTTGTGGCGACCTGAATTGCCTTGGCCCCTCTCCCCTTCCTGCACTGCGTTTCTCCCCTAACTCCACTTCCACCTGCAGCTCTCCTGTCAGCGTCTCCAGATCCCCTACCACAGCGAGTCCTTTCACAAAGACTTTTATGTCCCGGAAGTGATTGCTCACCCAGGGCGCATCGATAGGTGGGTTGGAGGTAAACTCTGGCTCTTCATGCACATCTGACTTTTATTTTTTTTTTTAGCTGACTACAATTATTACTTTTGAAAACTAATTGGCTAGTTCTGTCAAAGTACATGATATCTCAGCCTCCAACTTATTTCTTTATTGTTGATAGAAAGGCATTTGTCAAATTCCAAATATGTTTGTTTTTCAGCTTTTTCCGGCTACGCTTCTTGAGAATTTGAAGGCAAAAATGAAGGCAGAAGCATTAGAAGAAATCACTGTATTCTGACTTATTTCACAGAGGGAAAGGGCCACAGACAGGAAGAGACCTTTGTGTCCTTATCCACGTGAGCAATGGAAGCCAGCTGGGCTCTACACCCTCATTTGCAGGGAAGATTTTAGCTAGGGCTATGCAGCTCGGCCTTCTGCAGGATTCAAGCTTAGAAAGTTTAAGGAGTTGGGCACTTTATCTTTTCTTAGTATTTTATTATGAAAAAAATTCAAACGTACAGCAAAGTTGAAAGAATTTTGACTTTGGAAAAATACCCATAGTATACATTATTCTGTCTCAACCAGTAACATTTTTATATTTATTTTATTAGGTTTCTGTCTTTTTACCTATCCTTCTATTGATCCATCTCATTTTGGTGCATTTCAAATTCAAGTGCAATACCTGTGTGCACTCCATATTTCAGCATTAATGTTATGATCTCTAGTTTAATATCAGTTTATGGCATCTTTTTCCTTTGAAATCAAATTTGCCTACAACAACAATGGCACAGATCTTCAGAGTACACAGGTCTTGCCAAGCGCATCCCCCTCTGTGGCTTAAATTCCCAAGAAGATAACGAGCTCAGCCCTCCCCTCGGACAGGCCCCTTGCCAGTCCAGCACTGCTCCTGTTCTCCAGGGGCAGCAGCCGTCTTATTTTTCACACCACAGTGATATTTCTCATTATGCATTAGTTTTCCCCTTTCTTAAACTTCCTCTCAGGTATACAAAATCTCACAACATGGAATTATTTTGGTGTAAGATCTCTGTCATTCAGAATGACGCGTCTGACAATCATTGATGATGTTGCATTTGTGTGAGGAATCTATCCTTTTTCATCGCTGAGTATTACTTCAGTGTACGAACGTATCTTCATGTACTTACCGATTTTTCTAGTTCCAGTTTGGAGTTACAAGAAATGAGTCTTTATGATAATTACTGTACAAGTCTTGTATACATATATCTTCATGTCACTTATGCAAATACTTAAATGTGGGGTCACTGGGTCATAAAGCAGAAATATTATAAAAAATAACAGACCTTTTCCTAAGGATATACACATTCTCTATAGCATTATTGAGATTTGCATTTGTTCTACAATTCTGCCAATATTGGATGTTAGCAGTCATTTCTAATTATAATCATTCTGGTAAATAAGTAGAGATATCTAATTATGGCTTTAATTTACGTTTTTTGATATCTAATGACATTTTTGTCTATTTTTTGGTCAAATGCATATCTTATTTTGTATTTATTCAAATCCTTTGCCCATTCTTAATGAGTTGTCTGCTTAGTTTTATTTGGTGAAGAGATTCTTTGTATTCAGTCCCTAGTTAGATCTATGATTTGGGAGTATTTTCTTTCAGTATATAGGTTGCTTTAGGCCTTACCCAAGGCTGTTTTATGACAACATAGTTTTAATTTTGATAAAGTCTAATTTGTTACTTTTATGACAGTAGTTTTGGGTGAATTAAAAAATATTTCTGCCTACTCTGGTCTTTCGTGCTTTTCTCTCTAAACCATAATGATTTAATATTTTACACATGTCCATAATCAATCTTGAATGAAGTCTATGTTTGGTGTTAGGCAGTGGCTGAGGCGCCTTTTTTTCTCACATGGGTATTTAGCTATTCCGGCACTGTTTAGCAAAAGCACATTTCTTTCCCCATTGAATTATTTTCACACCACTATCAGAAAAAAACAAATCACTATAAACTATGGGTTTATTCTTGGATTCTTTATTTGGTCCCATTGTCAAGAATATGGATTGAGACTCTTCGTGTATGTGTGTGTTGAAAAGACAACCCTTTAATTAATTGTATTAGTACATATAGTCAAAATTAATCAAGCATATGTGTATTTATAGGATAATTCCTGTTTGATCATTGATCTACATGTACTTTCTTCACTTGCACCTCACTATCTTTATTACTGAAGTTTTATGATTTGTTTCAAAATCAGGTAGTAGTAAGCATTTCAGTGTTTGTTTCAAGCTTGCTTTAGATATTCTAGGTTTTTTTTAAATTGAAATTCTGCTTTATTATTTAAAAGTTGTAATTTGAACAATATTGAGCATGGAGAAGGCAGCAATGACTTGAAAACATGCAAATCAAAAATTAGAGTCAGCTTGTCAGTTTCTAGAAAGGGACCTCCTAGGATTTTGACTAGGAATGACATTTACGGATTAATTTGAGGAAAATTCACGTCTTGGTAATACTGATCTTCAAACACATGAGCATGGTGTACCTCTTTAATTACGTTTTATTTAATAATTCTCATTTCAAAATGTTTAATAGTCTGACCTTACACATCTTTTAAAAAGTATTAAGTCTTTTATGTGAACTTGTATTTGTAATTAGAATATTTTAGTCACACTGTAATTATTTGCAGATAGAATATAAAATATAATAGATGTCTATATATTGACTTTTATTCTATAGTCCTACTAAATTTATTTCTTTTTACTGTATGTTTCACAGATTCCTTGAGAGTTTGAATGTAAACTATGTCATTGACAAACAGAGGCACCTGTTTGCTTATTTTTAATGCCCCTTTATTTTTCTTTAATGTAATGGCTAATGCGTGCACTACATTACCAATAAGGTACTGATTAAAAGGAATGTATTCCTTTTTCTTGCTTTTAATCTTGGATTAAAAACATTCAGTATTTTGTCATTTAATATGGTGCTATCTGTTGACTGTTTTATAGTTATCTTTTATCAGACAAAAAAATGTTCCCTTGTAGTCTCTGTTTACTGAGAGTTTTCATGTGAATGGCTACTGGCTTTTCTTTGCGTAGACTTTAGGCTCTAACTGTCTCATCCTCCCCTTCAAGGAAGCCTCCTTTGCCAAGCTACTGCTAGAAGATGGTTCATGTTATGATTTTTATTTTCATTTAACTACTTACTTGGCATAGTTTCTCCTCTATTTACTGAGCATATTTCATTTTCTATTTGTGAATTTTTTCATATTTTCTGGTACTACTGCATCATTTTTACGGATTTCGGAGTTACTAATGCTGTGTAGATATGTTGTTCTTCCATATGAAAGAACTCTTTTCTCATGTCTATTTTCACCTTTTAACTTTAAACTTCACAGTGACGGTGGTCAACTTTATCAGCCACTGTTCTTTCAGCTTGCACCATGTATAACTTGTTCAAAACACAAGTTTTATTATAGTTTGCTGTGGCGAGAAGTGAATCACAATGAGTATTATGCATAAGCCGATGAGATGTGGTCAAGTAGGCACCATAGGAGAAGCCATAGAACTGGCACGTCTGTTAGTCAAGGAGAAAGGTTGAATGTTAACAAACAAGTTTTTACTCAAAAACCTTTGAGAAGAAAGATCAAGTTTCCAAGGATGTTCTCTCCTATAAAGAGAAATAAATTAATAAATGAAAGATAAGCTCCGTGGAAAATAAATAAGATCGTAAAGTCAAAAGCTGTTTCATAACCTATAAAAATGTCCTTGGCAAGTTTAGTTAATGAAAGATAAGAAAATGACATAAATAAGCATTTGAGTGAAAAAGGTAACAAAGCTATGGAAGAACTGAGAATTATAAGTATGTACCAATGATGCTTAAGTACGGAGGCAATACACGAATTTTAAAGGAAGTGTACACTGCTGCGATTGGCTTATGAAAAAGGAAACCCAAGTAAGCCAGTAAATATAACAGGAAGATTAAAGATAGAGATTTATCCATAAAAATGATATGTGGCATAGACAGCTTTTTAGATTTGTTCTTTGAAATATGTAAGTGAAAGATAACTCATGCATTATGTACACTCTCCTAGAGTCACAGAAAAATATGAAAAGCCAAATATTTCAGTTAAGAGGCTGTTTCATCTTCATACCAAAATGTAATGAGGACAACACACAAAAACCATGCAAAAGAGTATGTTGGCCTCATTTGTAAGAATAGACACAAACATACTCAATAACATACCATCATCAAATTTACTTCAATCATGTACTAGAAAAATAATTTATCTTTGCTAAGAAAGGGATGAAAAATAAAGAAATATTAATCAAATATTTATGTAAATCCCAACACTAATAGACAAAGGGAAAATGTTTGCTTATCTCAATTCATATAAAATCAACTACTCTAATGCTCATCCCAAACACATTAAAAAAAAAAAACCTGTCAAAGAATCCTCTTAGAAAACCAGGGATAAATAACGGTTCCCCTTATGAGATCAAGATATCTGCTGGAAACATCAACGCTACACTTGAGGCCCTATTTTAATGAAGTTAAACAAGAAAAATACAAGAAGGTTTTAAAGATGGGAAAGGCACAGACAAAATTTATTTTTGGTGTAGACAATGTGATCTACATAGACTATTGGCAATATTAGAACCAGCAATTAGTATGATTCAGCACCAACAAGCAAAAAGAGGTATTTTAGCAACTAAGTAAATGTAAAAAGATATATCACTAGAAATGGAAAGCTTTGCTGAAGGATGGAAGAGGAGGAGGGGCCCAGCGGAGGGGTAGGTAGAACTCAGTCTCGGAGGGAACATAACAGGGTTGGAGAGATTGTCTTAGCTACTTTTTCATGGCTGTGACTCAATACCCGAACATCACAACTTAGGGAGAAAAGATTTATTACAGCTTATAGTTTCAAAAAGTCACAGTCCATTCACAGGCGGGCAGCTGGAAAACAGTAGAAGCACATGGCAGGGCTGGAGTGGGGACAGGGTCAGAGCTGGAGCTACAGCAGCAGAAATCCTTGCAGCATGGTGGAACAGAGAGACTGGGAGGAAGGGCGGAACCAGCTCACGCCTCTCCAGGTCAAACCCCTAGCACCTACCCCTTCCAGCCAGACCCTTCCAGCCAGACCCCACCTCCCAAGCCTCCACAGCATCCGTAGGCACCTGAGGCTTTTGGGGGACACTCCAGATCCAAACCACCACAGAGATGCAAGTAAAACTCAGTCTTTTCTGCCATTACCCTGAAAATCTCAATAAAATACAGATAAGGTTGTTCATGGAACTTGGCAAGGTTTTTCACGGAAATACGTAGAGCAGTGGAAAACATAGAGCGGAGGCAGCTTTGGAGGAGGGGAAGTGTGCCGCACCATAGCAGCAGAGCTGGATTTCTCACGAAACCAATATGGCTTGATCTTCAAGACCCCTCCCTTGCCCTGGGAAGCGAGCATGTGCTGATGTTGTGGGATGACTGAAAAAGGATCAAAGTAAGAATTTTAAAGCACATTTCTCTTCCTGTGCTGATTCCGCATGTTGTCCAGTGGAGCAGGACAGGCAAAGGGACAAGCACAGGTTGGGGAGAGGTGACCTGGGGCCACTGCTGGAGACACTTGCTGCAGGGGGATGGCTTAGCGTAGCCAAGGGTGACAGAGCACACACGCCTGCATCACCCCCAACCAAGCTTCTCGTAACTGAAACCCAAATACCCTCTGCAGAAGCTTCGCAACATACTTACAGCGATATTTTTAGTATTGTAAAATTCACTTGGATGAAAGAAGCC
The DNA here is from genome assembly GCA_004027205.1 of Ctenodactylus gundi. Taxonomy (NCBI): domain Eukaryota; kingdom Metazoa; phylum Chordata; class Mammalia; order Rodentia; family Ctenodactylidae; genus Ctenodactylus; species Ctenodactylus gundi. The sequence goes on along the minus strand of PVKB01002185.1, from coordinate 213,750 downwards.
AGAAAGCAAACGAGATGCAAAATGTGTTTGTAAAGTGGCTAAAGCCCAAAGACACTTCTGAAAAACGCAATTTGCAAAGAAGTTTCAGAACAGCTCAATGAAAGCTAGAAACCATACGCTCCTGACGTGGATGGCCATAAAAATAATGACTTTTTTCATCATCATTAAATTCACGTGCTAAAGAATAGGAAAAAATCGTTAGACAAAAATAGGAAGGTAAAACAGCAAAGATGAACGATAAAAATAGCATAAATTCTGTAACATTGAGGAGAACATGGAAATAAAAATGATGATTGTAAATAATATTAAAACTTATTCTCTTCATTAAGACAATAAGATATATTTAAAAATATATCTTATATATTTATAGAAGATATATTTTAAAATAAATACATTTTATATATTTATGTAAGATGTTTTAAAATATATCTTATATATTTATATAAAATGTATTTTATATTTAAATGTTTAAAATATATCTTATATATTTAAAATATATCTTATATAATAACCTCATAGATTGACAAAGTAATCAAGAAGAGTGAATCATAGCAACACACTAGAAAATATTTGCATTTATTCCTGATTTGAAGCAATACATCTGAGCAACAAAAATAGCGTAAGTTTGTATTTTGCCGCCACAACGAAAATATTGACATGAAACTGGTTAACAAATGTCATCAGTTCAAATAATCATTCAGATTAATTACAGCACAATTATAAAGTTATAACATTTCTCAAACTTTAGAGCTCCAGGATGCATAAAATTACCTAGAAGTTTCCCCAAATTTGACAAAAAAAAAATCTTAAAATTTGTCAAGACGTTTCCAGTAGCTTGGAGTGGTGTTGAAGGAAACTTTTTAAAGCTACTGGTACTTGAAAAAAAAAACCTGTATTTTAAATAACTGTGCTATAGGAAATGTTGGATAACTTTTTTTTCCTCTCTGGAGAAAATGTATGTTATGTGAATGAGATGATAATTGCATAGCAGACCAAAATAGAAGGGGAAAATATTACAGAGGTTTGCCAGTTAACTAACATACAGTCTATCTCTTTTGCTGATTTTTTGATGTTTGTAATATTTGCACATTTTTAAATGTTTTATTTTATGGTGAATTTTCTTCTTCTTTCTCAATAAACACCATTTTAAACCCATCTGTTAACTACAAGCACTGTAATTTGGTCCAATTTCCTCCTCTTCTGCTTTTTCTTTAAAAGATGGCCTTCAAAATTATATCACATTTATTGTCATAAAACTGGAATCTTCTCTATCGGGTAAATACCAAAAACACTTACAAAACTACATTAATTAAAACAATGCCATGATGTAGACTTTGGGTGAGAGGATGAGCAAGCAGACGTCTCTCTGTGAAGACTTAAATATTTTCCACTTTGAGAGTTTTACATGTTTTTTGCAACTATTGAATTCTTCAGAGGACAAGTTGCCGTATGCAATACCGAGCGAACCAAGGTGCCCATGTCTCAATAAAATTTTACTTAAATTACTGAAAATTTAACTTTAGATATTTTTGGTGTATCAGGAAATAATCTTCTCATAAAAAAGGAAAGCCAGACCTGGTAGGACAAGCATGTGACTCCAGCACTCTTGGAGGCTGAGACAGGAGGATCCTGAGTTTGAGCCTGGCCCGAACAATTTAGTGAGTGATACACTGTCTTAGATGAAACCTAAAAAATGGGCTGGCAATGTAGCTCAGTGTGAGGACCCCAGTCTCAATCCCCAGTACCACCAAAACAAAGAAAAAAATTAAAAACGTAAATCATTCTTTGCTCACAGGCTGTATGAAAACTGATATTGAGGCAGATTTGAGCAGTAAGTTGTAACACATTTTCTGACCACTAGACTAGAAAAATGTATCAGCAAGTCCCTGGGAGACCTTAGGTCTTGTGACCATATGACCTTATGACCTTATGATCACTAGAAGACCACAGGGATTATTTTTTTTTGTATCGTAGATTTAGCATCCTAAATCATTAGAAAATAATGAATACAGACTAGGAAGAGAGAGTTGGCTATCTATTTTGAAATAAAAAACTTCCATAAAGACAAATTTCAGACAGATGAAAAATTTAACAAGACAATTTTTTAAAACAATAGGAGGATATGAGACAATAGGTCCATCTTTTTGCTGCACAATATTCTCTCTCCTTTTTTCAGCTGATCCTAAACAGCCTTATGCAGAAACTTGTGACGATGCAGAAGGGAGTGTTGTATTGGTAGATGTCATTAAAAACACCACCACCAAAGATTACAAAGCACATCAGAGTTTCAAGGCAGGATCAAGAGTTGAAACCCTGGGTAAAGCATTTTACATCTTCTGTTGCGGATACAAGAGAGTGAGCCACAGAAAACAGGAAGAATGTTTCTCTGGGGAATGGATGAAGGCGAGGGATTAGTAGGAGCAGACCCAAGGCTGGGGACAGGAAAGCAAGCTGTAGAGTCTGAGGCACCAAGTCCCAAGGGATGTGAACATGTCCTACTGGAATTCCCAAGGATGTGACCATGTCACATCAATGCTCCCGTCTATTTCTCTCACATTGACCAGCTACAGCTCAGGCATCCTGGGCTTGGTGGATATGCATTGAAAAACTACGGATTGGATGAAGAGACACTGGCCAAAGAAGGTCTCTAAATATTGTGAGATGGGTCTAATATGAGGGATGCAAAACCAAACAATCCCCAACAGAAGACTTCAAGCCTCCCTGGGCTGAGAATGGGATGTGTTACTGTGAATTCCCAGCTCCTAGGACAAGGGCACTTGAGCTCCTAAGAGAGTTTTGCACATCTGGGTGAGGTAGACAGACAAATGGGTGCAGAAAGCAGACCCGGCCATATACCATGAAAAGGGTCAAGGGCCATTTAAACACCCATCACACAAACAGGGAACAGTGTACTTTCTCTTCATACGCACACAGCTAAAGAATCGCAAACATCCCTTATCCCAACGCGAGGACACCTATGCTTATGGGGCTCATGTTGTGTTTCCTGGAGGCTATATAGAAAGGGACTCTGCCATCGCTTGACATGCAAAGTGTGTCTGTTCACTGAAGCTGTGGGCTCCTGTCCAGGAAGGATTTGCCCATTCTTCTCACTAATGCCCACCCCAGCATCCTTGCTCTATAGTACAGGACTGCCAAGTTGGCAGAGTTGGCAGGGGAAAGCAACCAAGTTTGCTGGAAGGCAAGATCAGCCACTCCCTGCCAGGCTGTTGCACCGGGCTCTTCATTGCAGGCTGTTTGGCTTCAGGTGAACCTGATTGCACACTCCATTTATTTAGAATTCACGGAATCATAAACTCCATATATTGTATTTGCACTCAACAGATGCCCAGGCAGAGTATCCATGGGATGGTTGATGGCTATTGTCCCAGGAGACCTGGGGGTCTACTTCACCTCCTGTTCACCCACATACAAGAAGGCACGTGGCGGTGCATTCCCACTGCCCCGTCAGTCCCCACAGCACCTAACTCCACTGCCACTTGTTTCTCAGTCATGCATGCACAAGTGTAGAAAAATTTCAGCAACCCACTATTTTTTCCTTTAAAAAATCTTATTTCCTGCTCCTTCAGAATTCCTTTAAAGGGTCTTCACTTTGGGAAAGAGTTTGTCTAGGCGGATGTCTGGCTTTCACCCACAACAGATCCATATCTGCCAAGGAAAAGGAATTATTGCAGCTGACAACTTCATTTAGGCATCTCCCTAGCAGGGTTGAAATGGTAATGTGAAGGCGATTTGCAGGTTATATCCACAGCAGCTAGACCTGGATTCAGAATTTCTTCCTATCAAGGGCCCTTTTATTATTTTTCCCCGTAGACTGCATGCTTTAACACATTTTGTCTAATGAGCCACTGGCATGTATAACTAATAGTGTTCTCTTTTTTGCTCATCAAAGACACACATGCCCTCCAATTCCAATTTTAGATCAATGCCTGATAGCTGTAACTTCACAATGACCTGATAGGATGCAGCCAAAAGCCAAGCAACTTGACATTGTAGTTAGCCTATGCAGCCTTATCTCAGATAATATACAATTTCTGTCAAGCTTTTAGAAATATTGAAAATAGCTCAAAGACCTCCACTATTCCCCTCATGGATTCTGACAAGCCTAGAGACCCCAGGTTGCAAACCTCTGAACCAAACCTTTGACCGTGTTGCCAGGGTGAGCAACAGTGTAAAACAGGAATAGAAATAAGGGGGAAAAAGAGATATGATTAATTTTAGAACCTCTGTGACTTCTGGGAGGTAGTTAGGCTAGCTGAAAAATTTGTGCTGGATTTTTCTCTAATAGTCTGAGCAAGCTTCCACAGTGCATAGGAATTTGTTCACCAGCCTGTGCTATGAGACGAGGCTTACTGATCCTGTCTCACTGTAAGTAGAGAAGAGAAGAGGTTGCCTGGTGTCTTATGAGCAAAGGAAGGTCGGGTCCTGGCTGGCTCTACTACTCATGAGTAGGAGAGTGGGGACTGATCCCAAGACCTGGGCTCTCGTCAAGGCACATAAAGAGAGACAGGAAAATGTAAAATCTAAACGGCTGCTGAGTCTCAGCCTGGAGGTCTAGTCTGTGTGGTCCTGAGGAGGTGAAAAGACCGTAGAGTCAAAACAATTCCTTTCACAGGTAGGAAAAGTGAAACTCGGAGGCGGCTCAAGTTATCCAAAGATACTCAGCTTGACCGAGCCGGGGCCCAATCTTTGGATCCCCCCTCCCATTTTATTGATATGTATAAGCGCAAAATTTAAGGTTTACAATGAAGTCGAGCATTTTGGTGCATCTATGTATCTTGTCAAGGTGACGAGGAATTTCCCTCTCTCCTTTTGCCCCTCCCCCTGCCCGCCCCTTCCTCCCTGCCCATCCTACCCGCGTGGTGTTCACTTCGTTTTTCATTTTAAGTTCCATGAGACAGTTGTGATCTGGGTTTCTCATATCAGAGAGACCATTCGGTGTTTCGCTTTCTGCTTCTGACTCACTTCACTAAGATTGATGTTTTCAAGTTTCTTCCATTTACCTGCAAAAGCCTCCACGCTGTCGGACTTTATAGATGCATAGTATTCCATTGTGTATAAATACCACAGTTTGTGTATCCATTGGTCTGTTGATGGGTATTTGGGGATTTCTTGATTACTGAGAAATAACCACTGAGAGGATAGGGGACAGGATTCTGGTATCTACCACCAGAGTCCCGTCCCCCCACCCCCATTTTATTGATATGTGCAAATGTGATACATAATGTTTACATTGATCTTGAGTATTTTGCGCACATACATACTGTAGCAAATTTACAAATCCTTCCCCTCTCCCTCTTTTGACCCTCCCATGCCTTCCTCTCCCCCCCCCCCCCAGTTTTCATTATTACCCTCATTTAATTCTATGAAATAATTTGGATCTTGGTTTCTCATATTAGAGAAATCATTCAATATTTAATCTCCTCCTCTGACTGATTTGTACACAGACTTTGTACAAGTTACAGAAGGAAAGAGTCCTTTTTTTCACATTACTGGAACATACCTGACATTCACAAACTTAAAGGAAAAGAAGTTTATTTTAGCTAACGGTTTCAGAAGTCTCAGTCCATGCATGTCTGACTGGCAGCGGTGGAATGTTTTGGTAGACGACATCTGCTCATCCAATTATGTTTAGGAAGTGGACAGAGAGTAGGGAAGTGACAGAAACACAAATATGCCCTTCCAGGTTATGCCCCCAGTGATCTCCAAAGAGGCCCATCTTCTAACAGCACAGAAAAGCATTAATGGATGAGTCTTCAGTGATATAGAGTTCTCATGATCTAATCACTTTCTAAGCACTAAGGCTTTTGGAGACAATTTAAATTGAAATCATAACAGAAAATTTCCCCAGGTAATCTTCTTTTTATCAAATTGCAGATGTCACAGGCTTTGTGAGCATGTTTCATTCTCATTTCCTTCCTATGCAGGAAGGCAAGGATGAAACAGGTGGTTCGTTTGTGGAGACAGAACAGCCCAGACAGACCTCTCAACAGGTATCCTGGAAGAGAACAGGATATCACTACTAGTTCAGGATCCTACCTGCTGACAGAAAACAAAACGGGAAATGAGGGAAGATAGCTAGCTGTGAGTCACAGGTCACTGGCACCGTTCGATTTATCACACAAGATGTTTTCTCTAGGATGAGAAAACCTTTGAGTCCTCCTAACTGCTCCTCTTGTGTGTCCTTGAAATGGACATAATATATTTATCATGGATTTATCCAGCTATAAGGCTGGATCTCTAATTTACAGTTAAGAAAGTGAGACTCAGAGATAATAAAGAAGTCATTTTTATATCCATTTGTGTGTGTCCAGGAATGTGGCAAGGGAAAGGGAGGGAGGGATGGGGAGAGAAAGAGAGAGAGAGAGAGAGAGAGAGAGAGAGAGAGAGAGAGAGAGAGAGAGTTATGTTGAATTGAACCGAGAAGTCCCAGGATCTGGAAACACCAGAAAGCTAGTGTTGCAATTAGATATGACGGTGTGTACTGTACACTGCATACTTCAGTTTTAAGGCATGAGAGGTGAAATGGGATGACACAGCACATGTAGAGAGAGACAGAAACGGGGACACATCCTTCCTTTCTGCCCTTCTCCATTTTTTTTTTTTTGGATCCACGCCTTCCACATCCACTTAGGACAGGGAAAACTGCTTTGTAATTCACCAATTCAAATGCCAATCAATTAGAAACCTACTCATGACCACATTCAGCAACAATGTTTAATTGAAGTACTACCATGGCCCACCGAAATTAACTCAGTCTTCAAAGGCCATATAGATTTGTGGTGATGGAATTTCTTCTCTGCAATATTCATAATCTTGAAGTCCACTTTCTTCAGATCTGGAAGACAGTGCGACCAAGAGTGAAACTGGCTTCATGAGGTGAACCCGTGCCTCAGTTTCCTCATCTTGTACTTACCAGATTTTTTTCCTCTTGGAATATTGGAGTCCACAGGAATTTCAAGACTTTGCACATTATTTTTTAAAGAAAAAGGCATTGAAGGATGTTTAATATTATCATGTGAGCGAAACAGGAAAGGGCTATTAAGTTTTGTTTCTGTGTCTCCAAAATTATTAAAATATAATATTAAAAATATTATAATAAGAATGTGCATTTGTGATAGAATGTCTTAAGTTAATATTCTTCATAAGGCAGTCTTGTCTGGTTTTCATCACATCTTAAGCAGGGTACTTCAGTCAATTGTTTCATCTACTCGAATATCAGTTTTCTCTCTTACAAGTTGGGAACACTAGTGCCCACCCTCATATGCTCAATGAGTGTTGTGAAGCTTAATTAGGAATACTGGATGATGTAGACACATAAATCAAACACTGCTGTTATTGGAAACTCAAAATGGTAGAATTCTAAGGAACATGATTGCCCTGCTCCAGTTTCCTTCTTATCATATCTCTCACTTTTTTTCTAAGTAGAGGCTCTTTTCATTGATTCCACAAAAATTTATGTTTTATCTGGAAGGCTCCATCGAAGATTAGAATGACTAGAGGTCACCCTTACACCTTCACGTTAAGTTTGTTCTGATTGGAGGGACCCAGAGGACAGAAAACAACTTAGGATAAAATAGAAATCATCACAAGGGAGCTACCACACAGACTAATTCCAATAGGAGGAGTTCCCAGCTGCTGTGTAGTTTTTGATCAGCACCTGCTTGGTCAAAGGAAGGGTTCATTCCTGTTTGGGAGAGACAAGATAACCAAGCATGGAGCCGCACTGACACTGAATGTGGAGATGAGGAATTAGCCCAGGTAACTTTTGAATATTATCTGGTCTTTTGACTATGTACTCTCAGGCTGCAGCGGAACCAAACTGAACTGTGGTTAGTAGATCTGTTTACATACGGGTACTGTCTAGCAAGTGCAAAAACAACTTTAAGTGTTCTTGTGGTTAAGAAAAAAATGTAAAATATTTTGTGGGTAACGAGGGCTAGAGGTCTCAATGTCAGAGAAAAGAGTTACAGTATGGAAATGGAGACAGTAGAATAAATCCTGTGGTAGGCTAGAATTGGGAGAAGCAATATAAAATCATGGCTTTTAACATACATAGCTATGTACTGATAGAGAGATAGCAATGATAGATTAATAGAGAGGTATGTGTATATATTGATCTGTCTGTCTACCTACCTACCTGTCTCCTAGCTTTGTCTGAGAGAGACCTGGTGGCAGTGAGCACACCAAGTGCCCAGATCTTAATTTACAAATTTATTCTCCAATAAAAGATGCCAGAGTTTCTCAGAAAATGGCTTGCTCCAAGCCGGGAGCAGGGGGAGTAGGATTGGACTCTAGAACAGCTTATGCCAGAAAGCACAGAAGTGTTCTAAATGTTCTGATTAAATATTGTTTGAGTCTGTCTGGATGGGGACACAGACGAGAAGTTAAATTATCAAGGTTCACAGTGACCACGTCTTGTCCAATTAGAAAGGCAAACCAATGACGTAAAAGATTATAGCCCAGAGGGTAACATGAAAGCCCGTGAGTTCCATACTGATTGTGGCAGGTAGAACAACGATCCCCCAGATATTCCCATGTCCTGATTCCCAGTATTTGTGATGGTGTTACCATAATACATTCTATGGTGAGAAGAACTATGCAGATGGAAAGGAGTTAAAGATTTGAGATGAGGCGATTCCTTAAGATCACATGGGAGGGTCCTGGTGCAATCACGGGGTCCTTATGAGCAGGAGAGGGAGGCGGGAGAGAGGAGCAGGAGCAGTGAGGGTGGGAGCAGAATGATCTGACTGCTGGGAGCAAGGCATGAGCCTAGGGATAGGAAGGATGTGACTTTCCCCGGAAGGCAGGTCTGTTGATATCTGGATTTTATCCCTGTAAGCCCCATTTTGTGTTTTTGACTCACAAGAACTTTAAGATAATACACTTATGTTGTCATAAGTCATTGTGTTTGTGGTTGTTCCAGCAGCAATAGAAACCCTACAAGGACATACGTAAGTACCATACACGTAATTGATGGAGAAGATAAAGTTCTTCCTTAGAGCAGAATTCCAGCTAATAAATGAAAAGAGAATGACGAAATTAGAAAATTACCTTTTGGCAACCACCAGAGTAATAATTTTCTCGGGCAAGATTCATAAATGGATGCTAAATTTAATGAGGGAAGCTTTGATGAGAAACAGGATCTCTCCATAGTCTCAGAGTATTTCATTGCAAAGTGTTTATAAATTACCAAAAGAAAAAGTGTACCTTCTCGGTGGAGAAGGGAAGCTGATGCCACCTTATAGACGGAACAAAGTTAGCATAACTGAGGCTGAGACAATAGTCATCATGTGTCTCCTGATATGGTGGACTGAACACATTTCTCTCTGAGCTCTTGTAGTTTGGATCTGGAGTGTCCCCTAAAAGCCTCATGTACCTAGGGATATTGCGTGCTGTTGGGAGGTGGGGCCTAGATGCAAAGGGCAGATGCTTGACCTGGATTGACCGGGAGGGGTCAATTCTGCTCTTCCAGAGTTGGCTCTGTTCTGCCACTCTGAGAGGAGCTGTCTCTGGCTCTGCAACCTGCCTGTGAATGGACTGTGACCTTCTGAAATCATGAGCTAAAAATAAATCTTTCCCCTTAAAAGTAGTGAATGTTGAGTATTCTCTCCTAGTAATGAGAAAGTAACTAAGACAGCTATTATATGAAAAAGCATAATATGAACTCAGTCATAAAAAGAGTCATTCGATGAACCAAAATTTTTTATATAAAAACTGGTTTGTAATCGTCAAGGGTGTGAAGGGCGTGCAGGACAAAGGTGGAGGAATGATTTATATTAAGTCATACCAAGAAGATGTAACAACTAAAATTAAAGTAAAACCCCAGTTTGGATTCTGGACCTGATATTTCTCCTTTTGCTACACAAGACTGTAGTGGAACAATGCATAAAATCTGACAAACATCTGTGAGTTAGATAATAACATTCCATTAGTGTTCGTGCTGTTTTTGAGAATTTTGCCATGGTTATATAACAGAATGACCCTGTTTTTATGAAATACATACAGATGTATTTAGAGATAAAGTGGTCTCAGGTCTGCAAATTATGCAAAAATATTTCAAGATACATGTATAAGTAGAGAGAGGCCAAAAAAGTCAATGTGGGATAAATTAAAAATATGGAGAATTTATGTAAAATGTATATTATTTTTTATTTTTTTGGTGAAATTTCTATTAGTTTAAAATTATTTCAGGTGTAAAGGAGTTTGTAATGGTGATGATCTGAAGGTCATCTGCTCAGAGTGTGTGCTGAGAGACCAGAGGCCTTAAGAGAAGTGTGGCTTGGAAAGATGGTAGCAGCTAGAGTAGAGATCTACATAAGCACGAGGGCTTGTATCTTGTCACTGCAGTACCTTGAGGCCAGCTCATGACAAATAAATCTTCACTGGCTTCAGTGAGGAAGGCAGTCAGGCAAGGAGCCAATAGGACCTTTCCTTCAGGCTGCACTGGGACAGAACATGGTCACTACCAGCTTCACATGCAAGGACAGTGTCCAGCCACAGAGGTTATCTATTCCTTTCAGTGTTGGCTCCTCAGGGGCTCCACCAAGGGCATAGCCTTCCCCCTGGGTGATTTCTCCCTCCTTATTCTGTGATATCAGAGTCCTTCTGAAACTGGGGAAGGGCTCATGCTGTCCATCCAGAGAATCTTCTGATCACGTGACAAGAAATGACATCGACATTGCTTATTGAATTTATAACCCAAAGTGTCAAAAGGAATAGCTTTCAGAGTGTTTTGAGAGAGCACAGTTGAAATATTCAGTCTGGAGGTTTCATGTAGTAAGGTCGGAAGATCAAGGAAGAACTGAAAGAGAGGCTGTGTGAGACTGAAAGAAGGCTAGACTTGCTCACTCAGAAAGGTGTTTGACATAGACCTACTTAATTCCAAGTCAAATACACACCAATTCAGTTATTGATGGGCTGAGGGAGCCCTGCTCAGCAATTCAGCAACAGTTCCCTGAGCGCCTGCTGCAGGTTGAAGGCCACTACACTTTATTTAGGGCACACCGTGTGCCAGAGCTGAGCAGGAGGCCCTATAGGCAACTGCTTCTAGCTACCATGCCCTACTCTTCTCCTGTCATCTAATCTCTTCAATTCATTGAAAATTTATGATGGTTGTTTAGGATAAAATACCCAATGTCACAACTTAGCTCACAGTTTCAAAAGGTCTCTGTTCATGAGTGGCTGACAATGGTGGAAGCACATGGCAGAGGCCTCACTGGAAGAAAAGCTGTTCATGCCATGGCAGTCAGGAAGCCAGGTGGGCAAGGAAGAGAGGGCTAGCATGCATCCTTCTAGGTCAAGCCTCAGGCACCTGCTTCTTCTTGCTCAAACCCCATGCATCTGTCCCATCCTGTTCAAGGCCAAGTGTCTGTCCCTTCCGACCAGGCCCCACCTTGTATCATCAGCACAAGAAATCCAAAGATATTTTACAACACCCAAATACAAGAGGCTTTGGGGGCACATTCCAGATCCAAACCAAGCAGTGGTCCAGGCTTTTTGCCAAAATCTTTATACTCTTTACTCTGGTGCAAGTAAGAATCCAAGATTGTACAAGGATGATCCCTTTTGGGCACAAGGCAATTGCAGCTCAGAAAGATTACTAAACTTTATTAGGTTGCAAAACTAGTAAGAAGCAATAGTTTTCTCTGGGAGCCACAAAAATTTCAGACCTGTGGCTTTTGAAATAAAAGATGAGGGCTGGAGGAATGGCACAGTGATTAAAGTGCTGGCCTAGCAAACACAGAGCCCTGAGTACAATTTTCCCGCACCACATAAGCCGGGTGTTGTGGTGCATACCTGTAATCCCAGAACTGGGGAGGCTGAAGCAGGAGAATTGTAGCTAGTTTAAGACCAGCCTGTGCTCCACAGAGAGTTCAAAATCAGTCTGGTCCACAGAGTGAGACCCTGTCTCAAAAAATTTCAAATAATGGATAAAAGTGTCTGGGAAATTAACTGATAGGGAGAAGACATGCCAGAAACGTACAGCCACTAAAGGTAACCTCATTTTTTTTCAACTTGATAATGTAGATTCTAAGTGCCTGACTGATGAACAGAATAGAATGGAGAGAGAGTAAGTGAGCTTAGAGAGTGAGTGAGCTTTGCTGGTCACTGTTAGGTCTTGGAGTCTTTTAGAGGGTGTGATAGGCTGGATCCTCAACTGCAAATGAGATCGCCTCCCCTGTTCACTCTAGGTATATCAAAGGACTCATGGCAATGTTCAGACATCTTTTTCAACTGAAGCAAATCTAGTACAATAATAATATCAAGGCCTACAAGGTACCAAAATCTGAAATAGGTTCTGGGGACACAGACACAAAGGAAACCCTGCCCTCAGCTTTTCCTGTGTTGGGGAAAGGAGATAGATCTGTATATAAAGAAAAGTATGCACAGAAGTACTAGGTCCTGCCAGTCTGGCACCCCATGAACATTGAATTCTTTCTACTTATCAGTTAGCATCTTCAACAAATGGTGCTGGGGAAACTGGATTTCCGCATACAGGAGAATAAAATTGGACCCATATGTGTCACCTCATACTAAAATCAGAACAAATGAGTCATAGAACTGGACATCAAAACAGAAACACTGAACCTACTGGAAGACACACTAGATAAAACCCTAGAAGACATGGGACCAGGGTAGGATTTTCTGAACAGATCACCAACTGCACAAGAAATCCCAAAAAGGATCAACAAATGGGACTACATTAAACTCAAAAGCTTTTGCACACAAAAGAAACAATCAACAAAGTGAAGACAAAACCCACAGAATGGGAAAAGATCTTTACCAGTAATACTTCAGACAAAGGGTTAATATCCAGAATATACAAAGAATTCAAGAACATAAAATCCCCTAAAATAAATGACCCCATCAAGAAATGGGCAGCTGAAAAGAAAGTATCTCAGAAGAAGTACAGATGGCCAACAAGCACATGAAAAGTGGTCCTCATCACTGGCCATCAGAGAAATGCTAATACAAACAATATTGAGGTTTAGTCTTACCCTACTGAGAATGGCCTACATCAAGATCTCAAAAAAAAAAAAAAAAATGGGAACTCTATTTCATTGCGCAGTGAAAATGCAATCTGGCGCAACCATTATGGAAAGCAGTCTGGAGACTCATGAGAAAACTAAAAACAGAAATTTTGATTCAGCTATGGCTCCATTGGACATGTTCCCAAAAGAAATAAAGTTAACATACCAAAAAGAGACATGCATATCCATGTTTATAGCAGCGCAAGTCATACTAGCCAAATCCTGAAAACAACCTAGCTGCCCATCCAGAGAGGAATGGTTAAAGAAGATGTGCTCGCTGTACACAGTGGAATAGTACGCAGTAATAAAGAAAGACATGTGATGCATTTGAATGAAAATAGGGCCACCTGGAGTCAATCATGCTCAGTGAGATGGACCAAACACAAGAGACTGACTATAGACGAGTGTCCCTCTTATGAAATTCACAAAAATAATGCCATAAAAAGACCCTAACATGAGTAACAGTGTAGAGAGACAATGGACACCTAGGAAAGGGGTGAACCTTTAAAAGAAGCATTTTAGTAATGTTATAATAAAAAATTTAAAAGGAGCTTTTAGTACTTATGTATATTAGCTGTATTATGTGGTTCATTTTATATATAGTCTAAAAGAAGTCCTCTTCACTCAAAAAGGGGGGGGGGACAAAAAAATCATGTTCTGAAATGCTTGTCAAACTCCAGACTAACTACCCCTGAGCCCTGTGAAGGGCTCCCTTGCAGTCAGTCGAGGAGGCAGCTGTGAGGAGCTCCTTGGGGTTCTGATCATAAAGGAGTGCTGTATATCCTGGCGTCTGGAGGAAGGGTGATATCGACAGTGGCACAGTGTAGTAGTGAGAACAAATGTAGTGACAGTGACCAGGAAGGAAGAAGAGTTAGACTGTCTTCATTTCTTGGAGACAGAAATTATTTTACAACATATGACAGAAAAACATAAGGAATGTTAACATTTAAAAATCGTTATAGCAAAAAACACATTGACCTGAATTTCCCTCAGAATGCACTCCCTCACTTTAAACACAGGCATCCCATCATTCCTTCTGAAGCAGTCCTCGCAGTCCTCTTTGGAGTGTCTTTGTTGTGGTGACATGGCTGTTTCCATGTCATGGATCCATTCAAAATGTTGATCGTTGATCTTTCATCGTCCCTTTGGCTTTTGGGGAGAGCCGGAATGGGCTACAACACGACATATGTCTTTTGTCGGCTGGCCTTTCTATTGGGTGGTGCTCAGCAGGGACCTTCATAGCAGTTTTAATATTACTCCCTGAGAGCATTCATGTAAAGTGAACTTCTAGACCAGCTTTACAAAGCTGTAAGACCAATGGATACCTAAATTGTGGTATTTATACGCAATGGAATACTACTCATCTATAAAGACAGGTAGTTTGGAGGCTTTTGTAGGTAAATAGAGGCAACTTGAGACCATCATGCTTAGTAAAATGAGTCAGAAGTAGTAGGTGAAATATCAACTGGCATCTCTGATATGAGAAACCCAGATCAAAATTATTTCATAGAACTTAATGTGGGGAATAATGGGAGTTGGAGGGCGGAGAGGACCGAAAAGGGAGAGGGGAAAGATTTGTAACTTTGCCATGACACATATATGCACAAAATGCTCAAGATCAATGTAAACCTTCTGTTTTGTTTATCAATAAAATGGGGAAAAAGTTGTAAGAATGACGAGGTAAATATAATTGAAGGAAGGGAAAGGATTTCGAGGTGTATTAATTTCTTTAACTGTAATAATTTAGCTGTAATTTTTTCACATTTAACTGTAATAATTTTTTTTAATTTTAAAGATTTACTGTACATTTTGATTACCTCTAGTATAATCATACATCGGGGGAGGAAATAGCTACCTCCCTAGCTAATCTTTACAATTGTAAGTTGAAGTTCAGACCTGGCTGTACTCTCGGAGTCGCATCATTTAGTGTCTACGGTTAAATTCTAACTCTTCAACTTTACCAGCTGTGTAACAGTGTGTGTCGTAGTTTCTTTTCCATTTATGTGACAAGATTACCGACACCCACAACTTGAGGGAAGGAAGATTTATTTTAGCTTGCAGTTTCAGAAGGTCTCAGTTCATTCACGGGTGGCCAGCAATGGTCGTAGCACATGACAGGAAGAGTCTGGCAAAGGACGGCTGCTCACAGCATGGGAGGCAAGAAAACAAAGGAAATAGGCAGGAGACCAACTCAGGGGGGAAGGGCAGAGCTAGCAGATGCCCTTCCAGGTCATTTCCCAGAGATCTGCCCCTTCTGGGTCAAGCCTTATAGTGGGCAACTGCTTCTGGGGTGAGTCCTGGTGATCTGCCCCTTCCAGGTCACACACTCACCCAGTAATCCACTACACACCTATAATCCACCACACCTCTAATCTACCACATACCTGTAATCTACCACATGGCTGTAATCTACAGCATTCAAACACATAAGGCTTATGAGGGACATTAGAGATTCAAACCATAACAACAAGTGACCTACTTAATCTTTCTGAACCATGGATGTCCTCAAAAGTGAGATTACCTCATAGGGCTGAGTAGGGGAATAACTAAATCTTTGAAAAGTACTTGAGACATTGCCTGACACATTGTAAGCCTTATGAAAAGGTTTGCTAAATTAATTTTAAAATGAAATCGCGCTATTTCTTGCAGGGATCAGAAAACTATTTGATATCTATGAAATCATAGGAAAGCCATTGGGTTTGTGATTAGAGGGTCAATGGTGACCTTAATACCTGCAAAAGGCAAACTGCAATGAGTTTGGAAGGGGAGAATTGTGAGCAGCAGAGGTTGTTTGCACACATTGAGTGCTGAAGGGCTGCTAAGGAAAAGAAATGGGGAGCAGGAGTTGCAAGTTGCTGGTAGGACACAGTCTCCCGTTGTGCTTCTCCTGCTGCAACCAAGAATTTCTCTTCCCTTGTAGTTTTGCTTTCTTTTCTTTTTTTTTCCAGCTTCCCAAATAAACAAAACCCTGGCTGGGCTACTTTTGAGATTTCGACTGGTATGGAATCCAGCCGTAGTGTCCAGGGTCCTGTTTGTTTGAAATAGCTTAAGTGCTTACAGAGCAAAACAAGACACGATAGGTACCTCCCAGACAAGCCAAAAGATTCTACTTTTAAGGACAGGTACACCAGTATCCTATTAGCTCATGGTTTTCATTGACAGTATACACAGCACAGACTATGCCCACATGACACGCAAGGGGACAGGGGTTTGATCAGGAAGGAGGCATCCTGGAGCACTGAATGGCTACCATGGGGTATTAATCAGAAGACATGGAAAGTTCTGGATGCACAGTGTTGCTGATATATGGCTATTACACAGAAAAAGACATATGAATTATGGAATAATTGTGCATACAAATATGTTACACTATGTATTTTGGCCTTTACCAAAGGAGCCGTTTTTAATGCAGAGTAACCGAGTCTCAGGGAGATTAAATTACTTGTCCCTGGACATAATGATGCAAATGAGCTCGAGCTAATACAAAAAAAAAAAAAAAAAAAACTTCTAATTTGTTCACTCTGAGATGCATCATTTCCAAACTTTTATCTATTAATTGGTCTTGGACTGGCCGCATAAGAGGCCCGTTGGAAGCAGAGGAAATATGTAAACCCAATCCTTGTGATTCTCATTAGTAAGCCCAAGGGGATCGCAAACCTGAGATTTTCAAAGCTCTCCACGTGATTCAGTTGTACAAGGATGGTGGGAGAAGCCCCACAGAGTGCCCCCTGGACTGGTTCCAACGTCTTTTTGGTCTCTTAAAGTTTCTAAGGAAAGAGATAGACCTCACCTATCACCTTCCTCTTCTCCACTTCAAAGAAAGTGGGGGGAAAGGAAGGATAAAAGATGACCATTGAGAGGAGGGAAAGGGGGAGCAGGGAATGAGAGTCCCGGGCCTGTGCTTCTATGTGTGCCTGTTGTTTACACATTTTCAAAGCAGATACAGATTTTGGGACTTAGGTGGGTGAATTCAGGCCAAGGCGGAACCCAGGGAGGGGTGGAAGTTTGACGTGGGAGAAAAAGTGACCTCAGTATTTGCCCACAGGTCTAGAAGTCCAGGTTTGGTTTGCAGCCCTGGCTGTGGGCCCTTGGGCAACGAACTGACACGGGGCCTCGGTTCCCGCCACTGCACAGCAAATGGGCCAGGCCAAATTAGATGACCTCGAAGGGCCCTTTAGCTGTGGACGTTTTGTGACTGTGTTATCCGTCCAGCCTCTGTCCGCACAGGAAGACCCTGCTCAGAGCCTGCTGGGAGGGAGGGTGAAGGCTGGACTGGGGTGACAAGGGATCAACCAGCTGATATTTCTCTGGCGACAGAACTCTTCAGAGCTAAAGCACAGTAATTGAACTTAATGTCCAAACACAAAACTAGCCCATAAATCTAGGGGTTGTCTATCGGAAATTTCAGAAGGGCTCTGCCTCCCTTAATCTTATCTCTGCCAGACAGTAACTGTGTTCTTGATGTAATTAGAGTGATAAAACAATATGGCACAACTGCTGGTTTCTATCATGGTATCGCCGCTGTTGACTTAAATGACAGGGTAATAATTTTATAAGAGGCCCTTTTATTTTTATTTCCCTCTCCTTTGTGGATGGGTGTTTCCCAAATGGGGGTGTATCTTTGCAGATAAGTTCACCAGACACCATATGTAAGCCCTGTTTCATTCACTGCCATTTACTCAAGTGCCTGCATTTCCCAAGGGACGACTGAGATTGTTTTTAGTAGTTAAAATAACAGGACTGGCTTTGGATTTCCAGAATTTAGCACATTTCCTGCAGAGCCGAGTGATTTATACATCTTTCAAAATTAACCTTGGAGTTAAAAAGGCTGCCTTCCCACCCCCCACCGCCCCCCCAAAGAAACATAGGCCAGTTTCCCATCCCTCTTGTGAGAATGACTCAACTTGCTGAGACCTTGTGCCCACAAGGAAACTCTCCGAGTGGATTTGTCAAACGGCAGACATTCCTCACCTTTTGGAGTCAGACCCAAAGAATTTAGAAGATAGTATTCCTAGAGAAAAAAAAAAAAATAATGGCGACTGAAAATCAAAAGCAAGTTGAGTTTGAACTCAGAAAGGAGTTCTGAGATGAAGGACAAACTCAAAACATTTTTGGAAATACAGAGACCCAAAGCCCAGGACTGGCTCCAATTTGCACTTCTCTGGGAAGGCGCTTCGGTGGGATCCTAATTTCAGCCAGAAAACTCACGAGCCCGTGGTTACTGAGCTTTAGAGCTGAGACTTCAGCACCCACAGGACCTAACACTTTCCTGTTAAGAAGAAACTTTGGTGCAAAAGTACAATGTTTAATTACGTGCAGATTTGTCTGGGTAGGGCTCTGTGGGGAGTGTGTGGCTGCTGTACACGTCCTGGTCCCAGGGGAGACTTTCTTCAGCTCCTGTGCACCCGGATGTCTGCAGTGCTGGGGTAGAGTCATGGGAGTAGGGACAAGACCAGCCAACAATCTTCTTTCATCAAACCTCCCTTTATTTTAACCCTGGAAGATTTTCCGGTCTCACTCCATATGGCTGGCCTGCCGCTCTCTCATTTCTCAAGATTACTGGCAAGAAGGACTCTTTGACACGCCAGGGAGGTATAAAAAGATACATACATGTGCAGACGGCCAGAGGCATGTGGTGGTCCAGCTTGGAGAGCATGAGAGGAAAATTCCTTCCCTACACACCCAGGGTTATCGGTTGCTCTGCCCTGATGGGCAGACATCTGCATTGAAAGATGGGTCTTTTTGGAAGAAGCACTAAAAGGATCACATGAAGCTTATTTCCAGGAATAAAAGTGGCCATCTGGATTGAACAGGACCACTAGTTATCATCTTTATAGGAAATTAGGACTTACATAATGGGCCAGGTATATACCAGCTTTGTAAAGTTTTAGGACCTTACTTCTTACCTCATTGACTTCTTTAAAAATAGTATTTATATTTTGGGTTTCTCATGAGAGAAATCATGCAACAGTTAGTCTTTTAAGTCTGATTTATTTCAATTAGCATTATAAATTTTCTAAAGTGAGTTCTCTATAAAATCCTTAAAATAGAAAGGATTCGTTGTCTTTTGGAGTTAGGAAAAAAGTAGTCAAGGATGCAGTGTAGCATACGTGACCAGCTCCGGGTTCAGGCTTGGAAGCCCCACGTGAGGGAGCTCGTTGTGGTGTGGAGTGAGAAAAGAGGAGAATGAGGGTTTGGGGAACTCTGGAGAGGAAGGGAAGGGAGCCCTGGGAGCTGCCTCACATCGCAGAAGGATGGTGGAGTGCCATCTGCCTCCCTGAAGGTCTACCTATTCACGCCAGCCCCCCAAAGTGTTGTTCTCCTCAATTCCCATGGCAACCCTTCAACTGTTGAAGAGACTCCGTGAGTGCCCAGAAGTTTCTATGAGAGTAAAACCTTGGCAGATGTGACTCCCTGGGGAAAACAAGGGGAAGGTGGAGTGGCTCACACTTTCTCGTCAGCTTTATCAGGACTCCTGTTTCACCTGTTTCAGAGGGAAACTCTAAGTAAGCAGAGACATGACTTTCCTTACTAGTCATTTGTTCCATGCTTCCCTGGTGCTAGACAACAGCTAGGCGTCTTGCCCAAGTTAACATACCTAGTCCTCCCAACAGCCTGATGAATTCCTTAGTATGATTACCATCCCTGCTTCCTCTATGAAGAATTGAGGAGTCAAAGAGGTCAATCAATGAGCCCAAGATTCTTTAGCTCATAAGTGACGAAATTGGGGCCTGCTTTCATTGCTGACCATTGCTTGACCTTTCGTCATTCAGATATGTGTGAGTAGTTTCTCCTTTTCACACATAAGACAGCAGAAGTTTGAAAATTTAAAAATTATACTCTCCAAGATAATTTTCTAAAGCATATTCCATTTAGTTCTGAGATAAATAGAGTCACCACTTTATCCAGGCTGGGGGCTTAAAGGTTCTACATGTGTGCTTCTTTTACATGCATTAGGCCTGAGTGTTTCCTTACTAGTGCTTGAAATGTTTCATCTCCTTGGACTCATCCCCCCTGTTTGCTCCCCTTTCTCTTTCCTGGGCTCTGAAGGGGGCCTCACCTTCAGCCCCACCGAATCTGGTGACTTCACTGTCTGCACAGAAAGTTTTCTACTTTTCAGTGGCCACCCTCTAGGCCAGTGAGCTGGTCTCGGGTTGCACTCTACTCTTGCTTGTCTGCTCACTTCTCCTCCCTCTGAGGCTTCCGTGTCTTCTTAGATATGGACACGAACTGGGTTTCCTCATCTTAGAAACTCACATGTGGCCGAGCAACTTCATCTTAGAGAAATCTACTTTAAAAAAAAAAATAGTTCAGGACAAAGAAAAATATGAGCTGAAAAATAGCTATAAATAGATTATTCCTGTGTGTGTGTGGGGGGGGTGGGGGGATGTCTTTGGAGAAAAGTGGGAAGAAGCTCTCAAATAAGTTTTTGCATTTTAAATAATGAAAATCCAAGAGGGATGGTACAAGAAACTATTGACCAATTTCAATAAGGAAGGGATTGTAGATGCAAAAAGTCCTAAAGACATTCAAAATTCAATTCAAAAATGTAAAAAAATTCAGGTTTGTTGGCATAGCATTAGAAAGTATTAATCTAATTGACCATATAGTCATATTAAATCTGAAATATCTATGATCTTATAAAGGTAAGATGGCAAAAACCTTTTAAGAAATTTAAGAATCTATTGTTGACTAAAATATAAAAAACCAGGAAAAGATCTTCTTTAACTCTTCTTTAACTTGACAGAAAGTATCTACCTCTAGTGATATTTAGAAGGGAGCCAATTAAAGTCAGAGAAAATTCTGGAATATTCTTTCTTTTCTTTTCTTTTCTTTTCTTTCTTTCTCCTCCTCCTCCTCCTCCTCCTCCTCCTCCTCTGCCTCCTCCTCCTCCTCCTCCTCCTTCTCTTCTTCTTCTTCCTTCTCCTTCATCTTCTCTATGTTTTTAAGGTCCTGGCTAATGCTGAAAGATAACAAAAAGAAATGAGATAGAAGGGTTAAAGGAAGAAGAAAAATTTTACTATTTGCAGATTATGAATGATTACAAAGAAACTTAAGGGAATATATTAAAAAAGTAGAACAGTTATAACATGGCGGTGAGATCAACAGCCTATAATAAGATTCTATGCCAATTAAGTAATGTATTTCACAACAACCACTAGAACTGTGGGGCAACGGGAAATAAATATACTGGAAGTCATTCAGAGAGAAATATGAAGAAAATGACAAAACTTTATGAAATAAGTTTTAAAATTTAATTTAGTATATATGTATAAGAAGAATTAGGCAAAGTTTGAAGTACATTAAGTAAGAAGGATTGTAAAGAGGATTTTACCCTATATAGCACCAATACTTACAATGCTGCAGCATGTATGGTAAGATTATAGCAGAACCAGAGTTGAGCCAAATGATCATGGAGCGTGGGGTTCACCGGGGCAGGGGCATGCAGAGTTAGGAGTTCTAGATGGTACAGTTGCTGTGAGCAATGCTTGCAGTAAGGTTTTTTTTTTTTTTTTTGCAATGATGGACATATACAGTCTTTTCTTTTCCCCCATTTTATTGATATGTATAAGTGCAAAATTTAAGGTATAAAACGAAGTTGAGCATTTTGTGCACCTACGTATCTTGTCAAGGTGACAAGTACTTTCCCACTTTCCTTTTGTCCCTTCCCCCACCCACGTCTCCCTCCCTCCCTACCCTACCCCCTTGTTTCACTTTGGTTTTCTTTTTAAGTTCCACGATATAGTTGTGATCTGGGTCTCTCATATCAGAGAG
Organism: Ctenodactylus gundi; assembly: GCA_004027205.1. Taxonomy (NCBI): domain Eukaryota; kingdom Metazoa; phylum Chordata; class Mammalia; order Rodentia; family Ctenodactylidae; genus Ctenodactylus; species Ctenodactylus gundi. Next base: position 191,923 of record PVKB01002185.1, on the reverse strand, counting down.
ACCATTTGATGTTTCACTCTTTAATATGATAATTGGTTGTGCCCAGCCACACAAGCTTATAATTGCAGAACTCTGTGAGGCACATGCAGGAGGATGGTAAGTTTGAGTCCAGACTAAGAAATTTAGTGAAACTCTATCTAAAAAACTCAGGAAAATAAAAATAAAATAGAGCTGGAAATGTAGCTCATTATGAAGTCCTTATGTTCAATCGCCAGTAACACACATATGCACAAATATGATAACATTCATAGCTACTAAGCACTTGGAATCTGGCTTATAGTGCTGAAAACCAAAATTCTTCACAATATTTACCATTAATCAATAACAATTTACATACTTGCTAGTAGTGTATGGCTACCATATTTGGCAACACATCTTTATAATACACACCCTACAAACTGTCTAAAACAAACATAGTAGTACAGTATCAGACTGAGTTATCATTATAAACCCATGAACAAAAAGAAATTGGTTTTATTTAGAGAAAACTATATATAAATAATTTTCATCTCTGCCATACCCCATCTATAAAAATACATCCCAGGTAATTTGAAAATCTAAACTTAAAAATCAAGTTTAACAAAAACTTTTACAGCTAATATAGGAGAGTACCTTGCGGATCTTGGCTTACCAAAAACAAGTGCTTAAGTAGGGCTAAAAATAAATCTAAGTGGAATTTATTAACAAACGCAACGGTATTAAAATTTGAAACTTTTGTAGGAGAAAAGATGTCATAAAATAGAGAAAAAATACAAGCAACAAACAGGAGAATATATTCACCACATGTACAACTGACAAAGGATAATTATCCAGAACATAAGAAAAACAACTACAAATCAAGATGAAATAGTAAACAACTCAGTGAAAAATATGGACAAATATATGAAAAATAATTCCCAAAGGAATACCCCAAGTGGGCGACAGAATTTTGAAAAAGATGTTTAAACTCTGCAGTAATGAGTCAATGCAAACTAAAATCAACAGCAGTGTGCGTTTCATACTCATCCAAGTGTCAGTGTCGTGAGTATTTGTCAATTTTGTTTATCTACAACCTAAATGTACTACCGAAACGTACTGCCAGCTCTGAGCCCATGTTTCCCTAGTTTTGAGGAAAGCGTGACTTCCTGTACGAACCTGGGAGTGTCAGATGTTAGGCTTGCCAGTTTCCCTTACAGCTAAGGCATAGGAACATCTCTTGGACTCCACCAATCAGATGCTGCTGACTGCCTGTAAGTCTTCCAAAGGGGTAATGATGGTGGTGGGACTATGGAGGCAGGGGCATGCAGAGTTAGGAGTACTAGTTGGTATAGTTGCAGTGAGCAATGCTTGCAATAAAGGTGAACTTCCTGCCCTGGATTTCGGATGTCATATTTGGTTGCATGATGCTGAACCTGGTCCCTCTGTTCCCATAGTGAATGGCCCTTTTGATCACCCAAAGTTCTTAAGTAATTTATTTGAATCACTTTGTCTCTATTGAATATAACATCTAACGTCACCAAATGTTATGAAGACCTGAGAAAATAGCAACTGTTGTACACCATTGGTAGAGCGTTTATTACAGAAACTTGGAAAAGCAATCAGTTGTCACACATGAAGATGTAGATGCGCACTTCCTAAGATCCTAACTGCTTCTGGAACACAATGGGTAGAAATTCTTTTTCTTACCACAGGTGGATGTATAAACAGATTTCTACTGTAACAACTTTTTCAACAGTTTACAATTACAAACAATGAATGAGGTAGATGGACACGTCAAGGTTAAGCTGGATTTAACAGCAATGTATTGTCATACACAAAATGGACCTCTGTACCTCAGTATGTGTGAATTTCACAAAGATATTGGCTTTAAAGGAAGTTTTAGTATGATACCTGAAAATACTATTGTTTATGTCCTCTTGCCGTGGGGTTCCTGTGCTAAACTGAACCATGCCCACACGCAGAGCTTGGCTCAGTGTGCGCGGTGTTGGCTTACAGAAAGCTACTCCCTCATTCTTTCCTGGCTTCTCCAGCCCTGACATAACAACGTGCCGACTCTGAGGACAACAACCCTGACCCTCATCAAGGACCTGCCTCCCTTAAGCCGTATCCCACCTACCCATTTTTCCAGACTGTCAGGCAACCCTGCTTTGCCCTCTTCTGCCCAATCCCTGACCCACACACCATCTAAGCAACCCATCTCTGACCCTCATGCTTGGCTAATCCACACACACTACCTACAAGCTCTGTTGACCCCAGATTTAACCCTTTGCCTCTTTATCCCTTTTACCTTTTTTTTAAACCTTTTTTTTTTGCTTCGTTTACACCTTCCCTGTCATTTTCTTCTTAACCCCTTCATCCCCGATGCCTTACACCAGGTGTGAGGTCATGGGGGATTCACACCTGGCCCTGCTACACAGGCATAGGGTCACAGAGGCAGAAGACTTTCACTCCAAATTCTTTTGCAGCTGATCGTATATTTGGTTCTTCTGGGCTCCTTCTTTGACACTTACCAAACATGAAGGCAATACTTTCTGTAGCTTAGGTGTAATTACATGTACATGCAAATATTTACAGAAAGTGAATTTTCATCCAAAACTTAGAAAAAAGATCTCCCAGGTGATGTCCAGCCACATATAAGTCCCACTAAAGTATATATTATTCCAAATGAGACTCATGGATATGAAACACCAAGTCTTCCTGTTCCAAATCTCCTGCCATTTCCTTGGTTCCTTGGTTTGATGTCCCTGTTTGTGGGGTCATTCTCTCTAGGCTTTCTGTCTGGGCTCCTCTTGGCCCACTTTCTCCTTTCTGCCAAAAGTTGTCAAAGAGTGCTAAACAAATGTGGACTCCTCGTCCATCGGTGGAGAACCTAGCCCTCTGGGGTGAGACTGGCAATGCTTTCACTTAGCAACATGGTCCCAGGTAAGCAGATTGTGGGCCAGGTTGTGGCGTTAGGAAATTAGGGTAGCAGGTAGAGACACAAGAGCAGGCTCTCCACGGAACTTCCGGACTAACCTGTTGTTGTCAGGGAAATATGGGGTTTGTTTAGCTGTTGTCACTGTCTATCTTAACTCCTTCAGGAAATGTGTGTGTGTGTGTGTGTGTGTGTGTGTGTGTGTGTGTTGGGGAAACATACTAAGCCTGCACAGCAAGGGAATTATGAAAAGGCTGAGGAAAACCAGAGTTCAATTTCTTCTTTCACTGTTCATACTGCCAGAATCTTCTTTACGATCAGACAAAACAACTTAAAGGTATCTTTTCCTAAGTGCAGAACATGAATCCCAAGAGTGAATTCCTGGAGAAACAGAGAGAGAGAAGAGCTTTCATTGGGAACAGCTGCAAATATCCCCCCACTCAGAGATTCATAAACCTTTTTGGCACAAGAAACCCCTGAGAAGCTGGACAGTCACCTGCCTCCCTCAGTCCCTAGATCTACTCCTTTGATATTCTCCATCTTTCTTATGGGAACACCTGGGACCTCTGAAGCTCTAAGGTTCTCAGGTTCTCAGGAACACCTTCCACAAACTATCACATCACCCCTCTGCTGGAACCTCAGATGAGTGTCCTCCTCTTTGCAGCAGTGGCTCCCAAATGTGGACATAGGCCAGAATTAAAGAGTGTTATTTAAAAATATCTGTACCCCAGCCTCACCTCAGAGCAGTGGTTAGGGCCTCAACAGTCATATATTTAAAAATTTCCCAATGTGACTCTGATCAGCAGCTGTCTTAGAAACAATGACCTGTTTAAAAAAAAAGAGAAAACTAACCGTGCATCCAAAAATCATAGTCTGCTTTTCCTTCTCACACATCATTGTGCGGTACCAGTGCCTGCTCCTGCTCCCCCGTGGGGACCATTTTCTTCGCTCTTATCTATTTTTTTTTTTTTGAGTAATGCTCTTTCTTTATAACTAACCTACATTCTTGCTTTTCTGTGAGAAATTCCCAGATTGACCCAGTCTTTGAAGATTGCATCATTTATTCATCGTGTGTGTGTGTGTGTGTGTGTGTGTGTGTGTGTGTGTGTCCACACGCGCACACGCGAGCGCCTAATGTGCTGTTCTTTTTACTTAGTACTTTCCATTTTCCTAGCCTGGCCTTTGTTCTCTTAAGGAATATGGTATAAGCTCATTTACTGGGTTTTTGGACTGTAACACTACTAAGTTTTATGTCAGCTCTCAATATGACTCTTAGCTCTGTTAATCCCAAGTTTCTCCATCTGAAAAACTACAAAAGAAACATACCTTGAAGAGTTTCTGGAAGGATACACAAAATAACAATTCCTCAACAGAAGGTGGGAGTCGTGATTGCTTTCCTTACAAGCATTAGTATTAAGTTCCTAAACAGTAAGTATCTTTGTCATTATTCGTTGAAATACTAACTCTCAAAAAGTCTGGCAAAGTGCAACAGCTCAATAATTGTTCATTAAATGAATGACTCTCTTGGAGAAGGCCCTTCAGACTTTTCTTTGATCTCTTAATAGTACTTCATTAGAAGTAGGACTTTGGAAACAAATTTTGATGATATTAATAACATCCAGATTTCTTGAACTGACACTTTTGTGACAGGTTGGTATCTGCCTGTAGTTCTTGTGTTGTTTTGTTTAGCTTTCATAAATTTGTTCTTTTAGAAAACATATGGCACTGGATTTTGGTGTGAGGACACATCTTATCTCTGTTTTGTTCTAGGGAACCAAAAAAGATATACACAATATACCTGAGGACATTCAGCATCCTCAACTGAGCCGTAAGTGGGTGTGTGGCCATGTCAGATCACAAAAGAAACTTACCTATGGGGTCTTGGGACTGTTAACATAGTAAAGCTCTTGTTGCTTTTCTGAAGATGGTTGATGACGTTGATATTGTCGGTTTCAAGTTCCAGAGATACTTGATACATAAATCTCACCTGAGGAAAAACCCGAAAGAGCTAAAAATGCACTTAGAGAAAGAAAGTGGCTAAATATTGACAGCATATGTGAGGTTCCTGGAACTAATTGCCACTGAAGCTCACCCTTGCCCTGAAATTTTCACATACAGTGAGCCAATGGCTTGCAAAAAAAAAAAAAAAAAGAAAGAAAAAAGAAAAAAAGAAAAAACAAACTTTTTTTTTTAATTAAGCCAGTTTGTAGTGAGTTTCTGTTACTTGCAGTCAAAGTACTCTCAAAGATGTTGGTTCTCAAGCGTAGTACCCTGGCTAGTATCTTCAGTTCTCCTACGAACTTGCTTTTAATCTGCCTTTTTCCTTCAGTCTCATCTGCCTTTACATGTCTGACGCTCAGCCCCGGTGGTCTCCTCTTAAAACAATTTTGACCACAAAGCCGTAGTCTGTTCTTTACTATAGTGATAGCTACTGTAGTCATCCTTATTAATCTCTTTTTCCACTGTAATTTGAGCTTCAGAGTTACAGATAGAGTACCATTTATCCTTGATGCCCTAGCCCCCCTCGCCCCCCTCAGAGAACAGGATCTGAAGTGTTATCAAGAATGACTTAGAACTCCTAATTTATATTTCCAGGTGACTTCCTCCCCAAAAGTCAATTTAAGAAGGTCACAAGTTCTTAATTAGAGCTGTTAGCACCTGCAAGTGGCTCTGCGGGCCTTGTCTTCCTTGAGGAATTTAAGGCATCGGAGTGTGGGCCCTTCTTGACAAGTACCGTGATGCAACTGTCCTGGCCTCAAACCTGGGTCAGTACAATCGTTGGCACAGGCAATACTTAGTTTGGGACCTTGCTAATTGTTCCCGCCTCACTGAGTTAGATGTTACTTTGGCACATGACTGAAGGTCGATGGAATGAGAGTAAAACAGTCCCTCAAGGAAGCTAATAGAAAGTCAATTACTTTGGCCCCGCAAATTGCTTTTGGAGCATACCCTCGCTGGGCCTCGTGGGAGGGAACTTTTGGCACTCATCTCCGGTGAGAGAATCAAGGGCCCTGAAGATCACCCTGGGGCCTGGCCTTAAGCTGCGTAAAGAATTTCTCTTCCTATGGTCACTACCAGCCACATAACCTCTCCTGACTGGGGTGTCCTGGCTAGACGCAAGTGTCACATTTCAATCAACAGATGGCTTGTATGTTTTACAGGCAGGCTTTTCCTTAGCAAAGGTGCCCAGGATACCTGGCAGTAGTGAGCAGGGCTCAGCCACATGCAGAGAAGCCACTCATCAATTCCCAAGGCCAAAGGGACGGCACGTGGGAGACCACCAGTAGTATGTCAGCTTGACCATCGAAACTGGCTCCACGTCTGCCGTCAATTGTGAAATTGCATGTCTTGAGGTGACCCTGGCTCCAGGAAGGGCATGGCCCTGTGTGTCTTCCCAGAGCCTGATTTGATGTTATTGAGGTGAGTGGAACCAGCTTCAGCAAGGGCTCCAGATACCCATCTTTTATATTCTAGAAAAATAGTACAGTGGTGCAGTTCTGAAATAAAATGTCCATCTCAATTTGCCAAGGTGCTTTTGCGACCTAATCAGCTAAAAATGAGGGGACCATCTGGAGGTCAAACAGGGTGCTACACATTAGCTCGAGGGAAAGCCCAAAAGGTTGTGCCAGTGATAGGATGGATAACTAATACAGGAAGTGGTAAGGGTCGGCTTTACTTTTCTGCTGTCATGAAAGAATTGTTCACTGTGAGAAAGAGAGGCTTTCAGCGCCTCTTCATAATTTGAAAATGCATTTCACTCATTTGCTCTGTAATCGCTCTCAAGTGTGTACTCTCTTTGCTGTACGTGTGTGTACACATGAATGCATACGTGTGTGTGTGTGTGTGTGTGTGTGTGTGTGTGTGTGTGTGATGGGGACAGAAAGACCACTCTGCACTCTGCATTGGGGAGCTTAGTTCCCACCTCAGGGATTGAACCCTTGCCTTGTTTATACTCAGATAGCAAATAACAGCAAAATAGCAAATAGCAAATCTTTTTTGAGGGAACTGTCAAGCACTTTGATTATACTAATTAGGCACTTCTGTTATTTTTTTTCCCTAGTGCTGATTGGGACAGCTCAAGGGCCCATCAGCGCCTACCACCAAAACTATGAGTGGTCAGTTTTTTCCAGTAAAAGAGCGGATGACTCACAGGTAAAGAAAGTGCAACCATCAGAGGTAGGAGCGGACGAAATCCAGACTTACACCAGGCAATCCTTCTGACTGCACTACTCTACTCTCCGCCTTTAAACTGGGAGCAGAGTCCTTCCTTCAGGGGGAAGGCAGGCAACTTGTCACATGCCAGTTATATGTTATTTCCAGTTCTGACTGGTGGAATGAACTTTGCATAGACCTTAGTCTTTAGCTGTCATCTGTGCCTAATGTACATTTCATGTGCATGCTGGGTTCCTGAGCGTTCAATCAGGACATTTTAGTTTGGCTCAGCTAGATGTGAGAGGTGACAGTTTAGACAAGCTTTCTTCATGCCACCTGCCAGCCTAGCAAGTTGATTGGGACCCCCATGTTAAAGGCAAGTATTTTGAAGTGGATATACTTGGTCTGGAGCACTACGTGAGATTCTGGATCCTAGTACAGTACTTTAGAGTTGAGCGGACTGAGAGCACTGAGGCTAAGAAGAATGTGTTGGCTAAGGTTCTTTAGGAGCAAAAGGATTCATATCATGGAAAGTTTAACTTATCCCTTTAAATTAACAGATAATTTTGCTGGATATAACAGTCTTAGTTGGCATTTATGTTCTTTTAGTGCTTGGATGACATTGCTCCATGGTCTCCTGGCTTTTAGAGTCTGGATTGAGAAGTCTGAAGTTATCCTGATGGGCTTATCTTTGTAGGTCACCTTCTGTTTTTCTCTTACTGCTTTTAGTATTTTCTCTTTGTGTTGGGTTTCTAGAATTTTAATTATGATGTGTCGTGATGAGGATTTCTTCTGATCAAAGTTGTTTGCTGTTCTATATGCCTGCAATAGTTTCATGTTCATTTCTTTTCTTAGATTTGGGAAATTTTCTTCTATAATTTCATTAAATATGTTCTTTAAGCCTTTTGTTTTGTCCTTGGTCTTCTCCTGGACTCCAATAATTCTGAGAGTGTTTCTCTTTCAATCATCTATCAGCTGTTGTAATGATTTGCTTTCTTTCTTATTTACTTTATGTTCTTCATGGCCTGTATGTTGCAGCTCTAAAAATCTGTGAAATCTCCCCACAACATTATTATTAGTAATAGTATAGTAGTGTGCAAAATAGAATAATTTCTAATTAATAATGCAACATGGAGAATTGTAAGAATACAAATGCACAAATATATGGATGGATAGACAGATAAAATTATAAACCAAATCTAGCAGAATGTTAGTAATCAGTGAAGTGTGAGTAAATAAGTTATGAAAGTTAAAAAATTCTGAAGTAACTAAATTTTCCTTCATATCTGTTACTTTAAGTACATTTATGTGGTATAGATTTAAGTTCATTTAATGTAGCAATATGATATAGTTTTAACTTTGTTTTATTGCAGTAATTCACTTATTAGGTCACTGATGAAAATTTATCCTAAGAAAACTGATTGATGTAAAGATAACCCTGTGAATGTACAAACATATACGTTCCAGTATTCAGCTAAGGCATTTGAAATTTAACCTTTTTTTTTCTTCTTTCACAAATTTACTAATCTTTTGAACTACATGCTTGTAGTTATTTTCTAATGTGAACTGGTGGGTAAGGCCAGGTTTAAGAATAGCAAGAAAGATATAGCAAAATAGAGAAAAAAAACCTTTTGGTAAATATCACAATAAAGAGATTGGTTAGATTCAGAGAAGAGGCATCAAGATTTAACTACTGTGACCCATTCGAGTAATAGGATGCTGAGTTGGAGTGGTGACTTCAGTGAAATGATTTAGGTGCGGAAGATTAATACGTTAAGTACTGTAGTTTCTCTGACTTGGAAAACCCAGAACACAGACATTCTATAGAACCACATGAGGTGATAGCTGCAGTTGGGGGAAGGGATAGGGAGGGGGTGGGAGGGTCAAAAATGGGAAGGGATTGTAAAGTCAATATGATGCGTATGTGCAAGAAATACCCAAATTCATTGTAAACACTATGTATTACATATGTATATTAATAAAAGTAGTGGGAAAAAAGGATTTATCAGGTCAGCTTAAAGATTCAGGGGAGAAAAATCCATGAGAGGCACATGTAAGGTCAAAATGGAGAGTCCTAAATGGACGCTGGCATGTGGGAGACCTGGAAGATCCCGTGGCTGCTCAGGTGAGGAGATGGAGGTCACAGAACAAGAGATTCAAGGGTGCAGCGCCAGTCTGAGATGGAGGACACACGGCATGTGCACCAACGGCGCAAGTCTAAGGCCTGGAGCCTCACGGGAGAACAGCCAGTGCAGGTCTGGACTGGAGACCGATGTCCAGTTATGATATGATGGTGAACAATGGAGCTTGGACTCACGGTATTCCTCCTGCCTCAGCTTCCAAGCGCTGGGATGACAGGCGTGCACCACCACGCCCGGCTTATTTGGCACTGGGGCAATGAACTTGGGTACTCGGCGCTTGCCTAAGCACTTGTTAGGCAAGCACTTTAACTGCTGAGCCATTGCTCCAGCCCAGAACTCCCTTCGTTTCTCTCTTTTTTATTCTGTTCAGGATGCAGTCAATTTGCTGGTGCTGTCCGCATCTGGGTGGATCTCCTCGCTCAGTCTGCTGGCTTCCGTGTCAGCACCCACAGGCACACCCACAGCTGTGCTGCGCTGATCAGCGAGGCTTTTCTTAATCCATTCAAGTCACCATGCCATGATAAATGGTCACAGAGAGGCTGTGATTTCCCCGTTGTGACTGCTAAGATAAAGCCAACCTGACCTCCTCAGGCTTGTAAATCTGGAAAGAACAGAGACATTGAGGTTCTGCTTGACAGAGAGGTCATGAGTTTCTTGTGTTTCTCAGGCAGCAGAAATTGATAGGTGGGAAGCAAGAAAGAAGAGGAAGGCCAGCCTGCAGGGACTCCTGCTTTGGGCCACTTAACTGGGCAACGTCAACATCTCTTTGGGACAGAATGCAAGCCGATGTGAGGTGAGAATGTCTTTTAGAGCAGGGAGATGAGGACATGGAAACATGACTATAAGCACACCAGTGCAAGCATATCTCTCTTGCGAAGTTATGAATTGGTGAGGGACTGCACATGTGTGCCACATGGAATTTCCTAGACCAGGAAAACTACAGTCCCAAAGAAGACAAGCACATGGGTCGGGAGGAAACAAAGGTGGCTTGGAGTGGCTTTTCTTGCATGAGTGTTCCTAGCGTTGGGCTTCAGTGCACACACATGACCGAGGCACAGCCAGAAAGCAGGAGCAGGCTGGGATGAGGTCGGGCTTAGGACTGCGCCTTGTCCAGTTTGCTCTGAATGAGCTTATAGTATGTGCCTTCCATGTAGCAAAGTCAATTTATTCTCATGTGCCACGAACCTAAGACAACACGTAGAAAGATCTTCCCCAGGAAAACTCCGGTTTCGACCACTTACGCTTTGCGTATTTCTCTATCTGAAGCACCTTCTCTTCAGCCGCAGACACTACTCATCCCCTTCTTGCCCCGTTTCTTTCTTTGGAGCACCCTTTCTTCTCCCCTTCTTCTTTCTCTTCGTTTCCCTGGATACTCCCCTCCACCCTCAGGCACATCAGTCCCGCTCTGCTTTGTTCTGGTTGTTCATCGCAACTGCCTTTCAGGGTGCATCCCGCAGGCCTGCCCTCCACACCGATTTGCGTGGCTGCCCGTCTCCTATTCTTGTTTGCTGTCTTCTTGGAAAGCCCTGGCTCTTGGACATTGGCCCTCAGGGCTGCATCTATGCTCCATGACCCTCTTTTATGCCAGGGCCAATTGCCCTCATGGGCCAATCAGATTATTTCAGTCTTGGGACCATGGAATTTGGAGCAGAGAATCCAAGAGTGCGGCAGTGCTGTAGAGAGGAGGTTCGTAATAAACTTCTGTGATGGCAACGGCTGGTGCAGCTGTGGGTTCTTGGGCCTGCCAGGCCAGGCTGGCACGCAGTAATCATCCTGGCCATGCTGTACTAACCACTTGGTTTTGTATCAGTGTGAATGGAGCTGCAGAAACAGGCAGGCCACTGGGAGACTCATGCGATAAATGTCTATCTTTTTGTTTAGCCAGGCATGGTGGGTGGGTGGCTCTACAGTGCTGTCCTTCTTAAACAGTGACTTAGAGAGATTTTGGTGGCTTCCATCGGGTGGACGTTTCATCTGGAACTGCCCAAGATGCTTCATCAGGGAAAGAAAGAGGAAAGGAGAAAACATCAGTCGTCCACAGCAGTGGCTCAGAAGGGTCCCATGTCACTTGAGTTTCTATTTCATCGACTACACTGGTCACTGGGTCCCCCGGGAACTGCAGAGAAATGAAGAATTATTTGGTGAGTGCTACCTTTCTCTGCCATGTACAATTTCTCAGAAGATGAGGAAAAAGGAAAAAGAAACTCTGTTCTGAGATGCCAAAATGTTTATGTGTTGAGAGAAGCCCTTGCCATAAATATTTTAAGGCCAATGGAAGCTTTAGTGTGAAGCAAGATACAAGATGAAAGGCATTATCTTGTTTGAACTCAAATGTGCCAGAGCCAGGGTAGCCACTGGTGTGCCCTACCTCATCCTCTGGTCCTTCAAAGGAGGGGTAAATTTCAACTCCTCACAGGCTTTCAATCCAAGGAGAGAAGCTTGAGGTGCCAGGAAACTCAGGGGCTGCTTTCCTAAGTGAAATTTCCTCTCTTCTCTCATACACCTAGGTGGATGTATCCTAAATTATGAGGTCAAAACTTTGAGAGAGGGTGTAGCAACCGAGACAGGAGGGCAAGGTAAGTACAGAGAACACTGGTGTACGGGGGTTGAAAAGACTGAAGAGAGTGGATGATGGGAAGCTTCATGCCACCATGTCTACTGTGGCTGTGCTGTACCGCAGGGATAAGTGGGAATGTTAGGAGAGCATTTCCCAGGGGTGACCGAGAAAGCAAGGAAATAGGACACATGGGAGGAAGACAGGGCACAAGAGAGGGCACTAGGGAGCACGGATATGATCTACATACATGATGCACAGTGAAATCCTCCCCTGGCAGAGGAAACCATCTAACACCAGGGAGAAGGGTGGGGCAAGTGTGTTATATGTGCAAAATGAAATTCATTCATCTGTGTAGTCAATATGTATTAATGAAAGCATGAAGGGGGGAGAAAAAGTTTAGAAAGTCATAATTAACTTCTTCAGGTCTTATGGTCCATTCCATTCCCAGTACCTTTACCCCGAATGTAGCTGACACTTGCAGGACCCCCAGTGAGACCAAAACTTCTTTCTGGCCTCACCGCCAAGTTCCCCGGAGACATGGAGGTACAGGCTGTTTCCGTGCCTGAAGTTTTATTGTATACATTTTTGTTGTTATTTTTGCTGCAAAAGATGCTGTCTTAGTTACTTTTCTGTTTCTGTGACTCAGTACTCGACATCTATAACTTGAGGGAGGGAAGATTTATTTTAGTTCACAGTTTCAGAAGGTCACGGTCCACTCATGGATGGCCAGTGACACTGGAAGCACACATTTTTCTTTTGTAACCTCTTAGAAAGAAACTGAGTTTTGTCCCACCAGGGTGTTCATATCCGTGGCCAGGATGGAGGACTGCATTCTTCTACGGGGCTTGGATTTTCCATGGCGCTCTTGAGAGAAATGTCTTGGTTCTTGTTTTCTTCCACTCCATGCCATCTCCTCTATCTTTCTGTCTTTCCAGGAAATACCATTGTTTAGAACAACCCTCACCTAGGGTGGCCTTGGTGGGCCACTTCGCATAGTGTGAAGAACAGGGGCATTGGTCACTTACACATGCTCGTGAGCCTGGCTTTGTCCCACAGTGGGCTTGGGGTAGGTGACCAAATTCTTTCGTGCTTGCATATTTTTCATGCCATCTCTTTTGAAGACTCTGATATGTCTGCAAAACATTTAGCTTTGGTCACATAGTACTAGCGCTATAAATAGAAATTAATGTCACCATTATTCCAGGGGTGGAGATGCAGTTTAATAGAAACTCTAACTATTTTGGCCCTTGTTTTTTTTTTTTCCAGAACAGTAGTTTTAGATTTTTATCTGGGTCACAGACTCATTTGCTTAGTTAATGAATACCCTGGTGTCTTTCCCTGAAAACAAAGTATGCAAAAGTATGCAAGTGATACAAAATTTTACATACTTTCTTACTGCTTACGATAGCTCAGTGGTTCTGAGCCTGTTCAACTACTAGAAGCCTTTTCAAACACTGCTTCTCCTTTCCTTCCATTCCCTTCTTCTAACCTGACAGTAGCGCTCCACTTCTCCCTTTGGTGCAGAGAATTCTTAATGAGGACACAAAGCTACTCTGAATTCTGCAATGCTTTTGAATTGCTTTCCATTTTGTTAATGGCGACAGCATCTATATGGATTTGAAAGGAGACATGGTAAATATGCGTGTTTGATGCGTCTTCGATTTCATCTCCATTCAGTGCTTAGTGCCCTAGTGGATTTTTCCATTGTTTGGAAGCTTCTCTGATAGGTAATTTTATGGAATCAAAGACTAGAAGGAAATCAAAAGACGGTTCAATGCAACTCTATTATTTTTTTAGGACACACGGTTCAAAGGAGGAAAACAACTTTTTCAAAACTTCACAGCCAGAGGGTATCAGGGGGAGACTGGAACCCCGTGTCCCTCAGGCCTAGCAGCTGCTTAAAGTGTACTCTCTCTGATAGTTCTGAGTCGATGGGAATTCTCCCTTTTCTGCCAGCCAGTGGTCAGTGTCCTGTGGAGAGTGAATTGGGAAATGATAGTTGGCAGGTGACTGAAGTCTCAAAGTGAGGGTGACTATATAATTTATCTTCCAAATTGGAGCACATTGAAGTGTGACAGAGAATACTATTAGTAATGCTTTCAGGGCAATAGATGCAACTGGAACTATTCTGGGCAATCTGCGCCATATGATCATCCCGCTGGAACCCCACACAGGTCTTCCAAGGGCCTGTCTCAGAGCATCTTAGAAGCCAGTCAGCAGCAAGGGTGATTTGCTTGAGGGAAGTTGGGCCAAGTGTCTATCTTTTCCCATCACCAGATTCATGTCTTAAGAACACAGCGCAAAGAAAAAAAAAAGTTCTTAAAGTCTGGAAGCTCATTGAGAACTATTTCAGACTTGCTATAAACTCTCAAGAGGTTTTTAGCTTTCTATTTCTCACTTCTATTCTACCTTGAAGATACCTACAATTTTCCTGGCAGAAGAGCAGACGAGGACCTAAAAGGTGCTAAGAGTCACAGCGAGAAAGAGCTCAGGAAGAGGTGGCCTGTGCTGCTGATTAGACCTTAGCAGGTGATCACCTGCAGGCAACTATCCCTACGCCTAGAGATAGATGTTTCCTGGGGGAGAACAGAGTGCTTTATTCTGGTCCTGATATCACCAGTGTACGCAGTTCTTCTAGACATCACAAGGGCATATGCATAGTGTCCTGGGGAACTTGGGGACTGGGTGTTCTGCTGGGTAACCTGAGACAATCACTTCTTTCCTTAGCTTCCTCATCTGAAAAATTAGAATTTGGGCCCATTCACTGTCATTCTTCACTAGTCAGAGTAGGATAGGTTGTGTCATGGTAACAAATACCTCTCAAGTCTAAAGGACTCAACACGAAAGACTCTATTTCTCACACTGAACATGGATAGCCTCTGTCTCCATCATTCCTCAGGGTCCCAGGCTTCACTCCATGGTATATGCTTCTTTATTTTCCATGGAAGGTAACAGCAAAGTGGGAATTGTGTACTGGCAATCAAATGCTTTTGTCTGCCTGTGACGTGTGCCACTCATAGCTCACTGGCCGAAACAAGCCCAATGACCACACCAGAGCTCAAGGAGGTTAAGGCGAGCAGTCTAACTGTGTGTCCAAAAGTTGGAAAATCAAAATACTTTTAAATAACCCCATGACTTCGACTGCTTTTATTTTTGAATTCATGAAACATAATTTTGAAGACTATAATATAAAATAGGTAAAATTGAGAGCAGTCTGATTGAAATAGGAGCTGATCCCAACACGACTTTAATACTGTGACTATCACACAATCATTTATCTCTTTTGGAAAGACCACTTGGCAACCCTGAAGATGGTAGATTAGAGTCGGGGACACAAGCCAGACAGGAGAACAGGTAAGTGACTGCATGGTAAATATTAGATCACATCTAACGATGGTTGGTCTGAACAATGGGAAGATGTATTTCTTATGTATAGCTTCATAAAATTGCTCCTAGTTCAGTAATTTAAAATAATTCATGGCTCGTGTTCTAGTTTGTGAAGGTCAGGAATCTATGCTGGCTTGTCTGGGTCCCTTCCTCCAGAGTTTCTTACAAATGGAAATGACCAGGGATATTGTCACCTGGAGATGCAATTGTGGCAGGCTCCCTTTTGAGGGCTTCAGTGGCTGGTGGTAGGAATCAGCTCTTTTTGAGATGTGGGGTGAGTTTTCAGTTCCCTGATGGCTGTTGACTTAAGGTTTCTCTCTGTTCTTTGTCTTGTAGCTGTCTCCATCATCGCACAACAAGAGAGAATAGAAGTCTGTGTATTGTCACTTCATGGGGAAAGTGAGACCACATCATCTTTGCCATGTTCTATTGGCTAGAAGCTCCCCAGGCAGCCTATGTGTGGGGCTTAGGCATTGGGGAAGGCCGTGAGCACCAGGAGGTGGGAAACTCAAGAACTGCCTATGGCACCAGGACTTGGAAGAGACTGAGAAATCCGAACTGACACAGGAAAGGCTGTGGCTCACTGGGATGAAGGCATACATGTTGCCTCTACAGCTTTAGTTCCAGTGAGGATGACTGTCGTATCATTATTTTAAATGCTCATGTCAAAACGAGGAGCCAGGGGTAGCAGGTTAAATCTGGAGATGTTGAATGCTAACATACGTGAGGATCAGTCCAGAATTCTGACTGTTCAAAATGTGCTGAGAGGGTCCTTTTGACTACCAAGTGGTGCTCACATCTCCCTGACCTGTTCCTTCTTCCTCTTCTGTTTGCTTAATGTCTTATACTGACAAACAGGATTCAGAACAATGCTCACAGCCAGCTGAAATGATTGAAGTGAATTTAACATTCCAGTTCTTCCAGTGGAAATGATCAAGGTCGGACTCCTGCTCCAGTGTCATGCATGTGCTGCCACAGATGAGGCACCAAAGGGACCAGAGAGGCAGCATCTGCCTGAGCCTTTAGGGGAAATGAAAGCGCTACAATGTTGCGCAAGGTCCAGGCCTCCAGGCTCAGCTTTCTTTGAAAAATGCAGCTAATGGCTTGTTTTACATTTTTTTTTTTTCATGTGTGTGTAAATTTCCTGAAAGGTTGACCTAAATGAGTTCTTACCAAGATCTGATAGCTCAGGACAATGGAATAATCCGTTTTAATAGGATTATAGGCTGTGCTAGAGGAACCTGGCAGCTTTTAGGCCTTGAATTGTAATATATGCTTAAAGAAAGCGCAGGAAAGAGTAGACAGACAACAGGTTTCCTGTGTTGACACGGAGTAAACCCCAAATACCCCTAGCTCACAGTATCCTTGGCTGCTCAGGCTGCAGACATCTGGGACCCTCTTCTGGGATTGTTTCTAACTGATCCTGAGTCTTTAGGTGTCCATGAACTTCCGTAAGAGACCATGATCTAAGCTATTCCTTAAGGATAAAAGCAGTCCTAGGAACCTGCTTTCTTCTGGTCTCATCTTTTCTTCAAGTCTCCCTCTATCCTGTTATCTTAGATATTTTAGCACCTGGGTCTGACTGCAGACCTGATACAGGAATCTCCAGGCGGGGCACTGGGACGGCGGGTTGGAGTTTAAGCTGTCACGAGTATGCGTTGGTGCAGTTTCCGTGATGCCTGCTAGACAAGTGTTACTAAATGGGGGTTTGGAATCAGTATCCAGATGAGGATCGAACATTTATTCCAAACCAGAAATGAGAAGGACACAGCGATGTAGTGAAAAAGAAAGAAAGACAGATTTATTAAAGGGGACGAACACTCTAAGGAGCATGAGTGGGCCCATGAGCAATGCTTTACGGCCCAATAGGAACAGATACTGAGTCTCTTATGATTCTGGAATTGTGGGAGGACTCAAGGTTGGAAATTGACAGGAATCATGGCCCAATGAGCTACCTGACTCGGCTTACCCGTTGGGAGGGGAAGTTTTTGACCTTATAAAATCTTTGGAAGAATTGTCATGGCATCCAAAGCTTGGACGTAGGGTAAAGACCACAGCGTAGGTGAGGGTGGACACAGGCCGAAGTCATGAGCTTTTGTGTGTGTGTGCACCTGGCATCTTCTGAGGGCAGGGTGACAACACTTATCTGTTGGCTTTCTGATGGGCCTTGGCATAATTATCCTTGTTCCGTCTTCTTCAACTTTTGTTCCTGATGGTCTCCTGATGTTTACTTAACCTTTTTCTATTACCTACCTCAAAAGCTCAAAAAGTGCTCCTGTTTAGGGACAGGAGGTATGTAAAGAGTTTCTCTAGGGGAAAGGACCCCTCCGAGGAGCAAACCGTCTGTCCCTGACTTGTGTTTGGGGACAGGATCTGCTGGCTCACTACAGGGAACTGGACATGCATTCTAAAGGAGATTCCTTCTAGAGCCTCACGCTCTGTAAATGGCAAGGCAAGCTGAGAAAACAAACACAAAACAAACTAATTCCGTATTCCCAGAGGCAGGGGAGACCCGTGTCAGATCAGTGGCAAATGCTAATTAAGACTATGTTCTGTAAAAGGGCCCGCGCTTAGTCTGACAGAATGCCTGAAGTCAGCACTTTAAAGGCAATACAGCTAATCTGAAAATACATTCATTGGGTCATAAGAAGTAAACGAACACAACATTTTGCTAAAATTTCATTACCTAAAGAGACACCAAGAGGTTACTTTGTTATTCACCAGTTTGAACATTCTGGATCTCAACTCTGTGAAATACAGGAACTTATTTTTTGTCCTGAATCAAGATCTCCGTGTGTCTAGTAAGATAGAATCTGCTTATCTGAAGATTAGATATATTTGCATATAAAAGTACCTTGTATTAAGATCGTTCCTCATTTCTATTGCTCGAGTCTACATGTTAGGATTTTTATTGCCTTAAGAACGGACAGTCACTCTTTATAGGCCATGACTAACAAATCGAAGGTGATATTTGCAAGAAGGATCAGGGAGGTTATGAACAGAGTCAGAGGCCAGGGGATGGCAAGTTTGGGGCAGCAAAATCAGCCAATATTTTGTTAAGCGCTGTTACGTGCACAGCGCCACGGAGATACAGAGGAAGCGGGGTCCAGAGAGCCTGCCTTCACCTGATTTGTGGAGATAACAATGTTAGTGAGTGGAAGGTCATCGTCACATAGCAAGGGTCATGCCTTTCTTATCTGAGGCTAAAGGTTCAATGCCTTGTACCATGGCTGAGTGAAAATTGATGAGGATATGTAGTGTACAGGAAGAGGAGTCACTGGCTTGGGCTCAGTGGCCACAGCACGTACAGCAGGAGTGGCGTGCCTCCGGCACCCCTGCCTCTGTGTGTGGAATCGTGTTCCTCCTGCCTGCTCTTCTCTGTCTACCACAGAAAATCTATCCAGTGCTTCAAAACTACTTTGGCATTTTCTCCAAGTTATCTTACTTGATTTTGAATCCAAGGGTTCCCTCACAGCTCAGTCTCCAATAGCATTTTACTTTAACTAGTAATGAGGAATTTAGGAGGCACCTATTATGCATTTCAGTGAATGACAATGGGAGGAAATGAGATGGAATCTTTAAAAAAAATCTGCCTTAATCCTTAAAATAATTGGAGGAAAAGGCATTATTATTGTCTCCTTTTTATAGAGAAAGACACAGGCAGAGAAAACTAAGGATCTTACAGGGAGTTCAGAGTTGGTAGTCGTTGATCCACAATAACACTCAGGTCTGCTGGCCTCCACATGGCCGGCTAACCTTTGCCAGGTCATTCTGTGATTTCCCCTTCTTTCCTGTAATCCACCATCCTGCTCCTTCCCCTGGAATAGACCTGATCAACTCAGGTCTTATATCATGTGCAGTAGGCCTAACCTGCCTTATTCTGCAAGATCACTGTTTCGTAGAAGACAGACGTATCTTGTAGATCAGCAGGGCATATCTAATGTCTGCTCCTTATCCCTGACCAGACACCTTGCTACTTTTATTGTCCAAACAAGGCCTGCAGTTGCCTCCCATTTTGCCTACTTCCTCAGTCTCAGCTGGGAATCGGGAAATCCAATTGTGGGGCTGACGAGCTGCAGGGGGAGGGGGGGGGGTGCGTGCAGGCCAGGATATAATGAGACTGAGGCTGCCTACTTGTAGAATCCACTTTCCATCTAATGCTAAACCTGATGTGTTGTTGCATGTCTGTTAAAATTCTAAATCCAAATCCAGTAAATAAAGTTCCCAAGGAGGACACAAAGAGAGAGAGAGAGAGAGAGAGAGAGAGAGAGAGAGAGAGAGAGAGAGAGAGAGAGAGGATTGAGTTCTTGGGGTCAGCATGTGGCAGGCATGATACAGAAATAAAGGTAGATAAAAGACTTCTTGAGGTTGACTAAGCACTGAGATCGCTTTCCTGGGCTCCAGACTGCCCTGCCTAGTAGCCGTTGGGTTTAAAGTTGATATGAATTTCCTGCACTCCCTACATCCACTTGCCTGGCCTGCCTTTTGCTTGAGAGGAACATTCACATATGTGTGAATCTCTGAACATTTGAGAAGTGGCCTGTCTGTAGTCACAGAAAGATGACATCACTTGGCACAGGTGGAGCTGAATTCCACATGTTGGCCTTCTTGGGACAATGCTTAGATAATGAAGCTCTAACCATAGAAATTGACCCTAGTGTCTTTAAGACCAAAAAGGAATCCTGGTCTCGATAGAAATTCATTTGCCAGTGTCCCTGCATGGGCTCCGTGGGCCCCCAGTTCCAAGGATCAGATAATTCTTCTGTATGTCCACTCATCTTAGGTTTTGCTTCAGTATTCCTGTTTGTCATGAGGGCTTCTGTTCTAATTTCCCAAACAGCTCTCTTCTTACCCCTTGGTGGGTTTAGTTGCCTAGTTGGAAGAATCACTCTAAGACTCTCTCTGGCTCTGTGCACTTTTTATACCTCAGCTCCTGACCAAAGACTGTGGCTTCAGTCTCAGCATTATTTGATTTATTCATTCATTCATTTATTATTTTTTTGGTACTAGAGATTGAACCCAAGGCCTGTGCACTGAACTACATCCACAGCTCATTTTATTTATTTATTTATTTATTTATTTATTTGGAAACAGTGTGTTGCCAAGCCACAAAGTTGCCCAGGTTGGGTTGGAACTCTCTATCTTCCAAACTTGGTTTTCCAGGGAGCTGAGACACCACCGTTCCCAGCCACAAGGAGCATTCTTGACCAAACAGTGCCTCCTTATAAACAGCCCTTTCTGAGCTACGGATTCTTCCTTGCCCAAAGCCAAGCTCACTCTGCCCTTGAACTTTTTTTGCTTAGGTCATCAAGAAAGAGACCTTGGCCCATTTCAAATCCCTAAGAAGTTTACAGACGTGCTGCTGGGTTCCTTCTGTGTGATGATTTATGCATGGTGAGTGGAAAGGCATGCTGTTTTCACTCCTTTTAAAATCTAGTAGTGACCTGAGGGGGGAACCTTATATCTGTATCTGTTCCTTTCTCCATATCTATGTCTCTTTATCTAAACCTGTGTATCTTCATCTATATTTTTTACACAAGGATCCAGTGGCGTGAGTTTAGTAGTCCAACTGAGCTCTGCCTTACCATCGTCTATTATTTATATTTGACCTAGTAGAATTCGACACTTATTTGCAATGCAAAGATGCAAAGTTGCTTATGCCCTTCAAGAAATATATATGTAAATGTAGGCCAACCCCTGCAAGCAAAATAAAAATATATGCCTGTACTATGGAGATGCAGATATTCAAGCTACCTAAGAAAAATACTCACTGGAAAAAGGAGACAGAAAATGAATGACCTTGGATGAGTCCTTCAGCGTTTCAGAGCTCTGTTTTCCTCATTAGTGAAAACAGAAAAGGTTTGAACCAGGTGATCTCGTACAGAAGGCCATCCCCCATGACCTAGATGTTTGGGTTTTGACTGTCATCGTGTAATGAATTGTTTTTACTCTAAATCCTGTTTTACTGATTCTTTGGATGAAGTCACAATTGGATGAAGACCAAGAGAATCCTCCAGAGATGGGACTGTGTGACAGTCAAGGCATAGTTAAGAAACCCATGCCAGGCAGGTTAGCAGAGGGAATTGAGTACAAGGAACCAGTTACACTGTGTTGGAAGCACGACAACATAACAATGTTGAAGCCAGTGTTTTGTAATATCAAGAGTCATTGTTGTCCTTGGGATGGGGGGATGAATGAGGGAGGCTGGTTTTTCAAGGACAATATCCAGTGCTCCTGGGGGAGACAGAGCAACGTAGGGAAGGGCATGGTCCTGAGAGCTGAGACTGTATCAGTGCATTAGTGGCACTGGGGGCAGAGGAAGTGAGGTGGAGATACTCTGGCTGCCTTTTGTTTCTTTCTTACCATTCAGTTCTGGAAGCTAATGGAAACCAGCAGGCAAAGGTGTGTGGAATACAGTGTTTGCACTAATCGCATTCTGAAATGCAGAACAGGAGGGAAGAGGGAAGGGGCTGGGGGTGGAGGTGAGAGCAAGCAAGCAGCTGACTGGCACAGGTGGGTGCAAAATACCCAGTGCAGCCTTTATGAGTCCCATCCGAGCAGGCTCTCCGGTGCTGGCTGCTAGAGAAGGTGATCAGTGAAGGGTGCTGACTGTTGGGCCTTTTCAATTCTTTTAGCCCATGTTTGGATTCATCTGAACAGTTTCAAAGCTCCCACTTAAAACACATGTGAGCTTTCCAAGTAATATCTACCAATTCTTAGCACCAGGTATGTGCCAACCAGCTTGCAAACACAATATCTTCTATCCTCTAGCAATCCTGCTTGGAAGATGTGAATAAACATCTGTACGTTGAAGATGAAGAAAACAGATCAGTGAGATGGAACCACATGCCTGAGGCTCTGGTGTGTAAGGAACAAACGGAATGCAGGGAATTCTGACGTCTAAGCTCCTTGTCAAATAGGCACAAGGCCAGGTTAGGTAGAGTTCACCAGTTTACACAGGATCTCATTTTGATTTCTGGAAGCTAAAGTTTTGAAATTCCAGGAAGTGGAAGCAACAGCAAACACTCCAGGGAGGGGGAGCCCCGGCCTCACGCCTCCCGGGAAGCCTGTGCCTGGAGAGCAGCTTGCTTCCCACGCCTCCCACTCGGGGGCTGCAGGTTGCTGGTTCTTCCGTGGGCTTCTGGGCTCCCCTATTTACAGAATCACACTAGGCTGCTAAATGGGGCGGTGGAAAATAGGAGAGTACAGATGCTATTTGGAAGAAGTTGCTGAGTAGGGCCGTTAAAGCTGAGAGTAGAAATGAAGTGAGGAGATAAGTGGACGTTTTTCCCCTCTGAAGAGGAGGAAGGTTGATGGCGATAACAGTAAAGAGTCAGAGCTGCAAGCAGCTGACAATGAGTTTGGGCCAGAATAAAAAGACACATATTAAAAAAAAAAGCCCATGGGAGTTGCAGAGGGAGCAGGTGATGCCCCCAGCAGCCGATAGTTAGAAAGGTAAAGGCAAGACGCTATGGTTGGGATGTGAGTGACAGGTTAGGGTTGGGTTTGGAACAAGGGTCTAAGAACACTTGGCAATATGTAGGGCCTTGCGAGTCGGGCTCCCTTCCACAGGCCATCATCTCTCTAAGCCTTGCGTTCCTCTCTAACTGGTTAGCGGTGTTGGTAATGACACTTCTGGTCTCATGTTAAAGACGCAGATGTGAAGACTGAGTGAGGGAACTGGTAAGAAGGTGCTTTGCTAATTGGTAAAAGCTGCGCAGGTCTGTCTGCATATGGCTGCCCCGCACTTGCCCTGATGTGCTTCTCTGAATGATGCTCAGAGCGTGGGAAGTGGGGACACGCTGTCCCACACCAGTCAGACTCACCCCAGGATCTGACCATTTGCAAGAGATGTGGCCAGGTGGAGAGCTGTGTAGAGGGCTGCCACCAGGTGCTGTGGCAAGCCAGGAGGACCTGGAGACAAGGGGACTAAGGTCATGAAATATCACCTGTGACAGATATGGGATGCCGTGGAGGGGCTGGTGGGATTAAACCATCTGTGAACTGACACAGGGAAGCGTTAGCACAAATGTTTAGAAACTTCAGAAAGGTGTATTTCAGTGTGGTCAAGAAAAACTTAAATAAATGACTTGCGTGACTAAAATGATGAGAAGGCTATTTCCAAAGTAACGAGTTGCTCACTACTGGGGGTATTCAAAGTGAGGCTGAATATTTTAGAAGAGGCATTTTTCTAAAGCACTAGGTTGTATTGGATTTTCTGGTAGACCTCTCAACTCTCATTACTGTAATTTTTTTCGGCCTCTTCTCAAGTCTGTCTCATTTCTTAGTAGGATGCGATTTGAGGGTAAAGAGGGTCCCAGGTGGAAAAGGACTAGAGATCCCAAAGAGGGGCTAATCCATTCCCTAAAAGGAGTATCAGGCTTTCATGGAAGCAAAGCTAGGGATGGGGTGACATCCCTGGTTGTTGGTGGTAGCACGTACAGTTTCTCCAGCTGTGTTACATAACATTTTTCTCAAGTTATTGTTTTTGTACATTACAGATTAACCTGTCAAATATTCCAGAAAATAAAGGTAGACATATGTTCAGTTGGTAATTAGGAAAACCAGGATCCAGAAAAAGCTATGGCTTTAATTTACAAATCAGGGCTGGATGGAATCAGAGGTCAGTTACTCCAAATCATTCATTTTATAGATGGGAAAACTGATCCCCGCCCCCACGCCCATCCCCACCCAAAAGCAGAACCACTTGCTCAAACTGACATTTTGGTTGGTGGCAAGGTCAGGGCTGGCTCGTCCCTTGGTCTTCCAGAATTTATTATTGGGGGATTGGATGAATATGCTCTCACTGAGGCAATTGGATCAAAGAGAAACTGTGGACACACTTTTCTGACCTGCCGTTCCATCCCAATTCTTCATGGGAGCTTTTCCAGGCAAATAGAGAATTTTTGGAACTCAGCAGGATTTGAGATACAGTAGCAAAGCAAGTGCAGGCGACCAGGCTGACCACCAGCCCAGCTTTTATTCACTCCGGGAGGGTTTAGACAAGGCGCCCGATGTGCTCCTTGTCCTTGGGTGATCGCTGGAGTAGCAGAAGGGAGCGGAGACAGCCACAGTTGCACCAGCAACACTAGATTCGGGATTATTTGTCATGCTATGCAGAGTTAGCATTTTAATTACATCAAGAACAAGTTTACTATTCGAAAAAGGAGCTGCAGTACAAGAGCCACTCTTGCCAAAACACCAGGCACATTGGCAGCTCCTGCTGCCACTGTGGCTGCTGGTGCTTTGCTGTCTTGGCATAGGCTGGCTTTGCTGGACCCTGCTTAGATAGAATGGGCAAGCGGTCCCCTGCCTTGCTGAGCCCAGGACTGTAGTGGCGGGGAGGACGCGGAAGCCTCCGTTGTCGTTTTCTAGACCCTCTCTTGATTGGAGACAGAAGCAGGGTGGGGTGGGGAGACAGATTTGTGAGAAGGTAGTATATATTTCCAGAGGAACTGGCAGGATAGTGAAACCCAGAAACCCTCATAAACACACGTGTAAGAAAGGAAAGGCAGTTCTTACATCCTTAGATTGTGATGCGAAGGAGACAGACACTGCCCACAAATTAGCTTGCGTTTGCATATACCTTTTTTCTTTACTAGAATGAGTAATTAATAACAGCGAGATCAACTTGATTCTAAATGATCTATTGAGCAGCCCAGAGGTGGTGCCTCCTGGAAAGTCCACAGGGCAGCACTGAAAGACCGAGGCGGAGGGGTGGTTGGCGCCTGCCTTTTCTGCTAGTGCCCAGTCTGCAGGGAGAAGGTGGAAGCGGGCAGGGCAGGCAGAATGACAAAGACGCTATGTCTCCTTTCTTGAAAATACTAAAGGTAGTCCAAAATAATGCAGGGCTCATATGTGTGTTGGAAGGTAGCTGAGGGTTTTAAATGATGCACACAGCATGCAAATATTTTTCTGACTGCATACACAGCTTTTTAAATGTTTCGTAAGTATTTCAAGACATCTAAACACATAAAAGCACACTTGTTTACGTGTCTTCTTACCAATCGTATGCAATTGAATTCAGGAGCTTTAACATTTATTAAGGATCTAACGTACAAATTATTACTTACATGAGACACCCCTGTTGATAAAACCAGGCCCTTCCCTTAAGAAGCTTAATATTTAGGAAGGGGGATATTCATACGCTCAGACAGCTAATCAGGGCATTGAGCAGTAAGTGGCCAATGCCACAACAGCCACACCCCAAACAGCTAAGGCAAAATTAAAGGAGGACTGAATGTCAACTGCTGGGTGGCAGAAGCTGAACAGACAGAAAGTTATCTAAAAGGGCTTTTGTTTTTTTCTTTGAAAACTGCCAAACGCTGAGCATGGTGCTGGAAAGAATTTCCCGGCACCAGGAAGGCTAATGGGAACAGCAAGGAGGCTGCAAAATGCATCTTTAATCTGTCCTTTAATCAGGCTTTCTGGGGCTGCTGAAAGGAGAGAAAAGCACTATTTCCCGGATCTCTGCCTCTCACATTTGGCGGCTTGTTCCAACCCTCCTGACCCGGAAGTAAACCTGTGTGAGCGGTCTCCGTCTCCCCATTTGCAAACACCTAGAGCTTCAGTCTTGAGAGCTAAGGCTGCTAGAGTATTCTTGCTGAATCTCTAAGATAGCAGTTTGCATTTCACATTACCTTCCCCAGAAGATTCCCTTCCTGTCGCACACAGCTCACAGTGTTTGCGTAATGATTAAGGCACAGAACAGATATATTAAAAGTGTTGCATAACCATTACTTCTCTTTTACACACCTTGTTCTTTCTTTAATGGTGGCTTGGGGAGAATAAATAATAAGTTCCTCCTTCATATTCTAGTTGAGAAAATCAAAAGGGAGAGTGGCAGTGCACACAGAATACCCTGAACCAACAGCAAAGCTGGGCCCTGTTAGTACCAGGAAGGTGCCAAGAGAAATCTTTATTGCTCACTTAGGAGTTTTCTTCACTCCATGGTGGATGTTATACTTCTTGGTGTACAGAGCAGGTCTTTATAAGGTGCAATTATTCGCAAAATTAATTTTGAGCAGTTGCACTTGTTGCCAAGGACAGTAGAAACGGGGAGATAGCTATTTTTTTTTCCTCTTGTGATGTTTAGTGGGCAATTTACAACGGATGAACATTTCATTAAAAAAAAACAGCTTTACTTTTCTGTCATCTGCAAACTCTGCATAGTTAGCAAGAGGCAGCTTTAGCGAATGTGCACACATAGCAGACACCTTGCTGTGGAATTCCGCGCACATCCAGCTCGCCTTGTGGAATTCCCTCACCAGCGCTGAAAGAGAGTAAGAGGATCCCAACATGGCTGTTGGGTCCCACCCGAAGTATTTCAAATATCTCATATGACAAAATATGAGTGGAATGTTTTATTCCCCCAGGACCTGGAGGAGGGACATTCCTGACCCCATAATTACATTCTGACCTCCTGAGACTTACCCCGAACACTGCATGGCATGGGTAACGCTGTGCGTTCTTTTCTGTGAGGAGGCTCCTGATGTCAGGTGGAAGGAAGCTTCTCCTTTCAATCCATCCATCCTGTGAAGGGTGACTGGTTTCTACATTAACAATTTAGTCTTCTGCTGTGGCTGATGTGACGTATGCTCTTGAACTTAAGGAACTGCACTGAAGCAAGTCAACAACGCCCTGGTGATGTAAGAGCAGCCTTGCATGCCGGGAACCGTTTAGAAATCAGGACCCAAATGTACATGTTGACAGCACAACTTGTCCATATGCGACAGTGGCAATTTCTAAAGTCAGGTACCAACTGGTTTGGAAAAAGACAGAGGAGAGAGGTGGAATTCGTTTGAAGAAAAGCTGACCTGTGCTTTCATTTGACTGAATCCATCTTGCTTCTAAAATTACTGCACAGTTGGATTTGAATTGTTTTTTATGTTTGGTTTTGTTTACATTTGTAGTTTTTTTTTCAAGTAAGGCTTCTGGAAGATAATTTATGTCTGTAATCACATCCTTAACAAAACTGCCTAATCACCCAATTAAAACAAACATTTCAGAAATAGGTAAAGTGAAAAATAGGTTGTTTGCATTACTCCCTGAGGTTGTTTCAGTGAATAATACTTGTGATCGCCTTAGGAGGAGTGTGCTGTCCAGGATCACAGGAAGCAGAGACAAGCTGAACTTCATCATCTGTGGCTCTGGAGTCCAAAGAGTCTCCGATATCCGGGGAATTTTGCTTATTTTTTGAGCGGATTATCTCCTTGACAATGTTGATAAGTTTGTAAATACATCTTAAATAAAGATTAATAACTATTTGCGAAGGCTGTGATGAGTCTTATTTCTACTGCTCCCACTCAGCGTAAGCGCTAGGTCCAATTTCAAGACCATCCCTTCGGACTTTTTAACAAGTATGTAAATATTAAATTTGCTGTGCATTTTACTTGCTTTTTCCTTGTACTTAATACTGCAGTTGTAGGAGATCTTGCCATGACAAAACATTTAAGGCTTATCTGTGTTGAAAAAACACTACACTGAGTTCCATGGAAGCATGACAAGTTATTTTTTCATCGACGGACATTTATGATTTTTAAACTTTTTCCCACTGTTATACAAAGACTGTGACAATCCTTAAATGTGCTGTTTTGCAGGTTTGACAAGGATTTTTCTAGGGTAGTTACCTAGAAGTGAAATATCTGGGTTGAAGGATATGTATACCTTAAATTTTAATAAAAACTGCCAAAATTATCTCTAAAAATGTCATGCCAATGTACATTGCTGTCACTGATAGTTGAGAACCCATTTCCTTAATCTGAGCCAATTTTTGTTATTATTACTATTTAAATATCTCATAAACTAATAAATCAAAGTAGCATCTCATTGTTCTTTCAATTTGCCTTTTAACTGTGTTACAAGTGAGACTGATCAGTTTTGCATTTACCATGATCACTTTGAAACTGACTTTTGAAAAGTTAAATTAAAATTTAACAGGTACACGAAAACATAAAATTGCGTATAAAATAAGCTAATGTGTTTTCTGACGCATGTACACATTGCATAATTTTAAAAATCAGGTTACGTATTTTTATTGTAGGTAGGAGTGAGATCATAGAGTTCTTACCTTTCTCTGCCTATATTATTTCACTTAATATGAAGAGCAAAAGGTTGGGGGAATAGCATAAAGGTTTGAGCACTTGCCTAGGAAACACAAGCCCTGAGCTTGATTCTCCAGCGCCACCTAAGCTGGGTGTGGTAATCCCAACACTGAGGAGGACGAAGCAAGAAGATTGCTGTGATTTCAAGGCCAGCCTGGCATACACAGTGAGTTCAGAACCAGCCTGGACCACGGAGCAAGACTTTGTCTCAAACTGCTGCCAAAAATAAGGCTTCATTCATTTTTATGGCCGATTGGTCTTCTTCTGCGTGTATGCATCCCATTTCAGGCACCATGTGTGCAAGGGTTCCCTTTTTCCCGCGTCCTTACCGGGACTTAGCTTTTGTCCTTTAGATGACAGCATTCTTACTGGTCAGGCGATGCATGACATCGTGGGTTTCGCTTGCTTTTTCTGGCTGATCAGTGCTATAGAATAATTTTTCTATACCCGTTGATCATTTGTGTATCTCATTTTTATTGATATTTTGTCTTAGAAAATAAGTGCATGCTCATAATATTAAAAAGATAGAGGGCTGAAAGAATTGCAATGACAAAATATTAGTTCTCCAGCTTTACTCCCTAGTCCAGGCTTGTCCTGAAGTCACTATGGATCCCGGGTTGACCTTTATCTCACAGCAGTCCTCATGCCTCAGCCTCCTGAGCGCTGAGGTGACAGATGTGTGTCACTATGCCCAGCTTGTGCGGTGCTGGGGGATGGAGCCTAGTGCTCCCGAGGCAAGCACTCTAACGCCTGAGTTCTGTTCTCTCTTTTTGTGTCTGTTGTTTTTCACCTAAAGACAGAGTTTTCCAAATTGTAGTAGTTTCTGTCTTCATGTTTCTCAATAATGTTTATATATTGCTGCACCAGTCAACTTCCCGTGGTTGGGAGGAAAGAGCCCACACGTGCAAGGTGAAGGGAAGGGTGTTTACTTTGACTCACCGCTTCAGGCCAGGGTTAGCTCCATGGGAGAGAGAATGAGGGAAGGGCTGGCAGGGCGGCGGAAAGCTGCTCACCACACAGCACACAGGAAGCAGAGGTGGAAAGCGAAAGTGCGGACAGGAATATGACCTTTGCTGCCGTCTCCCCAGAGACCCAACTCTAACCGGACCCCCCCCCCCCCAACGGGACATTCAGTCATAAGCCCATCAGTGCATTGACTCACCAACGAGTACAGCACCCCTGCTCCTGTCTCCTTCCAAAGGCTCCATCTCTGAACACAGAAGACCTTTGGGGCCACTTTGTATCTAAACCGTAATTGCTGCATATGGATTCTTCAGTTCTATGTATTATTTAGTGAATTCTGTGTCAAACACTGCAAAGTTTCCAGCTCAAATCCATCTGTCTTTCTCACTTGTCAGCAATCTCTTATGCGGTCATTAAGGATAATGTCTCCAGCTTCACACGTGTATTTTGTTGCTTCCTTTATAGTTAGGGTGGTTGATGATTTGTACGTAGAACCTTTATATGGGAAAAACTCTTTAGAGGGAATGAACAATCAGTTGGCATAAGAGCGAATTTTAAATCTTCCCTCTTTCCTTGTTTGGCCTGGCTGAAACACATGTAACGATTAGAACCACTGCAGTCATCCTGTGACTATGAAACAAACAGGAGGACCGAGTTATTGCACTATGAAGGACCTGGCAGGGAACAGAAGCCTGGGCTACAGCTTTCTACGGAGCCTTTTAAGTGGATGCACTTAGTCTACCCGACTTTCTTACACCTTGCTAAATATTTATGTTTTCTGAAGGCCACAGGCTGTTACTGGAGCCAGCCCAAACGCAAAACTATGGAAGTCACCGTCTGAGGCAATGCTGTAGGGGCAGGGCCACCCAAGCTCTTTGGGGCTCATACTTTACTACAGTTGACCTCAAGTATGGACACAGACCACAGGATTTAATAAAACTACAGAAAATAGACCTTGCCCTGCTGGATTTAGAACTTGTTTTGGTCCAACTGCTTTTTATCCTCCTATTCTTTCCTTTAGCAGTGGGAATGTTTACCCTGTGCCTTTGTATTTTGGAAGTGTTTAACTTCTCATTGAATAGGAACTTACAGCTAAAGTTTGGCTGTGAGTCTCAGAGGTAACTTTGGCTTGCTAACAGTGCTGGGCTGGTAGGAATTTGACAACTCTTAGAGCTGGACTAAATGTGCTATGAATATGGGAGGTGGAAATGAGTCAGGGGTTGGGGGATAGAATGTTGTGATTTGGATCTGGAATATTACCCAAAAGCCTCATGTATTGGATGTTGTGAGGTTGGCGTGGGAGGGAAGTATTACTGAGACATGACCTAGGGTATGTGCTAGCTCCATCCTTCCCGCCTGACTTGGCTTCCTGTCTGCCATTCTATGAGCAATTCTTCCTCCAGCTGCACCTCTGCCATGTGTTTCCACCATGCTGGCCACTCAAGAATGGACTGAGACCTTCTAAAATCATGAGATAATAAAGTAAACCTTTCCCACCTTACATTATGGCTGTTGGGTATTCTGTCCCAGCAACAAAAAAGTACATGACACAGAAGTCTTCCCCCCACCCCGCAAGAGTTGTTATTTTTATTAATGCGTCTTGTGATGTACAGCAGATACATTTAAAATTTAGCGCACACATATGTCACATCAACCTCACATTCACCACCCCCACTTCTGTCCTTCTGTCCCTTCCTCATTCCTTTTCTCTGTCCATAAATCCATCTCCCAGCTACCAACTATCTTCTGTATTTGGCACTTATAGTTGGTAGGAAGTTTAAAATGTCATCATGGTGAACAGCTTGAATCCAACTCAGGAAGAAGAAAATGTGTGTGCAAAGACATAAATGTGTGCAGGGACACCAGGTATGGCAAGGCAGTTCTAGATAGTTTTCTGTGGCCGGCTGTAGGAGGTAGCGTCCAATACATATTTGTTAGTGTGTATTACCCTCTGGGTTCCTTACCCTTTTCACTGTGGACCCTTCTCATTTTTCAGCACATCCTCTGTGAGCTGGCCACACTTTGCTTCTTGCTATTCAAATGCTTGTTTCTGATCAGTCCTGCCACTAGTCCTTCTCTATCAATGTTCCCCTGAGTAGCTTTCCAGACCCCTAATGCCAAACAAAGCAATGGCTGTGCCACAGTAATATAATTTTTAAGATAAATTTAACATATCTGACTCCCATCATAATTGGGGTTCAATATTGTCTTGCTTATCTTTCTATCTTCCATCATTTAGCCAATGTCTGGCACATAAAAGTCAGACTTAAATTGAATTTAGGCTTTTACAGTTCAGAAAAAATCTCCAGTTGTCTATTATAGGCACATATCATTTCTTGACAAGACTTAGTTATTCTGATTGAAATGCAATATTTTAGATTACCTTCTTGCCAGATTCATGTTTATTTAAGAAGCTTTTGGCTTCTGAACTATTAATTCTAGTCAGTAGGTATAAGGAACCAGAAAGAGTTCTCCTTATTTCTTTTTTAACACAAAAGAGATAAAAGTAATGTATTAGTAGGCCAGGAATGCAAATATAATGAAACATTTGCTCTCAGTAGGGAGGACAACTGACCATATTGAAGAATGATTCATGAAATTGACAGGTGGAGTTATTTTTATTGAGTATTTTTTGGCATTTTTATTTCGGTATTTGGATAAGTACAGATTCATTGACACGTTAATTACGCACAACTTGGGGAATCTGTGCCCATACATTTTGCTTTTGACCTCTCTTCTCCCATGAGGTGGGCCATCGCACTACCCTGTTGATTGTTTCCTTTGCTATGCAAAAGCTTTTCAGCTTGATGCAATCCCATTGATCCTGGCTGCTATTCCTTGTGGAGCTGGCGTTCTGTTCATGAAGTCCTATCCTGTCCCTACGTCTCATAGTGTTTCACCTATTTTGTCTTTCAGAAAGCTCAGTTCTACTGTGCTCATATCTAGCTCTTTGATACATTTTGATTTGATTTTAGTATAGGCTAAAAGTCATGGGTCTAGCTTTAATTTTCTACATGTAGGTAGCCAATTTTTCCAACATTATTTGTTGTAAATATTGTCTTTTCTTTGGTGAATGGTTTTGGTCCCTTTGTCAAAAAAGCAAATAGTTGAGGGTGTTCCAGTTTATCTCTGTATCCAATTAAGGATTTCTTAATAAGGGAAGTTTTTAAGCAGCAACTCCTAAGACAGTCACTTTAAACGTTATATTTTCACAATGAAGGGCTCTGGTGAGAATAAAGTTGAAAGGCTTATCCATTTCCACACCTTCTTTACTTTTCTTTTAGTGGGGGACTGAACTAAACCCACAGCCCTATTTAAAAAGTTTTATTTTGAGAGGAGATCTCACTACATTGCCCAAGTTGGGCTTGAACTTTCAGTCCTGTCTCAGCTCATGCCTAGTTTTTTTTTTTTTTTTAAGATAATCATTGGCATTATTGGTGCATCTAAATAAGATAGTACAGATCAGTTCCATCCAGTGCCCATGAACACTTGGTTTGAGCCTGTCACCCGTCTGAAGTTCAACCTAATAAAGCAAGCTTGACTTCGATACTAGTCAATTCTATCCCTTAGAAAGGTAAGCTTGTTTCCAAGATTTGGCTATTGTGAATGGTACTGCTATAAACATGAATGACAGGGTGGAAAGAGGGGCAGTGGTCATCTCGCAAGGGGGTGAACCTCCGAAAAAGGGTGGGCATTGACGCTTATTGATTCCCCTAGCCCCTTGTTTCTAATCTGTTATAGAATTTTGAATTTATATATTTACAAACAAACAAACAAAAAGAAATAATACAACAAGGAAAGGCAAGGTAAGCTGGAGAAGCTGCTAGCTGGCTCACTGGATGGTCATGGAAGATGAACAGTGAGTTGGTGACCGTGAGTGATGGAACAAAAGTGGAGCTGCAGATGCTGACCTCAGAATCTTAACCATGAAAGGCCACCGGAGGTCATCCAGGGAATTACACCTGCAATTGGACTTCAGGCACAGGCCAGGAATAAAGCAGCAGAGGAACATGGTGCAGGGAAGGCACAGAGATCAGCTCCTGCTAGGACGGGGTTCACCTCCGCTCCCTCCATGGATTTGAGGGGTAAGGTCAGGTGTGGGAGTAGAAAGACATGCCTTGATCCTGAACAGGTTGATGGGGATGCTGTTATTTCTTACCCAGGCCCAGTATGAATATTTTAAACACCAGGCCCTACACACTCATTGCGGAGGATATTGTGCTGTTGTTTAAGTGACAGGCATGTCAGTTTGTTGTGGTGTGAATGAGTGTTTACTTAGAAGCCTAACATTAAATTAAGTGAGAAAAATGATTGGCAAAAAGGAGAAATGTACCTGTTTATACTCAGTTTTATCAAACATAGACATGTGAATAACACGACCGAAGGCTGGTTATTAGACACAGATTTTAAAAATGAGGTTGATTGTCCTATGATCATTGCAAAAGTATAAGCCCTTCGCTTGACTGAGAAGAGAGAGAAAGGTTATAAAAAGAAGCCATGTGTTCCTACAAACCACTCCAGGGACATGATGCACATACAAACAACTCTAGACTTCAAAGGCTGTGATGATATCACCCTATGACTTCACATGCCATTTGTTAATAACAATGAGAATTGTTAACAGTTATTGGGTACTTATTTATCTATTGGATGTCATCCACTTTTTCAAGTACTTGGTGCATGTGAACTTTCTAAAATCCTTGAGTTACTGTTACTTCATTTTATAGGTAAGGATATAAATGTGCAGACAGATTAAGAAATTATGCACAACTCATAAACAATAGACCCAGAAATGATAAAGCTAAAATGTTTCATACTTCTTATTCAAATATCTCATAAGAAAGATGATATTATCTTCATTTCATAAATTTGGGATTCAGGGTTCAGAAAGGTCATGTCAGTTGCTCAAGGTTATCTGATAGCTAAGATGCTGAATCCGGGAGTCAAAAGCTACACATCTGTGTTGCCTCTAGACATGGCTTTCAGGGACATATGGTCATTTCTGTACTGTTCTGGTAAAAAACACATAACTTGAATCTAAGTTTGAAGAGACAATCAGACAAGTCCTTTCAAAGTGACTAGGATGAACTCTTCAGAGTGTCAGTGGCTTGAACAACAAAGAGAACTATGAACACTCTACAGACTAGACAGCTTGTTGCCATGCTGATTATAGACTCAGCATAATTAAAATACTTTATATAAAAAGGATAGCATAGAAATAATTGGGGAGATTTGAATACTGTCTTAGTTGCTTTCTTGTTGATGGAACAAAATACTCAACTTAAGGGAAGAAAGGTTTTCTAAAGCTCACGGCTTCAGGAGAGTGGAGTGGAGCAAAGAATGTGGAAGCGGTCAGTTGCTCACAGCGTTGTAAGAGGAAGGATTCAGCTTCGGGGAGAAGCCGGGTCAAGAGCCTATCCTTCCGGGCCACTCCCTCAGGACTGACCATTGTCCTTAGCAATCTACCCCTCCTGACCAGGACTCACTTCTCAATGGCAAACGAAATCCATAGATAATCCACAACGTCTAAATACGTGAAGCTTTTGGGGGACATTCCAGATTCAAACCGTAGTAAGTGCCAGCAACTTATTAGGTGATAAGCCGGTGCTCGTGCTAGGTTTCCCAAGGGCAATAATTACATTCTGGCTTTGTAAGAGCATTCTTGTTCGTGGAAGATACCAATGGAAGCCGTTAGGAGTTAGATTTAGATGTCGTGATGCCCGCACCTACTTCTCATGTGATTTACAAAAAGTGTGTGCACATTGTGTGTGTGTGTATGTTTTTGTATATGTGCATATACATACTTCTACTTATGCTTCTAGCTATACATAAACATACATACATATTTGTGAAGAGGCAGAATTTTAATACTTAGTGAATTTAAGTTATATAAGTGTTTATTGTGAAGGTTTTGTAATTTTTATGATCCTTTTCATTTTTTTCATAGTATAAAAGTTAGGGGAGGGAATGTCTATGAATACCTGGCCTCCTAATTCTGCTTTGTAAATTCTGCTGTCAACTGTCTTCCAAAGTCCTTATTGGTGACCCCAGCTACCAGTATAGAGGCGGGTCATTATTAATTCTTTTTATGAAGTGACAGTACCTCTTAGTATTTACTAGGTATTCAATTGGCGAATATGGTTCTGAGCACTTGCTATGTACCAGGCCCTCCTAGGGGTCCTGATGATAAAATGATGATAAAACAGTCCCTCACCTTTTGAAGATAGGAAAATCATTGAAAGAGAAGTAGAATAGATAGTTAAGTGAATAAATGGTTAATATGATATCAGTGACACAATAGAATCTAGGTCAAGAAGTGATGGTTATTAAGATAAATCAGGAATCTGGGAATATAGCTTAGGGGAAGTATAATTACTTTGTATGCACCAGGATCCTGGGTTTAATCCCCAGAATCATGGAAAAAAATAAGTTTAGTCAAGAAATGCCTCTCTGATGAGGTGATCTTTGGATAGAAACTTGAATGAGAAGAGAGAGCAGGTTTGGGACAGATGTGGAGACAATGTGAGCCTCATAGTGAAAACTCAAGTGCAAAGCCCCCCACCCTTGCTCCCTGAGTTTTTCTGGGACTGACCCAAAAAGCTTTGCCTCTCCTTTACTCTTCTCTTAATTTTTATCCATTTCTGTTTTGTTTATTTTTCAAAATGTGCAGTATGCCTTAGTAATATCCCCTTAGACATGCAATGACATTTTTTCTGAAGGTGCAGTCTTTTGCTTTTCAGAAAAACGTAGGCAGAGAAATAGATGTACTGTTGAAAGACATCCAGGTGCAGGAAATGTCACAATTCTTTGCTTTAAAGACTAAATCTAACAGGCTCTTTTCTTATATTCCAATTTGCACAGCAACTCTAGATGCAGCCGTGGTCCCAGGGTCACTCTAATCTGCTGGATTCTAAAGGAGTTTGAGAGCTCAGGTACCACAAGTCACATGGGAAGGGACTTTACATTTGAGTCCCTTGCTGAAATATTCTTTCTTTAGACTTGCCCCTCCCTGTCTATTTTTGGAAGAACACTTTCTACACTGAGTTGGTCAGCTATGTGCATTACAAATAAATATCCTGGTTCAAATCTGTTGATCAATTTTGCCTTTTGTGATAATTGCTGTGTATGCTGTTTGGATTTTTACATTCCTAAATGTTATCATTCATTTTATACTTGGCTTTAGCTTTTGACGACATACTTTCAAGATTATGGAAATAATAACCTATTCATTTTACCTAGAATTTTAAGATTTTTTTATTAGGATTATAGCTCACATTTATTTATGACTAGTCATGATATATGACCAAAGGCATGCATTCAATTTTATTTTACTTAAAAGATAAATTTGTTGAGAATCAATGAGGAAAAGAAATAGGATTTGTAAAGTATTATACCAGTTTCCTTGGTTATAAATGTCATATTCATGACAAAATCCTGCATGAGGAGAATTTGTGGTAAGATATTTTACGTCCCAAGACTAGGGCTTACTGAAGGAAATAATGCTCAAGTCCTATAACTGTGAATGAACTTTTAACAAGACACACATAGTTTTGTATTCCATGAAAACAAAGCAATAAAGTGAACACACTAAATAAATAAATAGTTGGTGAAGTTTACACTACTAACAAGAAGTTGAGGAGTGTTGGTTTTCTTTTATTTTCTGCTGTGCTTCTAATATGAAACATGTTTCCCAAAGTTTGTGTGCTAAAGGCTCGGTGCCCAGGGTGGCAGTGCTGGAAGATACCATGGACTTTTAGAAGGTAAGGAATTGGAGCTGGGAGAGCGGCACAGTGGTTAGAGCGCTTCCAAGCAAGGACAGGGCCCTGAGTTTGACTCCCCTACATGGTATAAGCTGGGTGTGGTGGCGCACATCTGTAGTCCTAGCACTTGGGAAGCTGAGGCAGAAGGATTGCTGTGGGCATGAGGCCCGCCTGGGCTACAAAGTAAGTTCAGGATCAGCCTAGATTACAGAGTAAGACCATATCTCTAAATAAATAAATAAATAAAATCTAAACTTAAAAAAATAGAAGCTGAAGCCTTGCAAATGGTCTTAGGTCTTGGCAGTATGCCTTGGGGGGGCACTGTGGGACCCTGAATTCTCTGTTTGCTGGCTCGCAGTGTGAGTGGTTTTCTCTGATATGTGCTCTCTACTCTTGGTGTCTGATATTCTCACCAGAGGCACAAGAAATGAGACCATCTGATCTTGCACTCAAAGCTTTAGAATCATGAGCCTAACCAAACATTTATTTTTACAATGGAATTGGCTGCCAAGCTTTGTTATGGTAACATGAACCTAATTCACTTTCCTTTATTGTTTGAAACTTCAAGATCTTATATGATGAACTTTTCAGTCTGCTATTATAAAATATTAATATAAATTGAGTGGCTTATAAACAACAGAAGCATATTTTTCATAGTCTGGGAGATTGGGCAGTTCAAGGTGCTGCTAAGCTTTGTGTTTAATGAAGGACTGCTTTCTGTAACTTCGT
The DNA here is from genome assembly GCA_004027205.1 of Ctenodactylus gundi. Classification (NCBI taxonomy): domain Eukaryota; kingdom Metazoa; phylum Chordata; class Mammalia; order Rodentia; family Ctenodactylidae; genus Ctenodactylus; species Ctenodactylus gundi. Next base: position 154,238 of record PVKB01002185.1, on the reverse strand, counting down.
GTATTGTCACTATGTGACAGAAGGGACAGAGACGGGGCAGCTCTCTGAGCTTCTCTTGTAAGGGCCCTCATTTCATTGATCAGGGCTCCACTATTATGACTCATCACCTCTGAAAGGCTCGAGCGCCTCACATCCTTTGTTACTTTCTCTTTGCTGGGACAGAACACCTGATACCCACAACTTAAAGGAGGAAAGGTTTATTTTAACTGTCAGTTTCAGAAAGTCTGAGTCCATTCAAAGGTATCTGGCAAGGGTGGAAACACACGATGGAAGTCTGGCTGGAGGGAAGCCGCTGATGACATGGAAAATAGGGAGCTGGGAGAATAAGGAAGGTCAGAGCTAGCATATAACCTTCCTGGTGATGCTCCTGTTCCAGGGAAACCGCAGTGACCCACTCCTTCCAACCAGGGCCCATCTCTCACCAGCACGTGAAATCCATAGGTAATCCACACCTCCAAAATGCATGAGGCTTTGGGGGCATTCCAGAACCAAACCACAACACCATCACATTGGTAGTTAGATTCAAATGTGGGAATCTGGGGAGATACAAACTTTTGGAACACAGGATCTGCATTCTTAGAAAATTTAACAAAGTGATTTTCATATTTTGAGAAATTATTTTTAATATTCTACAAGGTAAAAGACATTGTTCTAGGTGCTCTTTTATCTACCTTTTCAAAATATTTCTCTTTTATTCAAACATATTCTTATTTATTTCTGTAGCTCCAAAAATCCAGGTCATTGAGCTCAATATAAACTAGAAATATTTTATACAATGGGAAAAATCATTTTATGTTATCAACATTCAAAGAAATTTAATGTCTTTCATTTTCATTTTTGTCCTTCTAATCCTTTTTTCCTTGTACATAATTGATGTTCACAAGTATTTGATCATGTTTATATAATATTCAATAGTTTTACTTAACCCAATTCAATAATATAGCAGGGCGTCATTCCTGTTGTTGGATGTAATCTTATTATACATCTCAGTATAGTTTTATTTAATAACTCAAAATGACTTGCGACTTTTATAGACTGAAACTACAGTTCTCACCAAAATGTGAAAAGTACACAGGATTAAAATCACATACATAGACGTTTGCATAATGAGAATTCACAGTAGGGGAGAAAGTATTATAATGATAATGGAAATTAGTAGATGCTAAGTAGATAAAGAAGCATTGTTAATATCTGAGTACTTTCTGTTGAGAAAATTACTCATCTTTGTTTTTATACAGAAATAAAAAGAACAGGCTAAGCGAAGACATTTAAGTACAAACGAAAGAAATGGGTTGATGTGAAAAACAAGTTCCCTTGGAAAGCAAATCAAAGGATACTTACTAAAGAAGAAGAGAACACTTACGGGAGATTTTGGAGTTCCTAAAATGCTTGTATTTCACCTAAATATAGATAAAATAATGTACCACTGTAGTTGTCACATGAGAAAACTCAATTAGGCTGACGAATGGATATTTAAGTCACCAACCAATTGCTAGAATGTGGCATCTAGGGTCTCTAACTGGAAACTCTAAGAATTAGAATGTGTGAGTAGGATATATTCATATTTCAGATCCTTGTCTGAGTCAATGATGAACCGGATAATACATTAAAGTCCCTTTCGGTTATGAAACTTACGCGATTACTTTAGGAAATTTGGAGGGTATAGAGCATTTCAGTATTTCAGAGATTGAAAGTGTGCATCCACACTGAGATTTCAGCTAAATACACAGATCTTTCTGCATGGATCTCAGAGCACATCTTGGTGTGTGAAACTCCTTTTATTTTTATTTAGCAATATGTCAAGAAAAATCTCTCCATCTTCAAACTTCTCATAAATCAGCATTGCCAGCCATGTAGTATTCCACAGGAAGGCTGTGCCCCGGCCTATTCTAGTCTCCGATTTAGCCCTGGCACATCAACTTGGATTTAGGGTGCAGGTGTGGGCATTTAGAAGAGTGGTGGCTCCAGCTGGGAGGAGTGTGTGCCTCAGGCACATCTTGCCCCTCTGACCCGCCCCTGCAAGCTCCTGCAGCTGCACTCTAAGACCCTGTGGTTCCTGCCACTCTGAAAAACTGCTTTAGGAAAAAGGAGTGCATCGACAGTCAGTGTCCCCTCGAAGGGACTGATGGGCCTCTTGGAAACCCTAACTGCCGTGGGCTGAGTTCCACCCCTGAGCCAAGCCCGGCCCCCACAATTCTCTTTCTGCATGTCCTCAGACTCCACACTTCCACGTTTCAGGGTTGCTTCTGCTGTCTATACACCTAACAAACTTGTTTTTATTAAGAATTGCCATACTCAGGTTTGTCATTCGTCAACTACCTTCTGAACATGGTGAGCTATTTCTAGAGTGTTCGTCTGAGAACCCAAAGGCCAGCTCCTTTGGCAGGGCTGATGGTGACGTGAGACTCAGTCCTGTGCTTTCTACACTCAGGTGGCAAAGGCAGGTGCCCCCTGCTTCATCAAAACCCAAGCATCTCTCCGCAGGATGAGAAAGGTGCTGTTTCCCCAGCTCAGTACTATTTGGATTCTTTTGATGTCCATAGGAGCTTTAATAGCAAATGCAATTTGTCAATGGAAGTCCCACTTGGATATTTTGGCTGAATGCATGGCATAGAGAGCGGTGGGTCTGGAGGGAAATAACAGGAACCACACCCAGATTTTAAGGAAGCAGCCTCGGTCACACAAGGTTCCTGGGAGAGTGACATATAAGGGGACTGTATTTGGAGTTTCTTTTTGCCATGATGGTCACATCTAACTGCCCAGATTTAAAAAGTAAATGGCCAAGAAATGGAAAAACAGTTGAATTTTTTTTCTAACCATAAAAGGATGGCTAACCCAGGATATATAATGACCTAGATATGAGATAAAAAGTTTCCATGAGCCCAGAACTTACTTTATTCTAGAATTTATAGTGGTATAATATACAAGAAGTGATGAAAATCTGTAGTACATGTTTACATTTAAAAATATATTGTTGCCAAAAACACGTTACCAAGAATTGTGGAGTAAGTATGTTTAAAGTGACGGGAGTATTCTGGGTATTTTCAGGAAGATTAATAAAAGGTGATGTGTCTTTAACTGTATCAAATTATTTAATTTAAACATTAATGGTATTTTTGTCCTCCCCTGTTGATCAACTTTTCACAGCCATTTCTGTCAAATAAAAATATTTTCTAAAACATGGTAGGGTGTCGTTATCCATCTCATTCACTGGACCTGGCACTATGTGACTTTTGGTTCTTCTCCGAAGTCAAAATGATCGTGGAAGTGAAACATTGTGAAACATTTCAGGACATGGAGGCAGCCACAACAGAGCAACTAGAGACATTTACACAAGAGGACTTCCAGAACTACCTCCGGAAGTGGCAAGACAGAAGGTAAAAGTGTGTTTGAAGCAGGGAGAGTGTTTCAGGGAGCTCTTATGACAATGTGTCTTACTGCAAGAAATTTTAAAAAAAATTAAACCTTCACCATGTATTTTAGTCACAACTCAGACATTGATTTGAATCAAATTCTAACATGTAAATAAGTATTAAAATTAGTTGTATTGTTATCCTCTCTCTAAGTGATCAGTTCTAATTTTGGGTTCTCCTCTCTCTCCACCACGTGAGGCCGGGATAGGTCAAAGTTCCCCTCAATAGAATTCACGGGTCACTTTGTTCACTTTTCTGCTGTGCCCAAATGGCTTTAGAATTTCTCAGACCAAAGACCCTGGAAGTGACGAGCCCTCAATGGAGTGGGTACCAGTTGAGATCAGTTTGCAAATTCTGGAATGAACCCATCTAATGGCCCCTTCCATTGTTTCTCTCTATGATCTTTAAGTACTTGAATCATTTTGTGTCTGTTCAGTGTCCTCAAGGAGGTGTCTGCTGAGGCCTGGCTCCTGACCTCTCCTGGAGAGAGCAGGCTTCCTTGCCTCTCGCTTCCCTCAGATCCTGTCTATGGTCAAGTTCTTGCTGTCACTGGAGCTTCGCTTTACTCAGGGAGTCCCCAGTTCTAGCCCTAGGTGCTGAGACACTGGGAGCCAAGCGGGGATGTCCCCATGAGGAAATCTAATCATGTCACGCACATTCCAGATGGGAAAAAATAATGAGAAGACTGGGAAAAATTCTTCTGTTAAAATTTTAAGTACTCATGATTTATCTTAACAAGTTGGTAACTTCACTGTTGTTTAAACTAGAAGCTAGTGTGAAGAGGTAATAGTTTAATGTACCACAAAATATCTATTTGATTACTATGAGTTTAATACATTAGTGTTTAAAAATGTTCCATCAAGCCCATTCCAGGTGCTTTGCAGTTGAATATATTTGAAAGTCATTTATCTCGGTTGTTTGCTTTGGGAAAACAGGCTATGCTTGGATGAGTGTTGAATCAGAGTGAGCCTTGCAATTCTTCAAAAAAATTTGCTGTCTTCTCAAGTGCAACCAATCCAGCCTCATGGATTTAGACTAGTCATGTGTCTGAGATGCTGAGGTGGCTGGTCTCATTCTGTCACGTGACTCTTCTGGCTACAGAAGTTATAGTAGGTGCAAATGGAGCTTACTGCCAGTGCTAACCAGGTCATATGTGTCTATTGAGGGAACAGTCACCACTAGGACCAGCTATGCTTAAAAGCTGAAAGGCTGGGAGATGTTCTGTCCTGTATCCTACTACCGCATCAAGGAACATAGCTAGTGCCTACGGAGCTGACATTCATGGCGTATGAGTTGAGGCATGTAAGTGCTGGTAGAAGCACCAATTCAAGAGAATTCTCTAACTTCTATCTTTGTGGTCCCTTAGACCAAGTATCGAGAATGATTTCCTTTCTGAGGCCCAGATACCAACAGGCAACATCTACTACAAAGCTGGAGAATGTGGCTTTTTCTTCTGACTGGGAGGGTTTTGCTTGTTCGTGTTGAAAACTATCTGAGATTTTTTTTTCTTCCTTGTAAAATAGGACTCACTGGTCTCGCCCGCAGCCCTGACTGTCCTCTAGGTCACTGACCCTTCTTGGATGACTTGAGTCTTAAGTTTTCCTACTCCAAGGGAGGAGAGATTGTTCATGGCTTTTGATCTCCCCCTCCTCCCTCTGGCATCTACCTGGAATGAAACCTTTGTATGACTTTTCCAGATTGGCATTGCCAACCGGTTGCTACACGGGCAACATTTTCTTGGGAAGGCCATGATTTATGCCTGAAGAAAGGAAGTCAATTCAAAGAGAAAACAAACGTGTATCAGTCAAGCGAGCCATTTGAGCAGGTGTGTACAACTTCTCTCTCTTTTTTTTTGTCTGATGTAGCATATTTTGATACGTGAGTGAACCCCTGCAGATATAAACTAGTTAGCTGCTATTACTAGCCCAAAGGGCTTTAGACTGCCGTCTCTCAGGTTGTACCTTTCAGGTTCTCAAAGGGCCAATGATACCCTTTCAAGTATCCAGCTGGTGCTTTTAGCACAGGTTCTTTCAAAAGAGCTTTGAATTGTGAAAGTCAGTGGTCAACTGCCTTTCTCCTCTCTGTTCAAGGTTTCTTGTCAGTAAACGTTGGTTTGAATGCATCCTGAATGCCTGGGACTGTCACTGGCAAAGATGACACAAGGAAAGGATATAAAGCAATTCACCCTGCCATTACTAGGGCCTTATTGGTCTTGTGTGTGAACTCCAGAGTCTAACTGACCCTTTCTCATCAAAGAGAGATGCAGTGGGCTGGAGGTGAAGCTCAATGATTGGCGAGTTTGCTTCGGAACCACGAGACCCCAGGTTCAATTCTCCAACACCACTTACCAGCTGAGGGTGGTGGCACATGCCTGTAAAACCAGCAGTCAGGAGGCTGAGGCAGGAGGATTGCTATGAATTCTGGGCTAGCCTGAACTATAGAGTGAGATCAGGACCAGCCTGAACTATAGAGTGAGATTCTGTCTCAAAAAAAAAATTTAAAAAAGGAAAGAATGGTACATTGCTTCTTCTCATCGTAGGAAGCATATATTCTTTGTAGAAAAACAGCTCTACCATCTCTGTTCTTTTTTTTTTTTTCTTTTTTACTCTTTTGGTACTCTAGGTTTTGAAAGGAAGATTTGCACCAAGGTATGTGCATGCCTGGACAATATTTTTTGTGATAAGGTCTTGTTATATTGTCTATATGAGACTTAAGCTTGTATTTCTCTTGCCTCAGCCTTCTCAGTGCTGGGTTTGCAGGTGAGCACCAGCAAGGTCAGCATCCTGGTCTCCTTATTGGACTTGTGCTGGGCAAACCTCGAGCATCCCTTTTGAGGCACATCACCAACTTCAGTAACGATAGCCGTTCCTCATGCAGAATTGAATGTGTGTCAGGCTCTGACAGTTGGCATCATGTTGCGAGATTTTCACAACTGGCCCGTGAGGAATTTCTGTTTTGTGAATGGAGACCCTCAGTTACAGAGTGATTAGATAAAGCCACTTGTCCAAAGCCACGGAGCTCTGCAGTAACAGAAAAAAAGATGTGAACCCTCGGCTTTCAAGCCCATTCCCTGAATGAGCACGCGACCTGGCCGTACCTTCAAAAGGAGCTCTGGGTTTGGTTTTCTATGGGGAGGATGGAGAAGGTAAGCCATGTTGGAAAGAACCTCCCTACTCTGTCTCTTTTATTACACACGACTTCTCTGCGTTCTCGCGAGTACACTGTCCTCTGTGTGTGATTGTGGTCATTTCCCAGGATGACAGTCTCACAGGAAATTGGCATGAGAGTCACGTCCAAGGACACGTGAAGAATGGGAGGGGTGGGATCTGGGCAGAGACCTGCGTATTGCACAGCACATGCTGCCTCAGCAATCAGAAGGATGAAGGATGTAGGGTGTCCTTAGTAGTCTGCCACAGGAGCTCCTCATCCCGTCCCTCCGCAGTCATTCACGGATACTCCCAATTGCTGGCACAGTTCTAGGTATATGCGATGTTCTAAGGGGAGGGTTGCTGTGACGCAGCTTCTTGCCTTATGTATCCGAAATATTCGCAGTCAATTGTCAATGATACATAGGCCAGGCAGAACTTACTTGATGAGTTCAGGGGTGCCAGCTGAGCCAACCACATCCCCACATGAATGGCAAACTGTAGTTCAAATGAGAGAAAGCGTCCTGGAACTTCTGGTTTCCCCGGAGCTTTTGGAGTGCTATTGTTGTCGGCATGATTATTATTTCATTCACATCCCTCAGATCTGAGTGCCTTTTCTGCTCTTCATCCTGTGTAGCTGTTTAGCAGTGCAGTGCTCCCAGTAGACTCCACCACTGCCAAAGGTTTCAGAATGCATTTCTATCCAAGGAGGGGGGAAAGGGGCTGGGCAGGGTAGGGTGCCATCTATCACTAATGTGCCCACATCCTATGCACACCAACTCTCATATGTGTTTCTGCACACACCTGGAAACCCGCATGCACAAAGGGACGCAGACACACTAAACACAAAGAGGAGTGACTGGCCCTCGGATTTGATGACACATACATGCATGGTGCAGTTTTGTAATGTGTACCGTGCACCCAATTTCTCTTGCTCATCGTAATTTCTGACAGGCCTAAGTTTGCTATAACAATGGCAAGTTACGGTCCTGACATGGTAAGTTCTCTAATACGAGCGACCAAAGTATAAATGTGTAATAGAGCCAACAAGAGAGATGGTAGGAAGAAGGAAGATAGATGCAATTGAGGAAGGGGAGGAGACGTGGGAGGAGGACGATGAAGCGGGAGGGGAAGGAGATGTGAATTTGATGCAATAGGCACTTGCACCAGTTTCTCAAGTTCAATGCAACTATTGCGTAATGTAAACTCACGATAAAAAAATAACTGCTGGGAAAAAACACGGTAAACGTAAAGCCATAATCAACAGACATCTTTTCAACAACCAAACGTCTCCTGGTTGCTTTGTGGTGATTGTTGGTCTTGGAGGAAGAGGTGCATCTCCAATGTGGGGGACAAATGACGTCCCTTGGTCTCATCTGCCCTAAAACTAGGGGATAAGCACCTAGCAAGGATCCACTCTCCTGTCCTTCCTCTCTTCATGGCAGGAGGGGACCGTTTTCTCCAGGACCCCCCACAGAAAGGTGCCCTCACCTCCTACTTCTCACTGACTGAAGGAAGACTAGAACTCCACCAGGAGCTGCCTTCAGAGTTTCATCTCACCCCGGGTATCATCACCTCCCAAGTTTCAAAGCCCTCTCCCAGTTGCCGGCAATGGAATTTTCTCCCAGCTTCCCACACCAAAGCTGCCACAACCCAGGGCGAGGTGAAGATTTGAGACTCTGTGGCTCCATCTGCAGACCAGGTGGACAGAGAGGCCTAGTGCTGGGTCTTGGCCCACCCCATTCTGGGGCAGACCAGCTGAGCAGCCTGGAGGCCTCACCGGTGTTTTCACAGCTGTGGCCTGGGAGGCTGATCCCCAAGCTCCTTGCACACAGTTGGCCTGCACCCCAGCTGCTGTGCACACCCTGGTATGACCTGGGTCCCTGGCTATAGTGTGCCCAGCAGGAACTGACCAGGGCAGCCTTCCTCTCAGTTCTGACCCACTTCGTTAGCACGGCTATTGAGTGCTTCTTACATGGTTTTCCCGGCCTTCTATTAACTCCCCAGGCAGCGGCGACAGCCTTATTAACTGCAAATGGCTTCTCATGGCAGCGGTCCACCTCTAATATTAATAATCAGCATTTAATGAAAACAAAGGGGGGAAAAATACAGGCAGGAAAAAAAAACACATTGCTTTGCCCCTTTCTCATTTATCACCCTGGCGGGAGGCCACGGGCAAAATAGCCGTGACAGTGGAGTGGGGAGTCCTCTGCCATACACCCAGATGCGTGCATGCACGTACACTCACCACACACACACACACACACACACACACACACACACACACACGTGTTCACACACATTCATTCTCAGTCACACATATATAGTACATCACATCTCTGTGTAAATACATCATACACATATGGATACTTGTATCCACACACACTTGTACACACATTCATACACTCATGCGCATGCACAAAGAGTCCAGCACAGGCATCAACACACGTGTGTATACTCACATGACAACACAAGTGCTCCATATACAAGTGTGTATACACAGACATACATGCACACAGGCATACACATAGGAGTACAGACATGTCCACAGGCACACCCACGCACACCCACACTAACCCTGCCATGCACACAGCTCTTTCTGGGACTGCACACGCTTTGTCACTTGCCCCTAGGCGGGCATAACTCTCCTGCCTCCTCCACCCTCCCATCTCTGGTCTCCAATGTGGGATTAGCGGTGGCTTCCATGATCCAGAGTGATGTCGTTAGCTGTTGTCTTTGGATGGAGGGAAGACGGGTGCTGCTGGCTCTGGCCTCATCTTCTCTCTCTTCCCTCCTTTTTCCATCAGACCAGTCACCTATTTGAGAAAGAGCTCCCTCCTGCCAAAGCCAAGGAGAGTGGAATTAAAAATACAGTTAATAAAATTTACTTAAAAGATCGAATCTCAAGATTAGGAGTTGAGTTTATCGCCACTAAAAATAAACAGAACTGAGGATGGAGGAGAGGGAAACGGGAGGGCGGGTGAGGCGAAGAGGGACCTGGGGCTTTCGTCTTGGGTGCTGGGCTGATATTTAAAGACCTTTAACATTGTGAACAATCTCAGAGAACATCTGACGTCTCCCGAGGGGTGGGGGAAATTTTTATGATAACAAACGTCTCACGGAGAGGGTGAGGGAGTGTGTTCTTTCAGGGTTCGCGGAGAACTGCAGGCAAAGGCGCTCTTTGCTCGTGGTAACTGTGTGGATTCATGATTCCTTCCTTGAACCTCACCTAACGATACCCTCCTTTCCCCCACCTAATAGGGACATAAACCACCAAGTGTGATAAAAAACTATGGTGAATGTTTAAATTTAAAAGAAAAAATATTATGATAAAAGAAGACACCTTGCTACAAATCCCCCCTGGAAGTACTTCTTGCTTAGGTCACACTCACGTCGCCTTTCTTGCCACTTCCTGACGCATCTCTGGGAGTCCCCTTTTCTGGATGTCTTTAGTTGTGCTGTCGCGACTGATTCAACGCCTTGTGCTAACTCAAAATATTTCCTTTCACGCTCATGGTGACACTGGGGAACAGGCATAAGTTGTACGGTGCTAAATCAGATGACTGAAGTTGCCGAGGACACACTCATGTTTTTACCAGCTTATCTTTTTGGTGAATAGCATTCAGCAGTAGGCAACAGCGCTCAGAAGACTTCCAGAACTGCTTCAGAAAGTGGCAAGAATGAAAAGATTAGAGTGTTTGAAGTGAGAGAAGTGATTTTAGGAGGATAATCGGCACTGTTTCATTCACTGTAAGGCGTCCTTTAACTTAAACGTTCACCATGTATTTTGATGGCCCTTGCATAAACGAAAGGCTGTGTGCATAGGCCCAGGGGTAGCTCTCCTGGAGGAGACTTGTTTTACAGATCTCATTTTTTTTTGGGGGGGGGGGGGAAGGCATATTCCAGACCCAGCACAGCCTGGACACCTTCTGTCCTCCTCTGAGGGTGCTGAGCGCTCCTCTGACTCTGATTCATTGGAAAAGGACATGACAAATGCCTCTGGAGGTTCCACATCGGGCTCCTGGAGTGAAATTTGGAGCCTGAGGAAGGACCTGAGAGTTACAGCTTACCCGTGAGCCAGTTTGTCTCTGATCTCTTGGGCATTCACAGTCTTGCACAGAGTACTTTCCCATTGCTGGACTTCTATCCTCCCTCAACACCCTGCAGAGCATCGTCATCTCCTGGTCCTTTCTCATGGATTCCCAAAGCAAAGTGAATGTCTCTATTTTCTCTCACTGCTGCGTGCTCTGCCTTATTCTCTACCCTTCTACTCTACCAGGAGCTTTTAGAAGTACAGGCTGTATATCTTCCCACCTTTTTTTTAATTTTGGTAAAAAACTTCATATGACAAAAGTTTAACATTTTCTTTTGTAAACACATGAATTCCAAATTCTTTAAGCTAGTGAGCACCTGTGTCCACCCCTTTTACAGAGGTTCACGCCTTTCCTACCTGACCTTTGCCACTCTTTCTACCTGCCGTTCGTGTCTTTCTAACAGGCCCTGCTCCTGAGAAGAGCACCAAGCGGGGGCAGAGAAGCCAAGGGCTGGAGCCCCCGAAGGAGGAAGGCGGGCAGCATCTGTGGAAGCTATGCTGTGATCCCACATTAGTCACGGGTGGGCCTGCAACCACGTAGCCTTGTGAGTTCATCAAAGTGTCAGTGATTATTGACAAAGGACTTCCTGGCTTAAAAAATGGCTGTCACTCTCCTTCCCTGAGCTTTACCTCAGAAACATCCAGAGAATAAAGTCAGTGCTTTGCAGATTAATTTACTCATCAAAATGTCATTCTGCAAAAGCTATTTGCAAGCTGCTAGTCTATCCAAGTTCCCAAGCTTTGAACAGGAGGTCTCCCTCTGCAAACATAAACACACCAAGATTCCTGGAGATGGGGCCCAGGCTGGGGTTCAGGCTCCTGGGCCTGAGGCAGCTCCTTGACCGGGGTGCAGGCCTCCAGGAGAGCTGCGTCTAGGCACTGGCCAGCCACGCAGGAGCCCCTCAAGGCTAGGCTGTGAAAGACAAGAGGACAGTAAAATAAATTTTGACAGGGAGGAAGAAGGAAGAAAAGAATCATTCTACAGAGAACTCACAGAACATATCAAGGGTTCTTTTTTTTTCTTCTTCTTTCTTTTTTCCAGGAGACTGATGTAACCCAGAAAGCCATCATTTATTAGGATATTAATGTTGTTACATTTAAATTTCGTATATTTAATATCCAAGCAAACCTGGTAATGCAATAAAACTAAGTATCTGAAGACACAGCCTAGAGGTGACAGGGAGAGGGAGGAATGGGGTTTCTGAATCACACGATTGGCCATGGCGCACCTCTACCAGGAGCACACAGTCAAGGGAAGTGTCTTTCCAGTCCCTGTCAGCTGTTCTATAGAAAGAAGAGAAAAAGGCAACAATTAATTTCACCCTTACCCCAACTGTAAGCAATTCCTTCCATTTTAGAGTGTCTGATGTCACAACCCAGTGGAACTCAGCCTCTGCAGGTGCTGCCCTGCTTCTCAGAGCCCAGAACACAAGGGGTGGGCTGTTAGTCCTCTCACTGACCCTGGAGAATGCAGGGCCCTTCAATCCCCAGATAGAATCTCTTCCTAGTGTCTCAGCTGAAATCGGGACCTGGGCCCCTATCCTTCTGCCTCTGCATACTTCCTTCCTCACCCACTAAAGGCAGATGCCTTCTGCAGGGCTACAGAAAATGTTGTCTGTTCTCTACATGTGCACACGTGTCTAGCTATGGCTTACATCTGAAGGACATCAAGCACTTTAGAGAACCCTGAAAGCAGAAATAGCAATCAATATCCCTGTCCAAACAATTAGAAAGAGATGTTTCCGAGTTCCCTAAGTCTATCTGGCATGTGTTAGGTGCATGCTGTCAGCGTGGTTTCCATTAAATGGCTTCTAAATAATGCAAAGACAATCAGATGTACAAATAAGCAATTCAATTTGGGTGATTGATTATCGGAATAATGCTCATGTACCCAAGGCGCAACATTTCCAATCACATCTCCATTTCATTTCTCCAGCAGGAATGATCTCTTTCCCTTTAGCAGTGCAAAGCGATCTCACAGTCTGCAGCTTGGGGCATGGGCTAGTACCCTTGGGCTGTATGCTGGACTGTTTATTTTCCTTGAGTATTTATTGGGCACAGGAAACAGATGTATCTCCTTTACTTCCCTCTCTACAGTGTGGAAATGCCAGGAACTGCACGCTGAACTCTTCCCAACAAGTGTCCAGCAAGAACTTAGAATCTTTGAAGGTTGAGGTCTTGCATGTGACTGTAATGTGACTTGGCTTTTCCACGCTCTGTCCCTACTGAGTTCTTTAATGTTTGCAGCTCCTGAAAAAAAAATGCATACTGAGATCTCACCAGTGACTTCACTATTTGTAGTTTGATTTCAAAAGGATGCTAATACACTGCGTGTAGAATATGGATATCTCCCCAGAATTATGTCTACATCTGAGATAGTGCTGAAGCAAGCTGCTCTTTTCTTTGATGACAGTAGAGACTTTGGTCTGCGTGCTGTTACCCTCTAGCTCTAACTCCTGCCTTCCATACTGTTGCACGAAGCTGCTCCCACTTTTGATCCCTGGTACACAGTCCCAACTTCCTTCTTGTGAAAGACTGTCTGGACAAGATCCCCTTGAAGTTTTGGAAAGAGAGCACTCATAAGATTCAGCTCATGCCAGCATGGCTTTCTGGTGTAGAGTCTTCCCTTTGTCCTTGAGAAGGATAAAGTGATTTGGACGCAACATCCAAAGTCCCTAACCTCTGATTTTCTTCTATCAGGATGCAGCATTACATAGCAGGTTAGTCTTAAGGTAGAGCTTCCTACCTGACTAATGGACATTTGCCTGAATTGGAATGTCACGAATTAGAGGGTGGTCCCTGGACCATCAGTGTTGATTTTACCTGGGAGAATGTTTCAGGCCATACTCCAACCCCAAACATACTGAATTAACATCTGCATGTTAACAAGGTCATGAATCACTAATGAACACATTAAATTTAAGAATGTGCTTCTTGTAAACCTATGAGAAATGTGACAGGAAAAAAGTGGATCCTCAGTGGGCGCGCCATTCTTTTCTCGGGTGAAGCAGGGTGGGTTAACTGTCTTCACAATTTTGTGTCTTTATCTTAAAAAGCAGTGTGAAGATGAAACGTGCTGTACGTGGAGGCTGTGATGGTAAGTGAATTCATATATTTAGAACACTGTACCCAGTGACTGCATCACCTTAGATCCTGAGCTGGAGGCAGATTTTTTAAATCAAATTCTTTGAAGTGTTAAAAAAACTTAATATTACCCACCCACTTACAGCCCCTATGCCCCTAGAAGAAGGTAAATCAATAAAATAACGTGAGGTGATATGTGAATCTTAATTGCCTGCCTTCTCTTCCCTGGATAAACAAATCCGCTTAGCATAGCGTCCAAGGCAGCGGAAACACTCAAAATGGTAGCAGGAGCTGTTGGTGGTAGTTCAGGAATTTACTGCCTGGCAGAGTCGCCTTCTTGATCAGCCTGATTGTTGATTTTGTGGTTTTTGCTTATGCTTAGAACTGACTTTTGTGCTTTAATCAAACAGGTAGATAAAACCCCAGGGAAGTTCATATATTTACATACGTCTCTATAAGACACCATGACCTAGGAACATGAGCGTTAGCCTCTGCTCTTCAGTGTGTGGCCAGCTTCATCTCCCTGGGCCTAGAGATAATCTCCCCTGGTGAGACATTGTCAGGATAACTTATTTTCCCATCTTATATTCTCTAAGACTTTGTTGAACAGTGCCTCCTCCAGAAAGCCTTCCCTAAGCCACAGCTCAGCTTGGCATGATGCTTCAACTCAGTATTCTCAAGCACCTGGGGTCTCTTGGCTCATCCTTGAGCAAAGTCGTCTCCTTTGACTCCTTTACTGGAACCAGTCTTTGGGATCCCTAGTGGACTCATGTCTGCTCCAGCGAGGAGCCTAAATCGCACGGACGCAGAACAGCCACTGTTGCTATGCCCCACCTCTCCCAGTCCCGCCCGACCAAGACCCTGAGTGGTCATCTACTCTCCATGGCTAGATCAGGGTTCCAGTTATCTCAGCAGCTTATGTCCTCTGCTTCCACTTTTCTGTCTTGAAGTGACTGATGACCCAATTCAGGGAATGTAGCACAGACGATCCTTTCTCAGGCCCCCTCCTCCTAAGTCTCATTGCTTGTTTTCTATATCTGGCATGAGCCCTTTGCAAATTAAGAGACAGCTCTCCAAGTCTCAATATTGTGCCTTTCTTTTCTCACAATGCTGCCCCATTTCTCACGTTTTGTTCATCCAAAAACAACATATTCTCTCTTTTCCCCTCCCTATACCTTGTATCAGAGAAACATTTCACAGAAAAGCTGAAATACTCTGCAGTGCTCCTAGGGTGGGTTGGGTAAGCAGTAGTTCAGTGTTAGCAAGTCATTTGAGAGGCAGAGGTAGTCAGTGTCCCGTAAAATGATCTAAAATTCAACCTTGCTGGGTGTACAGTATGGGTTTCTGGGTGTTGGACACACATAAAAAGATAATACAGATATTATCCTGGCCTTCACAGAATTCTTATTCTGGTATAACTCAGAGCAAGCCAAAATATGCACCAGTAACAAATAAACTTGACATTTACATTAGAAAAAATATTCGAAAAAATATTTGACTGATGCGATGGAGAACAGCTTGGGAGACCCCCATAGGGAGTGAGCTGAACGCAGAAGGGTGGTAACGGGAAGGCAGGTTTATCAACAGCGGGTGAATGAGTATTCCAGGCAGGGAGAAAAGAAGATTCAAAGGAAAAGGTCATTGCAAGTAAAAAGGAGCAAAAAAGTAGGTCATTCTGATCAAAGTCAGGAAGAGGATCTTTCAGGTAAAATGGATGAAGCAGGAGCAGTGGGAAGGGTTCAGATTTTTCTGAGCCTTGGGATATTCTGGGCCTTTTAAGAGTAAGAGGAGTCCCCGAAGGTTGACATATTTCAGCTACATCTGTAACACACCATAGCCGTACTTAGAGCAGATGACAGAGGGGGTGTGACTGGAAGGTGGAAGATAAATCTGACGCTCCTTAAAAGTTCAAGCCCTGTAGAGTCACAGTACACGTGAATAGACTTGCCTATGAGCCACAACAATAGAGATGACAAGTAACCTCTGGGCACTCTGACAGAAAGACAAGGGCTTAAACTTTTTGGCTTGCAGACTTTGGGAAACAATGGCATTATCTTGAAAAGTTTTGGAATCTAATGCACGCCAATCATTTGTGCTAGAATAAGGAATGCGTTGTATCCTAATATTGCTTATAACTATTATTTTTCTGTGTGAATATAATTGTGATGAGTAAAATGCATAGATTTTTAAAAAGTGATTGAATTTGGAGAAATTTTCTCTCATTGCCTCTTTTTCATTTGTCTTCGTCACTCTCTCATCACTGGACACAACACCTGACACTCACAAAATGAAGGAGGAGAGATTTGGTTTTGCTCACAGGTTCAGAAGTCTCATTCTACTCATTTTTGGCTGGCTCCAGAGTTGGGAGGGTCTGGCATGGAGGAAAACTATTCACCATATGGCAGCCAGGAAGTAGAGGGAGAGGATGGCACAGCTAAGGAGAGAGATGCGCCATTCCAGTCACTCCCTCAGTGACTCATTCCTCTAATCAGGTCCTACCTCCTAACAGCTGGTGGAATCATCAATGAATTAGTCTACTGGGCAGTATTGCAACCCCGCAATCCAACCTGCTTTCATACACATGAGACTTTTGGGGAATATTTTAGAGTCAAACCATAATACCACTTACGTTAAGTAAATGCTTGTCTTGGTATTAAATCTATAAAATATTTCACTCTCAAAATAAGCCCTACCTAATGAATTATTTCTCAGTACTCATCGCTGAGTCAGGAACACTAGGTCCTCAACCATTTCATACAATTTCTTCTTCCTGGATACTCTAAACATATTATATTTCCTAGCAGCACTTGTTAGGGTGGGGGCTTGAGATTGAGTTCTCACCAATGGGAATGAGGAGCAGGTGAGATGTTATTTCTTCCTGCCTGAGCTGTAGAAGCAGGAAGGGGTGCCTACACTTGCTCCAGTCCCCGTCCTGTTTGGCTGGTAGCAAAGAATGCCTACATACAGCGTTGCATTTGTAAAGAGCTGGGATCTGAGATCCTGAGGTCCCTGAAAGCATGGTATCACCTGCATTGGCCTAGGAAGTACTTGAGAAGAAAATCTTTTGTAGTATCAAGACACTGAGCTGTTGGAATTTATTTGCTACCACTGTCTAGTTGAGCCTAAACAGACTAATAGCATAAGATTATTCAATACCCTTGTGCCTGTGATCAGAAAGACCCATATAGGAGCTGTCACTGTCACAGCACCGTGAAAACAAGAAAATGGAACCTCCTTGAATTTCCATTCATTATGACATATCTACATAGTGATATTTTATCCTGCCGTTATGACGGAGTGCATAAATTCTGTTATTAAGTAAAAATGCAAGATTCAGTAGATTGTGCGTAGCACTTGTATGTAAAGCAAAAATTCACGTAGCAGCATCTAACATGTATTGAGTTCACGTGCTATTTGTCTTAGTTACTTTTTCGATGCTGAGACAGAATACCTGACATCTGCAACTTAGGGATGAAAGATTTATTTCAGCTTACAGATTCAGAAAGTCACAGTCCATTCACTGGCAGGTGGCTGAAAAATGGGGAATCACGTGGCTGGGCTGGAACCAAGTCTGGGGCCAGAGCTGGAGCTCCAGAGACAGAGATCCTCACAGCATGGCAGAACCGACAGACATCTGGGAGGAAGGACGGAAGCAGCACATGCCCCTCCGGGGAAAGCCCCAAGCACCCACCCCTTCCAGCCAGGCACCACCTTCCAAGGCTACACAGTTTCCATAGGCACACGAGGCTTTTGTGCGGCACCCCAGATCCAAACCATGACATCATTCCATATTCCAAAGTCTTTACAATGATGAACTCAGTTAATCCTCACAGGAATCCTCTATGGTAGGTCCAGATATTATTTATATCTCTCCAATCAAAATGAGACTCAGAGAGTCCAAAGGAATCCAGCTGAGGTGACAGAGCTGGGACACGTTGGAACAGAGCCCCTTCCCTGGCTTCAGGCCTGAGGACTCACACCTATAACATAAATAACACGTAGACGGGGAAGCTCACTCAAGTAGAGAGTTTCTTTGAGACGAAATGCAAAAATCTGGCAAGCTTGAGGATGCCTGGGCAGGAGAACTGAAAAGCTAGTGACAAGACTGAGAGAAAAACTTGATTTCTAGCACATGCCCTTTGATACTTCTTGACTTGTCTTTCTTATTTTCTGTAGGTATCGTGTATTTCAAAACGTAACTAATTACTTCTCAACTGAGCTAAGATGCAAGAGGATCATGTCTCATTTCTCCTGTGTTGAGAACCTGTTGACTTCCAAACCAAAGGGAAAATTTGACGAACGAACTTCCAGGACGTTGAATGAAAGCTCCAGGCCCTTGGTAAAGACTTCATCCTCTCTTAGCAGAGTTTCTTCTCCCTCCCCTCCCCCTGCTCCTCAGCCCCAAGGCCGGCAAGAGGAACACTGCACTACTGTCTGAGAATAAAGTCCTTACTCAAAAAGAAGTTTTCTGTTGGATAGATTTTTGCTTTTCGCAATAATGTCATTAAAAGTGTTCTGAACTTCAGGCTTGAAATGAACTCCAGAACGGGTCTGCCCTTTTGGCTTTGTGGCGTTACATAATTTATGGTTTTGAAACTTATTGAAAAATGCAAAAAGATTCAGAAAAGGTTCCAGGCAGCCACACACAGGCATACAGATCTTTGCTCTTTCATCAAATATCTCTGTCCACAGTGGAGGAGGCTCTGACCTCAGAATTGAAAGGGCTTAATCTGGGTCATGGGAAGAATCCCGGACGAGCAGGTGGAAATTGTAATTCCATCCCTCTGCCCATTCCTTTTCTCTTGGCTCGTCTTCATGGGCAGCAATCCTTGCTCCTCCACACCTCTTCAGCTGGACTCTTTCTCATCTCCTACTGTGGTTTAACTCTACAATAGCCCCGCAAAGTTTCATATATTTGGAAGGGGATTGGATTACAGGGACCTATTACTTATCAGTGAATGCAGCCACCGATGATTTTATGTGCTCTTATGAGGTGGAGTGTCTTGATTTAGATCTGGAGTGTCCCCCAAAAACCTCATGTTCCCATGGATACTGTGTGGTGTTGAGAGGTGGAGCCTGGCTGGAAAAGGTAGATGCTGGGGGAGTGACCTGGAGGGACGTATGCTAGTTCCACCCTTCCTCCCAGACTTCTCTGTTCCATCACACTGCAAGGTTCTCCGTCTCCTGGAGTACCGGCACTGGCTCTGGCTCTAGTTGCAGCCGTACCACGTGATTCCACCATTTTCCAGCTGCTCACAGTGAGTGGGCTGAGATCTTCTGAAACCGTAAGCTACAGTAAATCTCTCCTCTCTAAGTTGTGGATGTCAGGTATTGAGTCACGGTGACAAGAAAGTAACTGAGACATGGGGCCTGGTTGAAGAGATGGGTCACTGGGGGTGAGACTGAAAGGGGTGTATCACTATCCCTGGCTCCTCCATCTCTCTCTGCTTCTTGGCTTCATGAGGTGAACAGCTTTTCTCTGCTGTGTCCTCTTCCTCTGGAGCCACGGATGGAGACCTCTGAAACTGAACTAAAATAAAACAAAACTCTCCTCCTTTAAATTGTGGGTGTCAGGCATTTTGTCCCAGTGATGGGAAGGTGACTGACATACTTCTCCTGACTCACCTGATTTTGAGAGTATCCATTTAGCCTTTGGGAGTGGTGGGGTGTAGGACCCAAGGAAGGGAATAAATGCTTAAAATTAAATAATCAGATTTCTTCGTTTCTGCCAATTTCATATTCATGCCACCTTGGGAATGGTACCTTGCACATCTGTAAACTGAGGTTACTGGGAGCATCTTCCTCACAGGTTGTTGGTTAAATGATACTCTGAAATGAAAGAATTCCACACCATGCCTCCACACAGTAAGCACTTACCAGCATTGGCTTTATTTCTGTTTTGATTTGTTTCTGGGACAGGATCTTGCTCTGTAATCCAGACTCATCCTGAACTCACTCTGTAGCTCAGGCCGGCCTGTAACTCAGGACAATCCTCTTGCCTCAGCCTCCCAAGCGCACGGAGAACAGGTTCCAGGCAGCCATACACACATGCACAGCTGTGGCGTGAAAACCTTGTGCTCAGCACAGGAAACAAGCTGACAAAACCAATCAATTTTACTTAATCCCCTGAAAATTACTGCATCTAATTATTAGGAGAAAGAGAGGCCTTACCCTAAGCCAGATCCTTGGCAGCAAACCCAGACCGGGGCTGAATTCATCTACCTTTGTCTCTTATGCCTACCAGAGAAGTTCCACACACTACACCTGTGTCAGCTTTGAAATGAAGAGGCTGTCTGTTTTCTTCTGGATATCTTCATCTCTCTTGCTATCCAGTTTATGGAGGGGGATGTCCCCCTAAACTTCTTTTCCTCAATGATCTGCCCCTTCCCCTCAATCCTTGCCCAACTTCCACATAAGGAAGGTGGTGGCAGAGGATGAGGGTGCCTGCCTGTGTGGGCGGGTGTTCCATGTCAGGTATTGCCTCTGGTCTCCTCTGATCAACCCGGGAAAAGCTCAGTGCTCAATCTGGGAACTGTGGCTTCCGACCTGGCCCAGACCTGGTTCTGCCCCTTCTGACTGTGGGCCTTGTGCAAGTTGTTTACATCTCAGAGTCTTTGTTTTCACAATTAATATTGGAAAACAACAATTCAGTCTTCAAAGAGTTCTTGAAATAAGGCGCACTAAGTAAACTGGCTGAGCAGACAAGAGAGGCGTTGTAATTGGTGGAACCTTCAACACGGCTTCTCAGAACAGCCAATGAAAGACCAGGAGTGTGGAGCCCTGAGGAAAGTCTGTTGCATCATTTTTTAATTCCCTGTTTCCAGGGCACCCTTGCCCCCTCATCGGGGTTGGTGAGCCGTAGCCTCCTAGCAGAAACGGGCTCAACACTGGGGATGAGGAGGGGAGGAGGGAAGAAGCTGAATTGGAAGCCAGGCCCTGCAGAGCTGCTGCTGAACGTACCAAAAAGCCTGCCTTCTGTGGGTGCTGCTCAAGCCAGG
Source organism: Ctenodactylus gundi (assembly GCA_004027205.1). Lineage (NCBI taxonomy): Eukaryota > Metazoa > Chordata > Mammalia > Rodentia > Ctenodactylidae > Ctenodactylus > Ctenodactylus gundi. The sequence goes on along the minus strand of PVKB01002185.1, from coordinate 133,504 downwards.
AGCCAGATGCCATTGTCTCTTCTGCTCCCTGAACGTGCTCCTTCTTGCCTTCTCAAGCCAATGAACAAATCTTATACCTCACTTTGTACAGATAATTACAAAGCCCACCAAGAAGGTGTCAAGGCAGGGCGGATTCAGGAGCTCCAGGTGCTATTGCCTGCAGCTGCCCTGGCTCCCCAATCGTGCACCCTCTTAGATCCAATCCAACTGTTGTTCCAATTCTTTCTTTTTCAAGGGTTACTAGCCACAGAATAGAGAATCACAGACTGCCGCAGCAGCAGGCACACCAGCGATCATCTTCCTCTCTAGATGACAAACCCCCGAACATATTTTATTCTGTCTACACAAATTTTTCATGTTTTAAATGAATGATACCAAGATTTAAAACTGGAGTGTATTGTGAATCGGGTGATGCTGGCAGCAGGGGATGAAGGGGATAATAGGGTGGTGGCAGCTCCCTTGCACTGTGCCTGAGCACTGGTCTCCACAGTCCTCGCAGGTCCCCATTGTATGATACTCAGCCCTGTTGGTTCATTTCATCTACATGCCCCTAGTTGACACTTGAGTTTGTAGCTTCTAATCTGATTAACTCCTCATCGTATAGCTGGGAAATCTGAGGCTTGGCCGTTAGATGTGACTTTTGCCAACTGAATAAGCATCAAAGTGGGATTTCAACCCACTATTTCTAAGTGATGTCCTGTGAGTATGTGGAGCAGCTAATCTATATGGCATGTACCCGGGCACTGCTGCCATCTGGAGCAATCCCATGGAGTTATGACACTTGCCCCCTTGTGAATCCTGAGTGTAATGAGGGATTGCTGCATAGGCTGAGATGCCACGGCCTATGTGGCCCTCCTCCAGGTAGCCAGAATCAGACAAACAAGCCCGGAAATCATTCTGACCTTCCCATTGTCTGCTTTGATTCTCTCTCATTATCTCTCCCCTTTATTTCATTGTTCTCAGTGTTTTGTGGTCAAGACAGGTAAATTATGGTGGGGCAGGCTGCTAGGCAGCCCCAGAGCTCAGTCTTGCTGCCTGGCACCCCCATTTACAGATAAAGGCATTGGGCCCAAAAGCATGGCATGCAGGCTCTATGGAGCCAGGATTATGAGTAAACCCTGGCCCGACCCTTCCAGCACTTGTCTCCCAGCGGGCAGCACACAGTGCCACGGATGACCAGCTCTGACTGTGAGCCGGCTGAGCGGAGACTGGCAGACGGCAGCAACAGTGACCTCCGTGTCCTCTGCCTCTCCAGAGACCTCGATGCTTTTCCAAGGCCTGTGACAACAGGTGGGGGTTGGGGAGAGGATATCTCAGTGCTTGGCAGGTCTTATGCATTAATGTGGGTGCCTAGAAGCCTGGGCGCTGGCGGGGCTGCAGGGGTCTGCTCTGATGTTCCTATTCTCGCCAGGCAGCTGCAAATCCCTGCCTCTGAAAATGAAATTAAAAGAGCAGCTGAGAGATAATGCATACAGTAGCTCCACATGTAAACTGCCTCCCTGTCCCTCTGATAAGGCTGCTCCTAGGACAAGCAACAAGGATTACGCAGTAATCTTATTAAACTTGGTCTGCCAAGGGTAAAGAAAGGGTCATTTTTCTATGCACAGGAAAAAAAACCCACCATCCCCCCATTTTCTTCCCTAAGCCAACTTCCCACCACCGTGGTGGCTGTTTATCATTAGGAAAGAAAGCATACTCATCCTGATACCTACGTGTCTTAGTACCACTCCCCATTGCTGGAACAAAAATACCCAATACCAACAACCTGAAGGAGTAGAAATGGGCTTTTGTTTATGGTTTTTAGGGAATGCAGCCCATAGTTATTGGCTCCAAGGTAGAAACGGCATGGTGGAGTGGCGCAACAGAGAATAGCTGCCCATCCCAGGAATGAGAGAGAGAAAGGGAAGCCGGGGAACAGGAATATATCCTTCTGGGTCATAGCAGCAGTGGCCCGCCTCCAACGGGGCCTTGCCTCCTAACTGGATGTTTAGCTATGGAAACCATACATGGATGAGTCCACTAATGAACAGAGCATCCCCATGAACTAGCAACCTTCCAAACACGTGAGGCTTTAGATCTGAACTATAATATCAGAATTTCTCTCATGTCAGAGGGGAGGGTTACTGGCTTCTTCCCAACCTTGGGATCCTTCATAGAATCCCCCAATTTCACTGATTTTACTCACAATATTAACCTGGTCCTAGAGTTTGTATTTCATGGAAAAAGAACTGTTATATGGAAGGAAAGTGTACATCCCCAAATCTGGCCAGTCTGGGTATCCCAGCTGCAAAGAACCTGCCTCTCTTTCTCTTGGGTAACTTAAGAAAGCCAAGTTTTATGATGAGTTTTCCATACAGAGTTAGAATTAGGAGGAGTAAGTGTGGCTGGAGAGTTGGAGATGAGATCTTGTCGCTAATTTCTTATTCAGCTGCCTGTATTCTGAGTATCTAAGGAAATCATCCTGTCCCAAGTTTAACTTCATCTTCTCTTGCTGTCAATAAATCTAACTCCAGTTCCTTCACTCATGGAGCATAGTAATGATGGAATGTGTATGCCATGTAAGAGGTGGCAGAAGAAATAAATTTGGCAAATTTTCATTGTAAGTCACCTAAGGATAAGAAAAGAAACAGATTTTGGCCAGTGAGAAGTATTAGGATTGGGTATGTACATCACTTTTTATGTGCAAAATCCAGGCAACTTGTCCAGACCATGGTGGAAACAACATTAGGACTCACTAAGTGAATGGCCAAGTGGTAATGTCATGTGACACAAAGATGCTCCCCTTACTACCGAAGTCCACTGAAATGGTAAAGATCGAGGGATTGTAATGACTGAAGACTGTAAGCCAGAAGTCATCACACTACCTACAAGGCCCACATAACTAATGTGGCTTCAGAGTCACTTGACTCTGCCATTGTCACACAGAAATAGCCACAGTACAAATAAAAGTAACAGTCATGGCTGTGTCCCAATACCACTAAAATTAACAAAAGCAGTGGTGAGCTAGCTGGACATGGCCCATGAGCCGTAATTACCAGCCACTGATCTACCAAAATTCTACTAACAAAGGTGACGTCAACAAGTTCGGTACATCGGTAAAATCTGGCCATGGATGGAAAAATGGGCTCAGCATATTACCATGGGAAAATGCATAAAATTGGTTGCTATGGAAACTGGGTTACTTGCCTTGTTTGTTGCCCTAGAGTGAGGTCCTAAGGAAGCTAATTCACTTTCCTCTGCCTTGGTTTTCTTATGAATAAAGTGAAAGTCTGCACTGTACCATTTTTAAGGTCTTTTCTAGAGTGTATAGAATATGCTATTACATACCTTCCCCGTTCCTCCCATGTCTATATTTTTATTTATTTACTTTACCTTTGATGAATTTTTGGGAGCTCAGTTTGAGCCTTGTGAAAACAGGTTTGGGTGTGTGATATGAGAAGAAGAAAAAAACTCAATGGTGTCTATATTCTGTTTTGGAGATTGAAAAAATGCACCTATGTAGTTTATTCACAGTGGAATTTTTTATGGATATAAGGGATACGTTGCCTAACTTTTGGGTTGCCTAATATCACAAGATATTCCCAGAGTTGTGTATTCTTTCACTTTCTGCTTTGTGAGAGAAGGGTAGTGCCTCGTCCTGAGCAGCTGGGAATGTGCACCTCAAGTAGGGAACCATCTGACGGTCTCGCTGCAGACTATAAATATTGAAAAGGAGACAAAGGCATAGGGATATCAGATAGATTATTCACAGCCCGCAGCAGTGGGTGTCCAGTGGAGACTCATGGATTGAACAAAGAAATAGGCCAGTGTCAAATTAACAGAACCTCACTCTTCTTTGGTGTGTTGACATTCTGGATCTTGGGTTCTGTTTCTTTTGACCATTGTTCCAGTCTGACCTTCTCCACTGATCCTCTGTTAATGCCATTCCAACAAATGTAGAGTATGCATTTTAATTTTGAAGCATTGTCTATCGCTTGCAATAGAAATAATTGATTGAAATACCAAAGATACAACTCTGCGTTTGACATTTTGTAATTATTATTTCTGAAGTTTCACTCTTTTACAGAGCCAGGAGATGTCTGTCATTAGGGTAAACTCTAAGCTCATCATCTTAGGGCACTTCTTTCTGGGAGAAACTTTGTTCTTGCACTGGGAAGCTTTGCCCTTGAACATGTGCCAAGTTGTGTTGACCTCAGAGCTTTTTAAAAGGCTGCCACTCTAGGAGAAGTAGAATATACTCTACTGCCTTCATTCATTCACTAATCTAATTGTTTATTCCCTTCACATTTATATAGAGCCTACTATGTATATTTAGGACTGCACAGTAGATAATCACAAGTTAGCAACACAAAAAGATCTTGGAACCTATGAGGAAGACAGGAACACACTTTTATGACAAATTATTTAACTGTACTTTAAAAAATAAAAATCATAGAAGAATATAAGTTCTTTTAAGCAAAAACTGCAAAAAAAAAAACAGAGGCAAAACATAGGGATGTCAGAGAGATGATTCATAGAACCAGCGGCAGTGGGTGTCCAGTGGGGACTCCATAACTTGTGAGGAATGGTGAGAAAAACGTTGCCAGCAAAAGAACTTTTGAGCTGTGTCAGAAGAACGAATGGGGCTGACGTAGCCATGCAGAACTGAGAGGGGCCCGGGCAGGCAGGGGCACCCTGCATGCCAGAAGTGAAAAGACGGAATTGAGTCTGAAAAACAGGGAGGTGAATGAAGGTTGGAAAGGTACCTGAGACCTATTGGTCAAGATTAAAAAAGAAAAAAAAAAGAGAGAGGGACATTTTAGCTAAAGAGCAACTGGAAGCCAAGCGAGAAAACTTACTTGAGTGAATGACATGACTGACATTCCTTTGTCCAGGGATCGTCGCAATAGCTGTAGAAAGAAGGCATCAAAGCAGTTCTTTCCAGTTGATGAGGTGGTCACTGAGGAGGGCACATCAGCTCAGCTAGCAGAACTTGAGAGTAGGGGGGACTGGCGAAGGTAGAGAGAAGACAGATACGTGAGAATTAAAGTAGGAGAGCTCCGTGACTAGCGAGTGGGTTCTGCGATTACTACAGGGTGATGGAAGTGATGTTACTGATGAGGACAGAGCTGAAGCAGGATTTTGTTTCAGTCGTGTTTTATTATTACTGATTAACCCCCGTGGACCCCTCATTTTGCAACTTGGCTCTACCAGTTGAGACAATTCTCCCAGTGTGTGTTATCATTGATTTTCTTAGAGATACGGTGTGGACCTCATGTGAAAGTGTTGGGTTCCTCCATCTCCTCCACCATTCGATCCTCCATTTCTGATTTTTTTTTTGAGCACGGGGTCTATGGTCATGTATTCCACCCGGAGACACAGAACACACTGCATTATTTCTCTTTCCATATTGGACTTCCTCTGTTCCAATCCAATGAATGTTATTCTTTCCCATTACACAGTCATTTATGACTACCTTCTGCCTCTATGGAGTGTGCCAGTTTGCCATACATATAAAAAATACAAAAGCATATAGTATATAGTACAAAATAAAATTTATTTGCTCAGAACTAATGTAACATGATATTTGAAGTAAAACTAACTATATGAAAAAAATTGTGCAAGCACTAAGTTTAGTGTACACATGTCCCAAAGATTACCACACATTGGAAAAATTAACAAAATTATGGGGCACTCTGTGTTCTTTTTTTCCCCAGCAATGAAACTAATCCTGACCTCCCAGTCTTCAGTAATAGCCTTTCTTGAAGAGTCCAATGTGCTTACTAGCTGTTGCTAGGTCGCAAACTCTAATCAATATGCATGTTTAAAGTCTCAATGTTTTAGGGTTTATTATTTGCTCAGATCTCTTTTGTCCAATATATCAAGGCCTTGATTGTTTCCAAGGCTTTGTTGCACTACAACTGAAAACACGAAAATTTTGGAACTCCAATTACGAAGCTACTGTCAAAACTACATGAAGAATATGTTTTCTCGATGACCTGTGACTACCCTTTTTATGTCTATTTTCTTTTTTATCTGTGAATATTTGGGGCTCGCTGTCACGATTGAATCAATGATAATGATCGCCAAGACCTTAGAAAATGTCAAAAACTAGATATAATAATAAATTTCATCCAGTGAAGCTTCAAGAAGAGAGCTAGACTTTCCTTTATATTCTGTGTAGAGAAGTTCAGAAAAAAATCTATAAATGGTCCATAGGAATATTCAAGCCCTCCCCTCTCCTTACCCCGAGACACGCAAACATCACATCTGTTCATTCCATGATACATTCCACCTTTATGGATGGACATTGGGCTCCAAAAATGATAGTGCATGATTGTGTCTGAAGGACAAGGAAGGGAAAATATGCCCCACAGGCAGAGGTGGCTGGGAATGTTTGAATGAGCAAATGCATTGAAATATTAACGTCCATAGGAACAAAGCAAAATCTATCAGCGCAGCAGCCCCGGATTACCTCACTACATGACACCAAAAACGAACAAGATATGAGCCAATTAAGTTTTTTTCCCCATGACTCTTAGTTAGAATGGGAACATCTGGAGTTCAAAATCAATTGTCCAGAACTAGCTGCTGTGCTAATTAATATTCAGCCAAATGGCATTCCACCAAGGTGTCCCTTCTGGCACTCCTGCTTCCTGAAGCACCAGTGCTGTCCCAGTGGCTTTGCTCATCTTAGGTGCGTACTGAGTGGCCAGTGCAGGAGTGAGGCAAGGGGAACAGAGGAGGGTGGAAGAAGAGCCTGAAGATTGTCCTTCTGTCTGTGACAGGCATGTCCTCTTAGAGGGAGTGCTGGAAGGAGCTTGGGCAGAGTGAACAGAGAGATGTAACTTGCAGTGTGATCTCTCTATTCTCTCTGGAAAAGAGGGTAACTTCAGGCTTTCTCCTCGTCTTGTGAAGGAGGGAACCAGAGTCAACAGAAGACCCTTATAAATTTCATCACACTTTCTCTTCCTTGTCATAAGCAGAGAGACGTGCTAGAGATATCTGGGAAATTCCACTCAACAAGAAATTGCCCACATGGCTCTCAATCCTCCCTCCTCTTCTCTTCTTAACTCCCATTACCAAGGGTGGGGCTTAGTCAGAGATTGTCTGAGTCTTTTGGTTTCAGAAAGAAAGTCTTTCCTCATTTTGCTTTCTCTTTTCCATGGCATCCCATTATGAGGACAAGGACATTGGACAGACGAGAGTAGAGTCTGTGTTACTCAGCTCTGAGGCTATGTAAATCCTCTTGACTACAAGTTGGTATTCTCAGTGGACTGTAAGTATACTAAAGCAAAACACCCATACTCACGCTGTGTATGTCGGCACCATCCCAATTCAGGAAGATTCAAGACTTGGTGAGCTAAGCTTTCTGGTGCAGGACATTGCACAGGGAGGGTCTGACTGGAAAAACGCTGAGTCATAAGAATCTGTGGATACCATGAGGAAGGGGAAAGGTCACTGGCAGAGTGGACTGAGCTGAGCACGGGTTAGGGGGTTATGTAGGCTTTCACTGGAAGGCTAGGGGCTTGCAAGCAGAGGCTCAGTAGGATGTGAGGGCGTCAGAACATGCAGGAAGGAGACACATGAAACCCACCTAAGAGACCAGACAGATGACGGAATCTGGAAAGAGAGACTGGCAGTGTTTTCTCTAATTCTGGAAGACGCAATTTTCTAACAGTCTGAATGTGAGCTTGAGATCTTGGGTGAAAGCTGCCATGATGCTGAGCCCCTGTGTCGGTGTTGGAGAATGATAATGACAATGGTTATTCTGGCTTTAGAGTGGGGACAGACATTTTACACTGAGTTACAAAGAGGTTTGTGTTCAGCTACTTACTTAATTCTCATCAGAACCTAGGAGGTTTGTGCCTCTTTTGTTGTCCTTCCAATATCAAAGGTGAGAAAACTGATGCACAACAATTCAGACATTTTAACACACAGAGGGTAAAAGACAGAGCTGGAAATCCTATCTAGGCTGCACATTCATTGTTTATTGCTGCACTGTAAGTTACTATAAACTCAGCAATTAAAATAGCACAGATCTATTACTTCATAGGCTCAGAGGTCAGAATTCCAGGCATGACCAAACTGCATCCTTTCATCATGGTCTCAAAAGGCTGCAATTAAGGTGTTGGCTGGACTGAATTCTCAGCTGGAGACTTGGTCAAAGAAGACTCCATTTCCAAGTTTTTTTGACCGCTAGCAGAATCCATTGCCATGTGTCTGTGCAACCGAGGTCACTGTTTTCTTATGGGCTGTTAGCCAGCATCCACTCTCTGCTCTGAGAGACCACCCTCAGATTGTTTCTACGTGACTGCTCCGTGTTGTCTCTCAGAGCACAGTTGCTTCTTCGAGATCAGCAGGACGACATCCGCATCGAGGCTTATACGGATGCTTCTTGACTTACAACTGGGTTCTGTCCTGATATAGCCACTTTCAGTTGGAAGTGTATTTACCTAAAGAACGTCAGAGGTTACAACACAGCATGCTAGAGTCTCGGCCAGGCACCCTCACGATTAAGTGGCTGATGGTTGGAGCACTCCTCTCTGCTTTGCCCACCTCCACGTGAGAGTGTCTTTCCAGGCCGAGTCACATACGCCTGTAAGCCCAGCACCCTGGAAACCTGAGGCAGGAGGATTGCTAGTTCAAGCCCAACCTGTGCAATTTAGAGACTTATTGATACCCTGTTTTAAAAGCAAAAGAGTTAAAAGTGGTTTGGGGATGTAGGTGAAGGTGAAGGTCCTGGGATAGATCCTCAGTATAGAAAGAAAGATAAAAAGAAAGGAAGAAAGAGATGAGAAGAGAGTGGTATATCCTAGCTTCCAGAGATTTCTGAATTCTGCCCATCATAATGAATTTTTTCCAATGTCAACACAGCCTGCACTGTATTTTTGACTGTGGGGCATGGTCTTCAAAAGCTGCCACAAGCTACACCAGCCCAGGCCCAGCTCGCCTCCTTCCCTTTGTCTTTTATTCTTTGTTATCCATCTCATTTCCTGTCCGTGGTGGAGTCCCAGCAGTCCTTCCATCATGGCCCAGGAGACTCGATATGGCTCTGTGTGTAGCGGTAGCTGGAGGTTCCCGCCACATATTGAATTTACTTATATGTAGTGAACATCTTTAAGTCAAAACATGGCTATGTTGTGCTGAAATATGTGCTTCCTTTTCTGGGGTTAATGAGAGCGTAGGGTAAAAATAAAGTCCACAGTGGAAGTCTGACCTAACTATGTACTACTGTTGGTTCCCTGTTTGGGGAATGGGACCCCACTAGAAATCTTTGTCTCACCTAGAAGGACTCAGATGCCGTACCGCTGCCAGAGAAGGGGATGCCAAATTGAACAGGAAGCAAATAACCCCCGCCTTTGGATTGCTTAGTGGTTAGAATTTCAGTTATACTGCTGCTAGTCCAAGGAACGGCTCTGCTTAGTGTATTGGACATCCAGCTAGTACAGAGCTTGGTAAGTATTCATTATATACATGAGCATAAACAAAGGAATGGATGAGTGAGTAACTATGCTCTCTAATCATTTGCATACGTATTATGTATATATGTATTTATTTATTAATGAATGTCTTTATTCTATTCGTTACCTTCAGTTTCACCAACTGCCTAAAGCTTATCAATTTCTTAATTGATCTGTGGTCTTGGTTTGCTTTTGCATCAGTAAATTGACCATTTGGCCTTAATTTTATGTATATATGGACCTTTTAATTGGCAGTTCTGCTATGCTAGATTCTGGATTCTACACCTTCCGTGTTCCTTTCCTTTGCTGTAATAATCTATTCAGAGCCTTTTCTATAACCAGAACTCTCAGATGAAAACCACAGAAATATACAACCAATGGGTGTTCTGATATTAATATACCATGGCTCTCTGGTTTACATTACTTGTGCTACTTTTGAAATCAATATTTAAGGTGCTTATTGTGAGAAGTGGTAGTCCACAGCAAATTCTTGAGAGGTCAGTGAGTTCCTATGATGGCATTCGAAATTTGTGATTTTATATATGCATCAAATTATGTACTCCTGTAGGAAATTTCAAAACCCTGATCATGATCATCATTTAAGAAATACTTTTGTTATCTTATGAGTCAGTTTGTTTGTGGTCACATGAAAGCCACCGCATAATTATCTGGGAAAAGAGGAAAAAGTAGAGGTAGATTAAAGCACAGGAGATGTTTCCCTCTTGGATGATGTCATTGTATCTTGTACCAGGGATAGTTTACAGTCGTCAGTAGTTTTTAAAAAGTAGAATGGAAAAATAGAGTCATCACAGAGCCCCCATTAATATTAGCATGGCAAATTCAAAATAATTTATTCTACAGCAGTCAGGATCACCTTCCCATTGTGAGCCGAAATTTAGTTTTAGCCAAAGAATCATATCCATCACATTGAATTAATGTTGTTAATTCAAGTATTATTGGCTTTATTTGTATTTGATTTGTGACTTTGTTTTGACTTTATCATTGTGTAAGAGTTATAAGCATAAAGATTACAAACTTAGGTTTATGTGCCTCCATATTTTAGTGTGTCAAGAGTGAGAGACGAAGGCTGTTACTATCCACTGTCTCTCCCCATCATGTACCTACTAATACCACCCAAACCTCCAATTGCCTTGAAGCTTTCTGTTTAGGTCCTCCCTGAAGATTAATGTTGAATCAGATGGGTTCATCATTAGGACAACCGGATGGGTCCACATTCTGGATGGGAGTCTCACTCTGCAGGGTTTAGGGTTTATGAATTACCTAGGGTGGAATACATTCTCTGAGAATTTCACTGCAGGCAAGTTTATGTGAAAAGGTTTGCAGTCTCAAAAGACTTAGACAATAGGCCCCTGTCTCATGTTACATGAAGAACCCGAGGCTAGTCTGAATCATTCCTCTTCATTCTTCTGGCTTTCAGAGATCTTTACTGTTAGAAGGACTCCCCATGATAGAGACTTCCTGCCTTTCTCCCTGTACAGAATCTGGTGTATCCAGTCACCTGTTGAGCATGGGAGATCTTTAGAATGGAGGTATATGTGCTTCCACCTCCATCCTCAGATCCCAGTAACCACCTCTTCTAATTATGGTGAACAAAAATGGGTCTGTACACTGCTAAGTGTCACTTGGGGTTGGAGGAACAAAATTTCCCCCTATTGAGATCCACTGATGGAGAAAGAGCGATCTTTGCATATCTTCCTGTAGAAAGACTATATGGTGTATATATATATATATATATATATATATATATATATATATATATATATATATATATTTGTATAGCTGCGTCTTCAGGCCTTCTTATCTATGGGCCATTGTATCCCTGCATAGAACATTGGTTAAGGGGATCCATATTAAAAATCAGTACAAAAGTTACCTCATTCTGAATCTCTACACTTAGCTCTAAGGAGCAATAATTCACTAAATCAGCCTTGTAGAAAGTCAGCCATGTAATTCAGGAAATAACATTTACTAGCTACCCATTCAGACCATTCACTATGTTATCTTGAATTCTCTCTACTCTCTTGCAGGATAGGAGAAATGCCATTTTTACAAGCATAAAGTTTGAAGCTACAAAATGCTTGCTTAGGAGGAGGAGTTAGGATTTCAACACGGCTGAATTTTACTGCAAAGCTCAGTGGCCATCCTGTCTCTTTGAGTGCTCCGTATGGTTCCTGATGAAATTCTGCAGTGCATAGATCTGCAGTGGTATGAGACAGAGGACCTGTCACCACCAAAGCCGCACAAATCGTGCCACACACAGACAGGCTTTCAGCAGGCTGTCAGCCAGGCGCCCAGGGCCCTGCACCATCCCTCCAAGTCTGACCTCGCGCTGCGTTTTGGATTCCCATGAAACCTGAGCACCTCCTTTAAGCCCTTTACTGTCTCTGGATGTGGGCCAAACTTCCTTCCACTCGTCTTATTTGAGTTGTGGCTGTGATAAAACCTCTCCCCTGCAGGGAGTGAAGTGGCCTGGTTTTGAGCTCACTCTTCCCCAAGCACATTCCGAGCCACTGTGCCCTGTAGACCACGTTTTGTCACTTTAGTTCCGCCGGTGGATTTGTCATCTTCCAATCTTTGCAGTCCTCACTTCTTTGGAGGTGACATCAGTAATGTAAACTTTCAGCAATTACCTGCAAAGTTCCAAAGGAAGTCTCACTGGCCTATTTCAAAATTGCTAAAGTGTAGGTGGTTGGAAAAATAGTAGGTAGAATGTCTCCTGCAATTCAATGTTGACATTTTTATGATATATATTACATCATCTATTATAATATATATTATCTATCTATCTATCTATCTTTGCATCTCATTTTCCTGTCTTCTTTAAACTGAAATTCTCCTTGCACAAAATGATGATATGAGCCAAAACTGTGGTTATGAGAAGCTGTGGGGAGTGATTGCAGCACTGGGCCTTTACCATTCCGATGGATTCTTACCTTCATTCCCAGCTGCCTCTTCCTGCCTCCCTGCCTCTGGCTAGCTTCTCAAATCCCCATGCTTTCCAATAATTTGTGACTCAGATCACTGTAAGTGGTTCGGTATGTTAGGAAACTTCCCTTAATACTCCAGCAGTCACGTCATCACAATCTACTGATTTGTGCACCTTCGTTATTTCCCAGGCTTTTTCTTATCTAGATTTTGACAATAGCAATTTAGGTAAAGATTTCGTTACTTCCTAATTGCGCTGATTTCTTTCCTTTCTTTCCTCTCGTTAAAGACGAATTTACAAAATGAGCTGTGTACCTCAGGGTTTCAGTCTTGCCCTTCGTCCGGGGGCTCTTTCTTCTTTCCTTATTACCTCAGCTGAGTCTTTACAAGAGCTGATTCGCTCATTGTTTTCTTTCAAAGATAGAAAAGGTTTGAGTTCTTTTTTAAAAAACTTTCATTTTTACTAAAGAGACAAGGAACAGAATTTTTTTTAAAAAAATCTTTCTATCTCAAAATGAGTGTGATTGAAAAATAGGGTGAATGTTTAAGTTTTAATAAATGTATTGCAGTAAAAACCACATTGCCATCACCTCAAAATCCTCACCCTGGGGTCAGGCCCATGTATCCCCTCACCCTTGCCTCTTCTGAGGCCGCTCTGGAAGTCCTCTTTCCTGTTTTCAGTTGTACTGTTGTAGCCTCTTTGATGTCCTGAAAAGATTAAAAACATTAATTTTTTTCATGGTCATTCTGACTTTTGGAAAGAACCAGAAGCCATACAGTGTCAGATTCAGTAATATGGTGAAAGAAAACACCTTGTTGTGTTTTTTATGGGCATACCTTTCTTTCAGATGGTTCTTAGCAGCAACATGCCTTATGTTTTTGATCATATCTTATAAATACATGAAAGAAGACTTCTAGAGATGCTGCAGAAACTTGATAAGCATGATGGGATAAGTGTGTTCAAAGTATGGGCAGCTATGTTGAAGGACAGTCATGGCAATGGGTCTTTTACTGTAATGAAATATTTTTAAAATTTGAACCTTCACAATACATTTTGATCGCTTCTTGTATTTTTCTTACGTGGTATTTGCAGGCTCCTCCATGCTACCATTGTGTTAATGTTCTGCAGGCAGCTGTTGATTAGGGGAGCTCAAGTCCAAACACACTGGAAGTATCAGCACTGGACTTTTGGCCCTAGCTTCCAAAATAAACTTGCTTCAATTTTGTAGGTTTTTGGTTTTCTTTGGTTTTGCACTTCCTAGTTTCTGGTCACAATCAGTTCTGAGCAAACACTGCTTAAAGTGAGTTTTCAGGTAACTATCCCTCTCTACTTCTCAAAGCAGGTGTCAAAAATGCAGGGGGTAGAGAAATGCTTTTATAAAAAAGTGATTTTTTTCATTCCATGACCACTTAAAATCACTTTCATTGTCTGTTCAAAATGTAGTACATTAAGATAAATCAGGTACCTCCAAAAATATTTGTCTCTCTCTGAGCCTGTGTATACTTGTAGGAGGCTATACACACATCTCTGTTGTGTGTGGGGAGGTGGGTGTGGGCGTATGCACGTGTGTCTGTTTGGTAGTTCAAGCTGATGCTACTTGTAGACATTAGCATGAAATCAGTCACCCTTTTGTTCAATCTTACTACAAATTTTGAACATCTGGAGGTTTGCAGTATGTGAGCAGAAATCCCGGATGTTTGAGTGGCTTTTGTCTTCTAGTATCCAACCCTGCACTTGGCATTGATGTATACACTGCCTTGGTAGATCCTCTTGTAAACGGAGCCTGCGGCCCAGACCTGTTGCTGAAGGGAGTGCTGGAAAGCATGTCATGGGCCTCAGTGGGAAGCCGTTGGACAAGCCCCAGATAGTGTTATGAAACAAACCCTGTTTCCAGGGCGGGACAGTCATTGAATGATCTGTGTTACATGGTTGCAAATAAGCAGGACTAAAATAAAACATCCCCATTTTCTGGGAAATTCAGTGCTCCAATGTCAAGCATGAGTTGTAGAGGGAAGGGGTGAGGTCTTTTGGATGAGAGATCTGTTGGAGAAACCCAGACTGCTTTCCCTACTGGGATCTTTTACACTCCCAAGGGAACTTCAATTTGCCTTTGGGCTGAGAATTGGAAGGAGTCAGCGGTTTTTCACGTTGACAACTACTCATAAAGTTTCAGCGCCCGTTCTCCCACCAACACAGTTCCTCCCTTGTCTCCACCAGCTGTGTCCTTCCTGCTGCCGCTGCCCCTTCTTGGGTTTAGTTTCTGTTTTCAAGTCCCATTCAATCCGCCTTGAACCTTGGTCTCTGAGACTGCACGTCTCCCTCTGCCATAATCGCTTTCCCCAGCACTGCTTGGTCAAACCCTCGATTCTTGATTATATTTAGTTCTTTGACCAGGAGTCATTTATGCTCGTGTTCAGTTTTGAATTTAATGTCCCTCAAATAATCCATTACTAATTGAGTATTCAGAGTCCCTCTGTTTACTCAGCCCCTCAGGTTAGCTTGACTCTTTAGGAAAAGGCCTATCGCATAATGGCTTGCACAGCACCTTGCAGTCCTGTTTTCGTTGCTGCCATAGCATGGATGGAAAGACCAGATTTGCACTACACATTGTGATTACCCAACGGTGACTTTACCTCCAGGATGCATTTGGACACATATGTAGGCATTTTTGGTTGTCGTTACAACAGGGAAAAGATGCTACTACTGGCATCTAGTGGATAAAGGCCAGGGATGCTGATATTCATTTCATAATTGGCTGGACAGAACACACAATAAAGAATTTTTTTGGTCCCAAATCACAGTAATGCTAAAGTTGAGAAACCTTAACCTAAAATAAGAATCAGGTGAATAGAACAGATACGCAACTCAGCAGCAAGCAAAGCTTTCTTTCTCAGACACGGCTAACTTGGTTTTTTTTCATTCCACTGAACACCAGTCACTGGAGGTCGACAGGTGCCAGCAGTCCTCATGGGGGTTTTCTCCGACACACCTGTTAGAGAAACTCTCAGTGGCCATCTTTTCTTTAAGGTCTTTCCTTTAAGTCTGACCTTTATGTTGTACCACAATGTCTAGGTCAAGGATCTTCCCTGGCTTAGTACATACATGCACTGACACAGCAAACATTTTGTCAGGATCTGTCTGTACTGAGAATAGGACCAGGCACTAGGGAGACAAAAATAGCAACACATGCACAGCTGTCAAGGAAATTGGTGAGGAAGTCAGCAAGGAACTAACCTCAAGGTCATAGTCTGATGAGATGGGGCTGAGGACACAAGCAAGGGAAAGAGTGATATTGACAGAGTAGGGGCCAGGAAGAGCTCCCTATGAAAGGCGAAGTCTGAGCTGGAGTTAGGACGTGCTCAGGGATGAAGTAGCAACAGAAAGTATGAGATTGAGCAGTGTACAAAGTGCGAGAGAAAAGTACAGTGGGTGTTTAAGTTTCATACAAACATTACAGTGACGGACACGTGACCATTATTTGCTCCTCTCTTCGGATGCGCCTTCCCATCGCTCCGGCTACCTCCACAGGCTGTTTTCACTGTCCTCCTCTGTGAGGTAGGCCATTCGCTCCGCGTGTCGTTTCGTTTTGCTATTCCTGCCCTAGAGCCAGCTGACCATACACTTAGTTCTGTCCAAAACATCTGATAAATTAAACCTTTCTTCCTTTAGACTGTGAGTTTTGGATATTGTGTCCAACAAAGGAAAGCTGATACAGATGCTTTTAGCATGAAATCCACAGTGAAGACTGCGTGTCAGATGCTATCACAGACATCGTCACTATCCCGATATCATTATGGTGGCTATGATTATCCCCTTCTCCTGACTGCGCAGTTGCTGTACCAGGGGTTTAGCTCTACCGCCTGTGCAGTAAGGGCGTTCTGGGAGGCTCTCAGACATGCAGACACAGAAATTGTGCTTTTCATTTGCTTCTTGTCGGTAAGTGGGTCTCGAGCAGAGCAGAACAGAGAACAGACTGTTCACCCAGCCTGCGATTTTCATGTTTCCCCTTTCCCTCCTGTAAGCTGCTAAAAGGTAGAGAGGAAGCTGTTTCATTACAGTCTCATTTACATCTCTCTAGTCTCCTGTTCCCTTCCAGGAAAGTCAAGTTGCTGCATAAACAGAACCTGGTGTACAAGATTTCAGGCAGACTTTCTTGGTTACTCCCGACTGAATGATTGAATGCCGTTCCCGCTGCACTGCCCAGGGTGGGAAGGAACAGCCACAGCCCCATTCAACGTGGCAGATCTATGTGCTGTATAGCAACATAAACGCCCTTTGGGCAAGAGATATAGCAAAGTGGTCAGCCTCGGCTGTGGTAAGGGCTGGGGCTACTGGGATTACTTGTCAAATGGACTCTTGTATGGCTATAAGTGGATCCCAGATTTGCTCTCAGGGTGAGTTAATCTCCATCGCTTCCCATACACAGGAAGAGAATGAAGGCCCCAGACACATTCTCAGACTCACAGATGGCTAGATGTCACAGATTTAGCAAAGTTTTGCTTAAGAATGGCACAGTGTTGTTGTTCTAGGGAGCCTCAGCTGGTGACATCCTGAGAACTTTCTGGTATATTCTTTGTGGGATGAAGAATCTCTTTCACCTCTCAACCAACCTCCATATCTAATTGCCCCTCCTGGATTCATCCACCCAAGTGTACACACACACACACACACACACACACACACACACACACACACACCCATACATGCACACACAATAAATGTTATGATATAGATTTGAAAAAAATCTACATTGTACCTGATTATATGTTGTACTTCTCTGATGAGATGAGGGAAAAGGAGTATGGGATTTACGAGAAGAGTTGAGAGATGTCAGGGTGTCTGTGACCTCTCTTGAAAGTCATGATAGACATCATTGTCCATGTGTCTGAATATCCATGCCCCTTTGAGAGTCCACTATCTATCTAGATCTGAGTTTCTCAAATTCCCATATGCATCAGAATCACTTGGAGGGGCTTGGTCGAACCCAAACAGACACCGCCAGATGTTCTAGAGTGTCTTTGCCAGTAGGTCTGGGACACCCCTAGTATTAGAAATTTTAACAAGTTCTCTAGTAATTCTGAAGTATCTGGACCATGGGCCATGGGTGTAGAAGAGAGAGAGAGAGAGAGAGGTCAAAATTGAGGAGCCATCTATAGAAAGTAAAAGGTGTTAGACAAACTGAGACCAAGGAAGGAAAATAATTTCTAATGAGAGAGTACAAAAAATACTTTTATGGAAATCAAGTTATTTGATCTACTTTTGAAGTTGGCTCAGTTTTGGTAGGTAAAAGTAGGGAGGAGAGAAGAGAAATACTAGGAATTTCAGGCCAAGGGATGCTTAAGAGAGAAACACATGGGAGGGGAAACTTGGTTTTTTTTTTTTTGGCTCAGATAATGGAAGATGAGAGGAGAATTTGCAGTGTTGGGTTAAGTACGGGAAGAGTTGAAGGTTATATTGAAATATGGGGTTTGGGATTTGGGGAAGGAAGGGAATGGTTTTATAGGTGAAGGGGAGCCATTGTGCATGTCACTATGGGAAAATGGCATGTTCTGAGTTTGAATGGCCAATGGTACTGGAAGACTCAGTGCCTCCTCGGTGTCCTGGGACCTCTTACGTTGGCATCAGTGCAAACAGAGGGGGCAGTGGGTAGGTCTGAGCTGTGAAGGAGGGTTATTGAAGGAGCGGCATAAACAATTTTGGGTTTAATTAGGAAGAGAACCCCTTGAGGTGTTTAATCAGATCAAATGTGAGAGAGAACAGCCCATCTGCATGGAAGAAATAAAACTGTTGCTAATTGCCAGGAGAAAAGCCGGGAAGGTGGGTGAAGCCTGCAGAGTAGCCCTGTTACCTCTTCTGCAGAAGCTTCTTGCTTTAAAAGAGTTCGGGCTGGAGTTTCGGGCTGGAGGGATGGCTCAGCAGTTGAAGCGCTTGCCTAGCATGCGCTAAGTCAAATGCTAAGTACCCGAGTTTGATTCTCCAGTACCACATAAGCCGGTCATGGTGGCGGCACATACCAGTAATTTCAGTACTCGGGAGGATTGCCAGGAGTCCAAGGCCAGCCTGAGCTCCATAGTAAGTTCAGGACCAGCCTGGGATACAAAGTGAGACCCTGTCTCAAAATAAACAAATAAATAAATAAAATAGAACTATCCCTTTCATATCGAAGTACATTCTTTCTCAAACTCTGAGGTTATAAACTCTCATCAGAGCTAGGGCTAAAGATGGCTTGTTTCTGACCATGCTGCCAACCCTCAGATTCAAAGGCAACCTTCAGCCATAAGGAAGGTGGAGGGACGCCATCTTGGCTGAGAGTAGAGTTCTGGGTAGGGGGACTGAGCTTGTGGTGGCTTCTGTTCGCTTATCGCTGGATTTATCGCCTACCCTCAGTTGTTTCACTCCCTTGCATGGCTCCCTCTCAGTGCTGGTCCCCATGGAAACACATCTTCCCCAGCATCTCAATTAATTATGTTTTAGGTAATGCACGGTGCATCCCGTATGTGTGACAAGGAGGATGATGGATAACAAGGAGAAATTTTTCAAATTACAGATTCGCACAATTTTTATGATCGTTGAAATAGGACAGAGGAAAGACAGAGAGGGAGGGATAGAGGGAAAAAGAAATTCTGATGTATATTATAATGGACTCCAGACTCTTAAAGAAGATAGCTGGCCTGCTATCAATACTCTTGAACAGGAGTATGGGGTAGCCAGCTGACATTTTCTCCAGGTGTCATGAGGTTGAGAAATGTTTTACAATTATTAATTTCTATTAGAGAATCAGGATATTTGGTCTTGCTCTAAATTTTCTAGATCTCAAATTTCTCTCAACTTTAACAGGATTCGTGATAGATGTGTGCTTTGCAGTGTTTGTAATGTAATTTATGTTAATTGAATGTCTAGTATGCACCAGGATCTGTATAAAAGCCCCTTTGCTTACAAACTCAGTTTAATCCTGGAATAACCATGAAGGCCGAGATTCCTTCACCATGGTACAAAATTTCATTTGGGAGCTTAGAAAGGTTGAGTGGCTTACTGAAGGCCATAGAGTTGCTAATGAAGATTCCGATTTCCAAACCCCTGTTGTTTCTGCTATAAGAAGCTGCTTCCTAAGTTCCCTTTCCTTTTGGGTTAAAGAGTTCTAGAAAATGAAGGGAAAACGGCAGGTATCCACGTTACCCAGAGCCACCACTTCCCATCACTCCAGGAGGCTTCTCCTCGGAAGGACAATGTGTCCCTCGCTTTAGAGTATTGCAAACATTTTTCACAAAGAGCGACGTGGGACATATTTAGCCTTGGTGGCCGTCACCTCTATGGCGATTACTCAACTCTGCGCTTTCAGGGGCAAAGCAGCCATTAGACAATAAGGAGATTAGTAAGAATGGGTGTGTCCCAATAAAATTTTATTTATAAAGGCAAGCTATGGTCTGAATTTGGTCCATTGGCTTGATCAGGCGCAGACCCTGCTGTTGCGGCTCTAGAGTGAAGGCCAGCTTGGTAGGAACGTCTATCAGGAAAATGCTGAGTAGCATTTTCTCCTAAGGTCCAGGTCCAGCAAGACAGTGTTGCAGAGAACCGGGGCACAGGGGGACAGAGTGCACATGTAGAGCTGAACAGCGAGTGTGATTTGCAAGTGCGATTTGCTTGGTTGACTGGGTATTTATGAGTTTCCTTATTCACTGCTTACATTTAAAGATTGGGAAAATTCATTTTAAAAATCCAAAAGTTCTGTATTTTGAGAAAAATTGAAATGTATTCACTTGTACGAAGATTCCCTCACGTGGTTCTTCGTTGGAGTTACATAGAAGCTGCCTCTCCTTAGTGCTACAGTTTATTACACTCCCGTGTGACCCTCTTCTTACATTTAACACACCCAATCAGTTTTCAACATATGCTTTAAGGTGCCTTAGTTTTTGGATAAACTGTATGTACTAGGGTAGAAAATATGTTGAGACAGTAAAATGATAACTATGGTGAAATAAATGAACACCTATCACAAATTTAAAATTTTAAGTACACAGAGATTAAGAATAAGACACAGGTGGCAGAGAGGTCAGGGGATAAACTGGGGAGGTATGTTCCAAGGATTCGAAGTAGCAGATAAGGGACCGGAGGAACGGAGCAGCGGTTAAAGCTCTTGCTTTGAAAAGTCCTGAGCTTGATTCCCCATTGATTCCCCAGGACTACATACAACTGGGTGTGGTGGCACATGCTGTAATCCCAGCACTTAGAAGGCATTGCCATGAGTCCAAAGCCAGCCTGAGCTACATAGTGAGCCCAGGACCAGCCGGGGCTACACAAAGAGACCCTGTCTCAAAAAAAGCAGCTAAAAGTGCATATTTTTTTCAAGTAGGTCTTAAATTCCAATTTCAGGTGGGCCTCCAGCTATTCTTGCATCTTTCTTTTATTGTTTTGATGATGTAAACTCAGCACTGACTGGTCTAGGGCTGGTGGCGGCAGTGAGGCTATAACAGAACCCTGATTGGGATAGCTTTCCCGAGCAATGGGGATGAGAAAAGCTGGGTATAAGTCACATCCCAAAAAGATCCAAGGATGAAAGATGAAAACTAACAAAAGCCAAATTCAAGTTCAAAGGAAAAACCTGGGGTGAAGAGGGATAACAGAGACTGAAAAGACTCACCCTGATCAGACCTGGTGCTTGAGAGGAACATGGGGGCAGGACTTGGCAGAGACAGCCCGCTCTCAGTGTGGGGCTGGGCTGGAGCAGAGGCTTGGCGGGTTTCCACCAGCTCACAGCAGGCAGCTCCTGCATGGACTCTTTCATTAAGACACCAGAATGCCTTCGCTTCTCATTCCTCCAAGGCTTCGCTTTCTTCCTTTTGCTACATCTAGCTGTGCTAAGTCTTGTAGATGGCTTTAGCACATAAAAGAGCATGAAGTATCCTAATAATGAACCTGGCAAAAGCAGCTAAATATTCTTGTCGTTTATAGAGATTGACTTTTCTCCATCTGTTCTTTTTCTTTTTATCTTGCCTTCTCCAAAAAGTCCCTCTTCCTTACTTAAGCCCAGCCTTCTTTTTAAGCTTGTGTCTTCCTTGCTCATCTCTCCCATGATTCCTTTCTTTCCATTTTTCTTTCAAAACTACACCAGTCACTCTCCCCTGATCACGGAGGAAATAGATCCAAACTCGTCAGGAAGGGAAACTCCTCATTCCTCCCGCTTCCTTTACCTGAAAGCATCTCAAAAGCACAACTTCTTTCTTCATACCCCCTACCTGCTCATTAGCCCTATCTAACTTTTGTCCATCACAGCTCCAGATCTATCCTGGGACCTACGCACGCTGCGTTTGTAACATTTACATCCCACGACTCTGTTCTATTGGTTAGCAATGCAACAATGATGGCTTACATTTGATGAAATCTTTGCTTTTCACATGGAGTTTTTCCACACGTGATGCCATGTGCTCCTCACGATCTTCAGTGTGAACCTTATTTGTTGGCAAAGAAATGGGTGCAGCGAAACAGCAAGGTACGCAGGGTGACGCCACCTTCGAGCTGAAGTGTTTCTCCTCCTGCTCTTCCCTCTGTCACAAAAATGCTCTGCACTTCTTTTCCCTTTTCTCTAAACTTCATACCCTCTTTTGCTCTGGCCTAATTTTGTCCTTTGCTCCTAAGTTTTGTTCTTTGACCACCCTCTCCAGATAGGCTCCGGGGGTCCCACGCCCCCTTGCTGGAGGCCTAAACCTCTGCTCTGTGGCTGGGTGTCTTTGGACCACTTACTTCCCTCTTTGAGTGTCAGATTCTTGTTTCAAAATATAAGAGTTTGGGCTGTTGATGCACGCTTCCTCCAGAGCTCTGACTGCAGAGATGGAGAATGTTAAAGTAATTTTTAAGCAAAAATCAATATGAAAATGTGTTATCTAATAAATAAGTCCAGCAAGGTTGCAGGACAAAGATCAATACAGAAAAGCTTCAGCTGCATTTTTAGATCCTGGCAACGAAGAACGCAGAAATGAAATTAAGAAAGCAATTCCAATTACAACAACATGTAAAGGGATAAAGTATTTAGGGGTAAATGCAACAAAATAACTTACACATCGAGAAAAGCATAACACATTGTGGAAATAAAATAAGTAAATAAATGGATGGATAATTTTTGCTCACAGATGAGATGAATAAAATAATAAAATTAGTATGGCCTTATATCCCAAATTAATCTAAAATTCATCATCATTCTTATCTAAATGCCAACTTTGGAGGGTAGATGCTGATAAGATTCTTGAAATCTAAAATTCTCTGGAATTGCATGGGACCCAAAAGCTCATTAAAAAGAACAAAGTAGGTTATCAAAGTGTGACATACTTCCTGAATTCAAAATGTATTACAGGAATTAATGGCAGAGAGATGTAGAAATCAGGGGAATAATATTGATAATCTAGAAAAATACAACCATGAACATACAGTAATTTTTACAAGGATATCAAAAAAACTGAGTAGGAAAAGAGAAACTTTTTCCATAAAAGGTGGTACAGACAGCCACCTCTCCACATGCAAAAGAACGAACTTGGACCTTACTTACATGATACATAAAAATTATTTCTGAAGAGGTCAAGATGTAATTTAATAGCTGAAACTACAAGTAGTTCAAGAAAAGTTAAATGTTAGTGACTCTGGGTTAGCTAATGTCTTCTTAGATGTTACAGTAAAAACAACAGCAAGGAAAAAGTAGATAAACTTCATCAAAATGAACAGCGTTTGTTAGTGCAAGGCCACCAAAGAGACAACTCACAGAAGGGAATACAATATTGGCGATGACGTGACTGAGGAAAGATTTATGTATCCAGAATATATGTTTTCAAAGCCCTACAACTCAACAATAAAAAGATGATCTGATTAAAAAATGGGCAAGTCGTCCGAATACATGTTTCTGTAATGAAAATACACAAGCTAGCAGTATGATGCTTAGTGACATTATGCCTCAAGGAAATGCAAGCCAAGTCTTCAATGAATTCTACTTCACATCCACTAGGACGGCTGGAACAACAGGACAATCACTAGTGTTGGAGGAATTGAAAACCTCCCACAGTATTAATAGGAATGAACAGTGTCGTAGACCTCAGAAAACAGTCCATGCATAGTAAGTTAGAAATACTCACAACAGCAATACTCACAATGATAATTGTCCTAATGACCCAAATGCCTATGTAATGATGAATGAATAAGTGAAATGTGGTATTATATGTACAGTGAAATATTACTTGGCAACAAAAAGTAACAACATTGCCATAGATACTACAGTGTGGGTAAATGTTGAAAATGTTATGCGAAGGAAACCAGACACAAGACACCACATATTCTATGATTCCATTTACATGAAATGTTCAGAACAGGCAAATATAATACATGCAAATACTACATTAGGAGTTCTGAGGTCTGGTGATTGACAGGGATGTAAGAAGTGACTTGTAATCAGTTTAGGGCTTCTTTTGGTTGATTAGAATATTCTAAGCTTTGATTATGGTTGTACTACTCTGAATGTATGAAAAACCATTGATTTGTATACTTCATGTATTTATTTATTTTCAAGACAGGTTCTCACTCTGTAGTTTAGGCTGGTTCTGAGCTCACTATGTAGTCAAGACTGGCCTCAAACTCACAGAAATCCTACTGACTCAGTCTCCTGAGTGCTCGGATCACAGGCATGTACCACCATGCCCAGCTTCTGTGGTGCTGGGGAGTTGAACTCGGGTACTCAGTGCTTGCTAAGAAAGCAAGGCAGCCTCTGAGTTATTTCTCCAGCCTGATTTGTACACTTTAAATACTAATAGATGAACTTCCTTGTCTTTACATTGTATCTCCCTGAATTTTATTTAAAAATAAAGAAAGGTTATTGTTATTATTATTATTAAATAAATTATCTTGGCATTCATGTGGCTTTTGGAAGAAGAGTTAGCCTTTACTAAGAAGTTAGTAGTTTGTCTAGGAATAATTCCTGCTTCTAGCCAAGAATACATGGTGAGTGCAGGACTGTAGAATAAAACCACCCCCTATGGACTCCCCAGTCTGCCACGATCCAGCTGCGGAATATGGGAAAATGTTTCCTACCTATTTCCTACTTCCCACAAACAAGGAAAACAATGGTGTCTGAGAAATGTTAACCTCAGGATATATTAATATATATAAATAGAAACATTCAGCACAAAGCCATTTTATCTGCCCAATGAATGATATTTTCATCTCTTGTTCCACAAATGCATCTCCAGCTCTTCCACCTGAATGGAGAAGAAAGGGACTATTGTGATGGGTTGTGTCCAGGTTGTGGGTAGAGAAGAGGCCAGCATGGTCGGCACTCTTATCCAGGGCTTGGCCGTGTCTGGTGCTTTCTGCTGCTCCCGTCCTGATGAAGGATCACATCAGCAAGCTCAGTGGAGTGCTTTTCTAAAGGAACAATTAAGTGGATACCATGGAGTAGTTTTCAAAGCTGGGAACCTTTTTTTCCCAGAAGCCTTTGAGGGGTAGGGCAACTGGTTTTCCCCAGGAGACCTGGTGGGGTGGGAAGAATAATTGACTGGAGTTTTTTCCCTAACTTTGGTCAATCAACACAATACGGTCTGAAAGCAGCTGTGTTAACCCTGCCATTTGGTTTCCTGTTTACTAAGAGGAGATTAAACTTTCTCCCAGCCTCTGTCCCTTTCAGAGAGGGACTGTTGTGAAACACTTTACAACAGTCTGACCTGGGTGGAAGAAAGACCTCAAATTGAAAACCAGGTTTCATTAGCAGCATTATTGTTTTCCAGTCTTAATTTCTGTAATTTGGTGGTACTGTATAATTACAGCATAAAGACATAATTATGAGGGCTTGCCTGGTAAGTCACATGGCCATTTCATTTGGACATAAGTACAATATTGTTGTACAATAACCTTTAAAAATCTGCATTTAATTGTGGTGGCTGACTTGCCTCTTGTAACCCCTGTTTGTTTGGCTCATCCTGTGTGGTGGGGACCATTTCTCAGTCCCTGCCCTCCTGCTCCTAGGATGCTCAGGATTTATGACTCCACAGAGGTAGTGAGAATTGGTAAAGCCTGTGGTAAACACACCTGTCAGAGTGAGCATTGTAGCAGGGAGCTCCCTTAGTGCGGACCTTGAGGCTAGAAGGTAACTGAACCTTGTGCCCTCGGCAAATGTGCACCGGTTGTCTACGTGTGAGACATTTGTTCCAAGTGCTTGGGATATTGGGACACACACACACACACACACACACACACACACACACACACACAGGAAGAAAAAATAGGAATTATAAATTTCTCTGTGTGTGTGTTTAGTGGGTATTTAGGGAGTTAGACAAACACAACATGATAACTTGAATGTATACTACAATATATGGCAATAATCGCTACAAAGAAAAAAGTAAGATAGGGAAAGAAACACTTGGAACCATCACTGAGAAGGCCACATTTGATTACACAGCTGAAGTGATGAGGTAATCATCAAAAAGAAATCTGAAGAAAGAACATTCAGGCAAAGGGGTGTGGAAAGGAGGAGACCCCGGTCTGTTCTAGAGGCCAGTGTGACTGCACTGAAGGGGGCCAAAAGGACTGTGGTTGGAAATGAGGTCAGAGAACACTGGCACCAGAACTGAGGATCGCAGAGGGTATTGTGCTGTGGACCACAGGCTAGCTCAAACTTGCAAATTGTTTTACAAATAAAGTTTTATTGGTACCAGACGATACTCATTTGATTTTAAGTTGTTTATGGTCACTGTGATGTTATTGTGGCAAGTTAGGTGGTTGTTACAGAGATCGGTGTATGAAGAAAAACCTGAAATAATTACTAGCAGTCCTTTAACAGGACAGGCTGGTGGCCCCCGAGAGAGAGTGCATTTTTATGTTGTCATTTCCTGTCGCCTTCAGGTTTGACAGCAAAGGACAGAAGCGGAGATGGAAGAATGTAGCCATATGCTCAGGGTGCCAACAGTACAGTGTGGTGGGGTGATGGCACACAGACAGGCGATTAGAACGCAGCTCCACATTGGCATGCATCGTTCCGGGGTTGCAGAAGAAGAAAACCAATCGGAAGCTCTGTTTTTCAGTATCTTCTAAAGCAAAATATATCCACGTACTACAACATAACATCTACACATCAGAATTATGTGAATTACATCTCTAGTAATACATAGAAAAGGGAGAAGACCTGTGGTACCGTGGACTGAATGCCGGTGGAGGAAGGATCGCTTCACATTCGTGTCAAAGTTTGAGCGTAAGGGGTCACGTCTTCCTACGGCAGATCAGAGTGAAGAGAAAGTCCCTGGGACAGAAAATAGCATCGAAGAAATCTGAGAAAAAAAGCCATCTCGCGACCCCAAGAAGAGCAGTGGTGTCCCAGTCAATTTCAAATTCTTTCCGTCCTTCCCTGCATCCTCCCGCCTCCCATTTTGTGTTTGTGTTGTTTCCGTTTTATTCAGTTTTTGTACTTTTCAACTCAAGAATTTGTGCTTGGCTCCTCGTCATTCACGGAAATAAAATTCGCATACCTGGAGCATTGTTTAGGGTTTTCTAGGGGGAACAGAAGCAATAGAAAATATATGTATGACTATGTGTGTATTATTGTGGATTTTATTAGGTAGGCTTACAGGATCAAAGGGAGTAGAGTTCACAGTGGCCGCGTGTGTGCTGGAGCCTTAGAGAATCCAGCAGCTGCTCAGCCCAAGGTGAGAACTGCAGGTCAGGAGGGAGCAAGGATGCAGCGCCAGTACCGGGTCCAGGCCTGGGAGGCCCCTGGAGAGTCGCTGTTGCGAGTCTGCTTTGGAAGGCCGGACACGTGGAAGGCTGACATGCACAGGCAACAGCAGCAAAGGCTCACCGGCTCCAGCAGGGTAGAGTTCATTACAAACGGGTGTCAATTACCCTTGTCACTCCAGGTATTCCATCCACATGCTGAGCCTATTAAATGGGGCTATCTGTAACTGGGGCGGGTCTTCACCCTCAGTTTGCTGGACTGGATGCTGACCATCTTTGAAAACACCGCACTGGCGCACCCAGAACCGTGCTTTACTACGTCACTAGGCACTTCCAAATCCGGTCATGTTAACGTATCACAGTCAACCATCACACCATAACTAACTCATTCTCATCAAGTGCAACCCAGTGGATTCCAGCAGATTCGCAGGACTCTTCAACGCCACCACCCTACCTCCAGAATTTATCACCTCAATAAAGAAATAACTCACCTCTCGATCTATTAGGAGTTACTACTAATTGTCCCTTCTCTTTGTCCTTGGTATCCCCTAACCTGCTTTTTTCTTGTATGGATTTTCATAAACTAGGTATTTCACGCAAATCGAGTTACAAATACCAAATACATGGCTACTTATGTTTGGTTTCTTTCACTTAGTCTGTTCTCAAAGTTCTTCCCTGGCTGAAGACTGTTTCATACTATGGAGATGCTATAAATTCTTTAGCCATTCAATAGTTGATGCACATTTGGTGTTTTCATTTTCATCACAGCAATACTTCTATGAACACATGTGAGCAAGTGTTTGCATAGGAACGGGGTTTCATTTTCTTGTGTAAGTACCTAGAAGTGGAGTGTGGTCATCTGGTCACTCTGTTTTACCTTTTGAGGATCTGTTAATCTGCTTTCTGTGGTGGCTAGAGTGCTTGGGTCCTTACAAATGATTTGAGACAACTCTAGTTTCTCAGCACCCTTAATGCCGCCTTTTATTATTAGAGCCATTCTAGTGGATATGAAGCAGAATCTTACTATGATCTGCATTTCCCTAATAATTAATGGTGCAGGTTGTAGCTTTGTGGCATGTTTCAAAAGTGGGATGTGTTTCTTTCTTTTCCAAGTTTATTTTAATTATTTTGAAATCCATATTACTTTTCGGATCAGCTTGTCAGTTTTTACAAAGGCAAGCTGGGAATTTTAGTAGAGATTTCATTGGTCTGTGTTTCAACTTGAGGATAATTCCATTTTAAGAAAACTAAGTCTTTCAATCCATAACCATTGGATATATTTTCATCTATGTAGGTCTTTAATGCAGTTTTCAAGAGTGAACATTATGCATCTCACACACAAACACACATATATATATATATATATATATATATATATATAAATAAATATATATGTATATATTTCCATATATATAAAAATATAAGTATATGCATTTATTTCCATATATATATATATATATGTATATATATATATATATGGAAATTTTGGGCCCAATGTATTGTCTAAGGTTCAAGTTCTGCCTTCTATTTTCAGCTTTTCTATGATTTTTTTTCTTACAGAGAGGTTTGCCTTTCCTCCAAACATCCTCATTGGGTCACATACTTTTTTCAGCCTGATGAAAGAGAGGCCGAAACAGTGTCCAGCAGGTGAGCCAAAGGGCCCATCTTGTTATTTGCAAGCAGTAGCTTACTTGCATTGAGACAATTGTATATATATATATATGTACAAAATGTGGAAAATGTAATTTTCAATAATTTTACATATATTATCACTGTAAAAGTCTTGTATGTCTTTAATTATTTCTGCTATTCCCTTTGGTGGCATTAGAAATTAGAATTGCTTTCAGATTATTCATTGTTGTATAAAACTATGATTGATCCTTGTATTCATTTCATACCCAAAACATACCGTTTCTTTTTGAGTTGTCCTTCAAATCAGGAAGGAGGAACAACTTCCTGGATAATGCCGTCTGTATTTCCTTATGTCTTCACCAGCTCTCTTCATTTATTCATGTGGACTCAAGTCGCTTGCAGTATCCATTCATTTCAGTTTGAAGGACTTTTTTTGTATCCCCTATAATTGAGAAACGGTAGCAGCACAATCTCCCAGTTAATGTTTACCTCAGAATGTCTTAATTTGTCTTCATTTTAGCACAGAACAGGGCTTTCTAAGAGAACAGCTTCTCTTACTTCTCTTGGTTTTTTTCCCCTTTATGATTTCCTTCAATGCTGCCGGCAGTTTTCACCGTGAATTTGGCCAAAATGAAAACAGAGAAAGAGAATGAGTTAGGAGGGGAGAATAAGCAAAAGGCCATTAAGCTTTACTGTTCTTACTGAGGTACTTTCATTTTTTCTTGCATAAATATTATCCAGGTTGAGGGAAGCCTTAGGTTGATTCTAAAATTCTACAGAGGATGATTCCAACCCCCTCCTCAGTTTTCTCAGTGCTTTTATGGAGAAAAGAATTTTCAGAGAGTGATACTCAGCAACATTTGGTAACTTCCCTAAGTTTTAAAACTTTGTTTGTGGCAGGAACACTGAAGCAGGCCAAAAAGAGCTTATGATTCAATGTGAGAGAGAAAAAGTGTGCATGCAAATAGTACAGCAGCAATGAAGAGAATATCGGACTATCTAACTTCTCAAAATATTTTTCAAGGCCCCACAACAAAGAGATACAAGGCACTTATGAGGAACGCAGAATTGCAGGTTCCTCCTTAGACCTGATATATTTTAATATTTGGACAAGATTTCTAAGTGATTATTTTGCATGTTAAAGTTGAGAAACACTAGTGTCATGCACTGTGGTTAGATAAAACAATGCCCACTACTGCTAGAGCCCTTCTACCCCAATCTTAAATGGCTTAGCACAAAGCTCATTTCTCACTTCAGGCAGGTTTAGTTTTTACTTACACTACTTTCAATGTGAGTGGGTGGAGCCTCTCTCCCATTCAGCCACATGGGGATCAGGTTCCCTTAACCTTGTAACTTGAAGGTTTCCCAATCCAGTGAAGAGAGAAAAGGAAATACTGTGGTGGATCTTAAATGCCTTGGCCAAGAAGTGACACTGAGAACTGCTGCTCATTGTCTATTGTCTTGAGCTAGTCACATAGCTCTGGTCTCAACGCAAGTAAGCTACTGCTTGCAAATAGCAAGGTGGGCCCTTTGGCTCACCCGCTGGACACTGTTTCAGCCTCTCTTTTTCATCAGGCTGAAAAAAAGTATGTGACCCAATGAGGATGTTTGGAGGAAAGGCAAACCTGTCTTTAAGAAAAAAATCATAGAAAAGATGAAAATAGAAGGCAGAACTTGGACCTTAGACAATACATTGGGCTCAAAATTTCCATAAGCATAAGGTGGCATTAGAAGAAGAAAGTAAATATTTGTTTAATATGCATACTATTATTAAATTCATATGGAACCAAAGGAGACCTAGAATAGCCAAAGCAATCTTAAGTAGCAAGACTAAGGCAGGAGGCATCACAATTCCAGACATCAAGTTATACTATAAAGCAATAGCTGTAAAAACTATATGGTAGTGACACAAAAACAGACAGGTGCACCAGTGGAATCTAATTAAGGACGTGGAGAGCAACTCAGGTAAGCTCAGCTACCTAATCTTTGATAAAGGAGCCAAAAATATACACTGGAAAAAGGTTAGCCTCTTCGACAAATGGTGCTGGGAAAATTGGACATCCACACGCAGAAGAATGAATCTAGATACACACCTGTCATCATGAACCAAAATCAAAGTGGATCAAAGATCTAGGTAAGTATTAAAATTGAAACACTAAACCTTCTGGAAGACAAATTAGGCAAATATCTAGAAGACATAGGTGTAGGCAAAGACTTCTTAATAAGACACCAAAAGCAAAAGAAATAACCCCTATTATTAACAAATGGGATTACATCAAATTAAAAAGTTTCTGCATGGCAAAGGAAATTATCAACAGTGTAAAAGAGAACTGACAGAATGGGAAAAAGTATTCACCACCAATCCCTATCTTAGGAGGCTCGTGACCAGAATATACAGGGAACTGAAGAAAAGTAAGCATAGGCCCTATTGGAAAATGGGCAAAAGAAATGAATAAGCAGTTCTCGGATGAAGAGGTTCAAATGGCCAATAAATACATGAAAAGATGTTCAACATCCTTAGTCATAAGAGAAATGCAAATCAAAACATCACTAAGATAACATCTAACTTCAAAGAAAATGGCGTATATCAAGAACACAAACAGCAATCAGTGCTGGAGAGGCTGTGGAGAAAAAGGAACCCTCCTGCACCACTGGTGGGAATGTAAACTCGTAGTATCACTATAGGGGGCAGTATGGAAGTCTCTCAAGAGACTGGAAACAAATACCCCCTTCTATCCAGTGATACCACTTCTGTTAATTTTTCCAAAAGAATTAAAAACAACATATAACAGAGATACATGTATACACATGTTCATAACAGCACAACTAACAATAGCTAAAATGTGGAAGACACCAAGATACCCATCAACAGACCAATGGATACACAAACTGGTATTTATACAAAATGGAAAGCTGTTCGTCTATAAAGACAGACAGGTTGGAGGCTTTTGTAGGCAAATGGAAGCAACTTGGGACTATCATGCTCAGTGAGGTGAGTCAGAAGCAGAAGGTGAAATATTGAATGGTTTCTCTGATATGAGAAACCTAGATCACAATTATTTCATAGAACCTAATGTGGGGAATAATGGGAACTGGAGGGGAAGGGTCGAAAAGAGAGAAGGGAAGGATTTGTAATTTTGCCATGATATATTTATGCACAAAATACTCAAAATAAATGTAAACTTTATGTTTTGCACTTATACATATCAATAAAATGGGGGGGGGAATATGAGCACTCTCCTAAGAACTGAACATAAACATTGATTCAGGCAGAAAAATGTAGTGTGGACATTTCATGAAATCCACTGCCCACATTATGAACTTGAGTAAAAATTGTGCAGAAGCATATTTTTGAAACTTTGATGCAGACTGATCCAATAGATTGCCAGTATGAATTCTGAAGCTGTCTTCTCTGATCAATTTATAGGTCATTTTAAGAGTGAACACAAATTGTTACCTGCCTGCCAGGAGCAGCAGCAGGATTCCGGGTAAGGAGTATAAGATGGGGTGGTAAGAGAGCACACTTAATTTTTTTTTTCCATTTTGTTGCTGGCCTCAAACTCAAGGCCACTGTGCCCATCTAATTTTCATGTGGTACTGGGGGATAGAACCCAAGGCAAGGCAATCAGTTCTCTAACCACTAGGCTGTGATCCCAGCTCTGGAACGTTATATTTCTGTCTTAGTTACTTATTTGTGGTTGGGAAAAAATATCTGACAACCCCAATTTAAAGGAAGAAAGATTTATTGAGCTCACAGTTTGAGAAGGTTGCACACAGTCTTTTCATGGGAAGCCTGCAACCGTGGAAGCACATGGCAGAGGCTAGAGAGCTGCTCACAGCATTGCAGACAGAAGCCAAGTCAAACAGGATCAAGCTGATGTCTGGAGATTCAGACAAGGGTAGAGCTTCCCAGGAATAAGCTGTATGTTTCTTCTTCCTCTCCATAATTATTTCAAATGGCCAGTTGGACCCGCATCTCTCAGAGTACACAACTCTGCCTCTTTCTGGCCCACAAGTCAACGACACACACCTGAAAGCTTTGCCCTGGGTACCTCCCAATTGCAACAGGTTGACACAGTTTCTCCAGGTCCAGCCCCAAGCAACAGCCCGTCCCAGCCAGGCCCCATTTCTCAACAGCACATGGTTCCAAAAACATGAAGCTTTTGGGGAACACTCCTGTGTCAAACCATAGCAACTCCTAATTGTAACTCTGTTAGGTGATAATGTGACTTTAATCCAGACTCTTAAAACAACCATGTTTCATGGAACAGTTGGTCCTCATACCTGCTGTGCATGAGAATTATGTATGGATCTTTCAAAAAATTTCAGACCAAGTAAAAATACATTCTTGAGATGGGATCAAGGCAACTATTAAAAAAGTTAGATTAGCTCTTTCACTGTGTTAATTGATTTTTAAGTATGGTTTCAAAGATCCACAAAAATGTTGATATTTTAACTATTTTATACATTTAATATTAACATTTTGAACTGCTTTGTGTATAAATAACATTATATTAACTTTAAACCTTTTTATCTGGTAATAAATTTACTATTATGTGAATTTTAGCCCAAAAATACACAAGTTATTTTAAGCTCATGGGATAAACCTAAATTCTGCATAAGATGGAAATATTCATTCAGGTCTATCTGAGTGCCACAGCAAAAGAGTTAAGAATACCTGTTCTATCAAACATTAATGTGCATAGAAATCTCAGAAGGATCTTGTTGAAAGGAACACTCTGCCTCCCCAGGGTCTGGGATGTGACCTCTGATCATGTATGTCGATAAGCTTCCAAGTGACTCTGTTGCTCCTGATCCAGGATCCACTGAGGCCTTGATGATCCAAAATAGTTAATCTCGGTCAAAAGGCTGCTTCCCACCAACTGAACCAAATTGGCTCATGATTTTAGCGTGGTTTCAGAGCAGGCTGGGTGGACGCAGGCAGGCAAGCCCCTGGAGGGAGAAGAGAAACATTTGTGCTCAAAGGCTAATCCATCGCCTACTGCAGAACCTCCACGGGAGACGTGAGGCTCTCTGTTTATCTCTCACGTCAGCACTCTTCTTCCAGTGAGGGCAGGCAACAGGCAGCGTGGCCTCTGGGGATGCTGGGCAGACTGAGGAGGGATCAGGAGGAGCCAGAGGTAGGGCACACATCAACGATGAGCTGTGCTGTGCCACGGGAGAAAGGACGGAGAAAGAGGAAGGCACCGGGGATGGGGGTGGTAAGGTGAGAGAATCACATTCAGTAACACTAGGAACGTAGCCAGGCAGTTTCCCATGTAACACACCATCTATTCTTTATAAAAACCCTAAAAAGCTGACATTATTAACCTTGTTTCCTAGATTCAGAAATTGTGATCCAGAGAGGGAAAATGACTTGTATTGTGGCTTGGATCTAGAATGTCCCCCAAAGTTTCATGTATTTGGATATTATGGATTGACTATGCAGCCACATGCTTTCGGGAGATTGGGGCCTGGTCTGGAGGGGTGGATTAGATTACAGGTGTGTAGTGGGGCTAACCACACTTTCCACACCTAGGAGGGACAGAACACTGAGGCTGGATCTAGAAGTGGTGGGTCACTGGAAGGGGACCTGGAAGTATGCTGTTACTGTCCTCTGACATTAGATTGGACTCAACGGGATTTGGCTTCTTGTTTGTAATGTCATGAACAGCTGCTTCCACCTCTGCCTCTACCATGTACTTCCACTGTTGTCTGATGCCCCTGAGTGGCCTATGACCTTCTGAAACTGTGAACCGAAATAAACTTTTCCTCCCCTAAATTTTTGGATGTCAGGTATTGAGTCACAGCAAAAACAAAACAAAACAAACAAACAAAAAAGCAGCTAAGACAGAAACTGGTACCAGAGAAGTTAAGTCGTTGCTGTGACTTTACCTGATGATGTGGTGTGAAAGCTTTTGGGGCCAGTATGTCATAGGAGTTGCAAAGGTTTGAGGGTGCTGACTGCAGAAGTCTTGGAGTGCTCAGAGCTGAGCATCATGGCAGATTCTGATCAGAGCTCAGAAGACCAGAATGCTAATAAAGGTGAGGATCAGAAAGGCCAGGCTCAAGAAGTTTCAGATAAGAAGGAGAATTGTATGGGCAAATAGCCTAAAAACCACACATGCTATGCCTTGGCAGAAACTTTGTCAGTATTTTGCTCTTGTCCAGAGATGCTGCCTGAAATTGAGATTAAAGGCAGTAGAATGCTCATTCTGATGAAGGAAATTTCAAGACAACCCAATGCTCAGGCTACCACTTGGGTACTGTTTGTGCTTTTAGCCAGCTCTATTGAGAAAGCCAGGAGACAATGGCAGTGAAAACAGATTTACTGCTCAATCCAGTGATGAACCTTGGTGACATCTGCATAATCCTGGATTTACAGGCTTACAGAGTGTAAGAGCTGTAGGTTCGTGGAGTCTTCTACTCAGATTTCAGAGGAAGGACTTGAAGGCCATGCAGTGTGCTCCTGGGAGGGAGTGTGTGAAGTTGTGAAGGAAAGCCTAAGGTGCAATGGAGACCCTGAAGAACTGGAGAAGCCAGGAACATGGATTGTCAGATGAGAAAAAGTAGCGAAGACAGCTTGTAATCCAAAAAAGCACCAGTGTCTAGTCATGGCGGCACATGCTTGTCATCTAGCGCTCTCGAGGGCTGAGGTGGGAGGATCACAAGTTTGAGCTCATCTTGGGCCACTTAGCACTTCAACAAGATTCTGTCTCAAAAAACAAAAAGGGATGGGCATGTAGCTTTGTGCTAAGACCCTGGGTTTTATTCTCAAAAGCTCATTTTATTTCCATTAAAAGGTGTCTTCTGTTTTAACCCATTTTGACAGTAAATAGAGAAACTGGAGTGCTGCTTCCTCTCTTTGGGGATCAGAATATCATTGACATGATAATGGGGTGTCCATCTAGTGCTTTCTAGCTAGTTTTTCCCATGTTCTGTAGGTTATCTCCAGACAAAAGGACCAGATGAAAGTATTTATGAGGCAGAATATGAGAACAGAACCTTAAAAATCATTGTGAGTTGTTTTTTGGCTCTTCCCATGTCCTGAGGAAAGGGAAAAACAGACAAGGCATTAGAATTTTCACAAAGAACACAAGGTCCATTTCTCCCTGTTTTTTGACTCTCTAGAGTTAAGGCGTCATTTTACAGTGATATATGTACACCCATATTTATACAAGTACAGATCTGCAACTCATGGGAGCTGAATCTTGGAAAAGACTTATATGCCCATCAATAGATGGATAAAGAACATGTTGTATGCATATATATATATATATATATATATATATATATATATATACACACATATTAATACTCAGTTATAAGCAAGGGTAAATTTAAGGCATTTATAGGAAAAAGGTAGGTTTTAAGACTCAATTCCTAACTAAAATTATTCAGATAAAGAAGATTAAATAATGTGTGGTTTCTCTGATATGAGAAGCATACAATATGCGAAATTTAAAAAATAAAAGCATAGAACTAGACTTCATGAATGAGGGGAAATTGGGCATGGAGGAGAAGGGAGGATGGAAAAGGGAGAAGGAAGGAAAAATGACTAAGATGTGCTATGTAAATGTATCAGTTCCCCATGAGAAAT
Source organism: Ctenodactylus gundi (assembly GCA_004027205.1). Taxonomy (NCBI): domain Eukaryota; kingdom Metazoa; phylum Chordata; class Mammalia; order Rodentia; family Ctenodactylidae; genus Ctenodactylus; species Ctenodactylus gundi. The sequence goes on along the minus strand of PVKB01002185.1, from coordinate 97,185 downwards.
GTGGTACTCATGCACTGCAAACATACACTGATAAAATAAATTAATTTTAAAAACTGAAAAAAATTACATGCTTTGAGCAATACTGCTGCTGTTGCAGCTACTTGGCTCAGTTGCTGTAGCAGCCTTAATATTATGTAAATAAATAAATATGTCTATGTCCTATTAAAGTTGTAATATATAAAAATGACAATAGGCTGGATTTTGTCTTCAGGGATTTGTTTGCTGACCCTTGATCTAGAAACTAAATTTTATGAGTTTATTGTTTTGTCTCCTGTACTATTGCCAGCACTAAAATTCAGTGCATGACTAGGTGCACATGATGCACTTATTTTTGATTGTACAAATATATAAATGAATCTACTACCCGAGGAACTGGGAACTACAAGAACTTAGACCACAAAATCAGCAAACCACCAAAAGTTTTAGCCTCATCTGCTAAGACAATGTAGTATCTTTGCCTTTACTTACTTCTAAGAAAATAAATTAAAATAAATAATAGAGCCAGATAGCTCTGCAGTTAATACTGATGTGGATGCCTGTGAGGGACTCTAGAGTCTGTTCTGACTGAGCTGAGCACGGCTGAAGTTTGAAGAGTGAAGCTGCAGAGAGCTTGAGAGGTGCACAACAGAGAACAGGTGTCTCCCGTCTCATCTGGGCTTGGGGGAGTGGGAGCAATGCTGATCACACCGAAGGAGAAACAGAGATGGCTAGTTGGTACGGAAGAACGTCTAGTTATTCTGACAGAACTTCTGCTTGCGCCATGTTGGCAAAGGCCAAGCAGTGATGAGTTATAGTGCATCTAAAAACAGCTCAGCTCAGACTAGAAGCTAGGTTGCTATGCAATTGGAACAAAGGGAATGTCGTCTCAGATGTCAGCCTGGACCACTGATTTGGGTCCTGGGGAAACAGAAGGTGCCAGAAGAGGGCAGGTACTGTATTCCCAGCCCAACACTGATTGAAAGCGTGAAGAGGCCCACTCGATGGGCTGCATTTTGTGCACTCGCACAGTGTTTGTGCCTAGGGCTCCTTGTGATTGGCTCTCCCGTTGCTCTTCCAAAACTCTTCATAGTTTTTGGATAAGAATATGTTTGTTTTCATTTTGCATTGATCCCATAAATTATGTATCTTGCCCTTTCTCTACATAAACACACGGAACATAGACTACAACCTAATGAGAGAAGTCACTTCATGACTGAACTGAGAAAAACTTTGAATGGACTCAGTTTACCCTGAATTGTCTGATTTAGGTGAAGCAAAATGGTACCTTGAACCGTAGTCACCTAGCTGCAGAAAAACAAAAGAATTGGCAATTCTGACCATGTGCGTTAGTGGGTAGGAGAGTGAAAGGGAGGTGGCGCCGTCATTTCTAGCAGATTAACTGAAGTCTCTATTGAATTTCTTTTTTTAATATTAGAAAACTGAATCCTCAGTCTCTGAGACACTTGTCCAGAATTATTGTGTATCAAAGTGAGGAGCAGGGTCATTTTGGAGCACGGGGGAAACTGCCTAATTCTTATTCCTTGCATAGACCTTATGAATTAAGCAAAACCATTTATATGCAAGAACTCAATGCTTTAGATCTAAGCTAAAAAAATTGGTTTGCATTGAATACACAGATTGTTCTGTGCAGGCTGCCTCCCTAGAGACAGGAAATGAGGCCAGTCTGAGGCCAGGTGGTGGAGGCTGGGGCTGAGGGGCTGAGGCCAGAGGCAGCGAGCACAACGTGTTACCCTGAGACCATCTCTCACCCATGTCCACTCTGGGTGAAACAGAGTTTGCCATCACTCTGTATGACTGGAAAACGGGCACCACAGTAGACTCAAATCTTACTGTGTTGCTACATTCAAGAGGCTGTGTTTCCAATACTGGGCAGAAACTCTCATCTGCATGGGAAGTCAGCCATTAACAATTTCGAGACATTTGCAGCAGCTAACAAGGCTCTCTTTTGCTGAAGATTATTCTCTAGCTTAACTGGAAGATTTCTCTGGAAGACTTTTTTGTAACCGTCAGGTCTTGCCCAGTAAGACTCTAAAGCCTTTAAATAGTGGATATGTTTGTGAAAACACCTCCGGTATTCAGGACAGGGCATCCTGCAGATAACAGTGTTCCTCCATGCACAGAATGTTCAGAAACTTCTAATAAGCCCTCCATGAGTGATTGCATATGTCATGCTCACACTGACTGTATTTTGGAAGAATTCAACAAGTCTCACAGAGCAAATTGCCTACACGTACGTGAAATCCCAGCATCACCTCAAGGCTTCAGTACTACCCTGCTGCCCGATGGGTCCCATGCAAAGTCCCCAGCTTGGCCACTAAGTTTCACTTTTGTCCACCTCCAGCTCTGATGTCGCTGCTTTGTGCCCCCAGGCCTTCTGGTCTGCTACCTCTTCTGTCTGACCTAGCTCCCCTTTCCCTTTGCTTGGTAATCATGTCTTTCTTTGTTTCTCCTTCGCAGTCTCACTAACCCACCTAAGCACAATTGCTGCTTCTAGTCTCTGAACCAATACCGTGGTTCATACATACCTCTATTAGTGGCCGATAACCGTTCTGCTGGTGAGATTGCAATCTGGGAGCTCCGTCAGGGCAAAGACCAACACAGTTGTACCCTTGCATCTGCACAGAAGAAAAATTTGTGGAATAAGGTAATGAACAAATGGGTGGTATGATGAGTAAATTAAGGGGCTCTTGCTGGACTGTGAACTCTCAGAGGACAAAGGACCCTGTTTGGTACATCGGACAGTGAGCAAAACCAATTAGTGCTTGTTTGTAAAAGGAATATGTCTTTGAAGGAGTGCGTTTTCCTTTTAGTGGTTGAAAAGGCTAGTTACTTAATGGATGGCAGTTACTCTGGGGAGAAAAACTGAAACAGAGTAGGTGCTAACACATGCTGGGTCCCCATGCTGAATGTCGGGGTGCACACCTGAGTCCCAGTACTCTGGGATGTTGTCGCAGGAAGATTCATATTTGAGCCCAGACTGGCTAACTTGGTGACTTAGGAAACCCCGCCTCAGAAAATAATAAAAGGGATAAACAGGGATGGGGATATAGTTCAGTACAAAGGTCCAGGATTCAACTTCTAGTAAGCGGTCAGGGAGGGGAAGTCCTCAGTTTCCCTAGGACTCTTTCTCAACCAACCACAACATAAGACTCTTTTGACATCTTTTCATTTGATCGCATGGGAGTAGACTTATTATGAGCAAAGTAACTAAATTCCCTGTTGACCTGGGGAAGTACCAGCTAATGGCCATCGTTCTGGAGTGATTATTAGTCGATTGCCATTCTTCCCTGCAAGTGTCCTAGTTTGAAAGACAAATTAAATTGACACCCTTGTCACATGCCAAGTGCTAGGTACACGTTAAATGTTTCAAGTCATTCATGTTTTCACTAGGACAAAAATGTGATACCATCTGATGAAACTAGTAAGGCAGTAAAAGAGGTGAGAAAAGGCTTATAAATTAAAATGTATTGAACATTGAGCAAAAAATGTTGCACATGGCCGTGTCCATGTGGCCACCAGGAGAGGCAAAGAGGACACAGCTGTGGAGAGATCCGTGCAGTCTGAAGAAGGGACTCTGCTCGCACAGTGCAGGTTTCTTTTTCTGACAGCACGTGCAGCCCCCCACCTGGCTTATGCTGATAGTCTCTCCTGTTGCCTTTTCTTGCAGCACTCATACCCCTTAGGATGCTTTTTCTGCCTTTATGCTCTTACCTGAATGCTATTCATTCCTTGCAGCACAGGTGGAAACACAAAGCTCAGTGTCTTCCTGTGTATGTTGATTGTTGTGTGTGCCAACTTCACACCCTTAACACCTATTCAGCTAGTTAGCCCCTTGCCATCTAGTGCCCTCTAATTTTTCTGTCCATTTTTAGCAGTTCCGCTTAGCAATGAGTAAAATATATCTACCAGTGAGAGTCACAAAACGTTGGTTGGAAAATAGAAATGGATATTCAATGATCTTGGAGTAAGTGGGACAGAGAGAAGGGTAAGGAATTGTGTTCTAGGACCAGATGTCAGCCAGAGATGAAAATCTACCTGCAAAGAAACTGCTTTCTCCAGACCAGAGGAAGGTAAGAGGTTCATTACTAGAGACATTTCCCAGGCTCTACATAGACTCTTGAGGAAGTCAGGGATTCTTTCCTGGGACCAAGGATTTTTCTGGAAACAAGTGACCATTCACAGAAGACATCACTGTGATCTGGGAATCTGTGACAGCTTAAGACAGGAGAAAATATTTCAAGAATATTTTCCTTGTTTTGATTTAGAGAAAGGTGTTGGGAGGGACTGAGGTACCAAGCAGTTGTTCTGAAAGAAATGAGTTCCCTCAGGCTAGTTCTAAGTTGGTAATTAAGAAAATGTCTATTATGTACTTTGCTTTATTGTGTTCCTTCCTTCTCTCCCTTCCCTTCCCTCCCTTTTGCCTTTTTCCCTTCTTAGTCCTTCTAGTTTCCTTTCTACCAGTCACCCCAAGTTCAATATCAATCACTGGGAGGCATCGACAACATGCCAAAATGTTTCATATCACCACAGTATTTGTGACTTGCACACAGTAGGTCACAAGTACGTATGGAACATTTTCTACTTCAAACAGTTCCTGGGAATATATATGGAATATAGACATTTTCTTGGTCTGAGTCACTTGCAGACCCCAAACTTCATATACTAGCAATGACCATGGATTCTTGATTTTTTAAATTTTGAAAATATCATTTTGATTTTCAGATTTTGCTAACAGTTTTTGTCTACATAGAGCTATTTATAAATATTTCCCACAGATTTGATTTAAACCACATTCTCCCTGTCCTTCTATGAAAATTGTAAGTGCAGACAAAAATACAAATATCCTACTAAGATCTTCCTTTTGGGTGCTAACTTTTGATACCCATACAGTTACACACTTCGATTTTTTGGTTTTAGCGTTATTTTAGTTGATGCTTTTTAAAAAAAATTTGGGTAATAGTGGATATCATACAAAAAACATGAGTGAGAAGTCAAGTTTTAATTCCAGTGGTCTTAGCAGCTGAGAAAAACAAGAACTATAAAGCAAGATGGACACATCATGTCTTGCTTGGTGAGCACACCGGATCCATCAGCAAACGCGTGGACTCTCAGGGCAGTGCCAAGGCACGTCAGAAAAAAAGATGTCAAGACACTCAGCCATGAGCCAGAAGAATCAGTGTGATCAGAGAGTAGGCCAGTTCTTTGTGGACAGGCTCAGGCACTCACTGAGCCAGCTGGAGTTTCGTATTTTCTCTGGACTCTGTATGAATTGGGGATGGTGGGAGATCCTTTTGTTCTGGGTTTTGGTTCACCCCTAGTTACTTTGTCAAGTATCCAAACCTCTTCCTCTTCTTGCCACTTCTGTCAAAACTTTCTCCCCCTGCCACCTGCTGCCTGCTTTTCTCACCTAAGCCTTTAAGCACTTTCTGTGGTCACAGGCAATTTGAGAGTAGAATGAGACCATGAATATTCCAAAGACATCGCCTTTCCCTCTCTGCCCAGCCTTTCTGTCTTGACATCTCAATGCACAAAATTTCACACTTAAGACAACTGTTGCCAATGCTTAGACAACTTTTTCCATCTATGAAGGAGCTCCCCGGTGGGAGGGCCTTGGCTCAGATTCCCTGGCGGAGCCCACATGCTAATCCTCTCTGTTCTGGGCCAGGCCAGAGCCCTGGGCTGGTCTCCAGTGACTTGTTGGGAAGCACCAATCTAAAGGATTAGCTTAGAAGTAACATCTTTAGGAAACCTTACTCCCCAAAGCCAGACTTTTATTTTTCAGGACTGAAGAAGGAAAACACCAAACAAGCTTTTTTTTTTTTTTTTTTTTTTTTTCTGGGCCTCTAGGAAAGCTGTCTGAAAAGCACTTTTTGCTTAGGAATAAGAATGACTCCACAAATCGTGTCTAATCGTTATAAGCCCCTTGTAATTCTCCTATTTTCATTGTAAACTGCTTGTAGCCCCTTAGTTCACCATGTTTCAACTGCTGCACTGTGTTTGGACTTGCTGCTCGTGCTTCCCAGAATGCCTTTCTTCCCCTAGTGATGTGTTATGTGCCTGACCATCTTTCTATTCCAAGCTTATAATCAGCTCTTTTGTGAGGTCTTCCTCCTATCATTTCTCCAGACAAATGTAGTAACTGTTGGTTCTATTCAACCAGCTTTCTATATTATTTCCTTTAGTGCCTTAGTCAATAATGTCAACAAGTGATTATTACGTTTGTGGGAAGTCTAATGAAACGGGAGGTGGATGTTGTTATTAAGATTCCCAGTGTTTCTGATCACGCTGATGAAACACTGTATTTGTTCTATGTGGAACAGGACCGTAGTCTCTGAAGTAAGGTTTCTTGGAGTCATAGTTTGGTCTTAAATCTATTTTTTAAAAAATGAAAATACCCTTGACTCTCTACCTCAGCTTCTTTATCTATAAAATAGGCACATAAATGGCATCCCCCAAGCTGTCCTGAGGAGTGAATGAATTAATATTGGCAAAGTACTTAGAACAGTCCTAAGTTAGTAAGCACTTGTATGTGTTGATTACCATTTCACTAGACTCTTTTCTTTCTAGGGCAGGTCTTTGATTTTTTTGTTGTTTATCGCGAACATTTGATGTAGTATGTAACATACAATAAACGCTTAATAAATATTTGTTGAATGAATGAAACATTATAAATCAGATTAGTTTCAAAAGAAAAGATTCCAGCTCATACATCTCTAGGAATGTGGGGAATTTACTATTTGTTCCCTCAAAACACTCGGCTTCGATAGCCATGCGTAGAAACTGTATTAAGCCTGGAGAATTTTCCAGCCACTCTGGGGGCTGATATTGATTCTACCTGCTGAAATATTTGGCTCCTTCATAAAATGAAATATTACTCACAAACAAAGCAGGAAAACAGTCTTTAAATGCTTATATCTGCAATTCACATGCGATTTAACATTTTTCTTTTGGATAGGAATGAAAAATGTCTCTCTGTTTTGGATAGGGGTGAAAAATGGCTCCAAATCAATTGGTTATTTGGTCTGTAGTCATTTCAGAAGATGTATGAGAAACAAAAAAATAATTTTGTGGACTGATTTTTGCCAGGAAGTAACAGATCAGATTTTTCTCCCTGGTCCAGCCAGAAACCACAATTTTATGTATTGGGCTTTACATGACAGCCTTTGCCAGTGATCTGGGTCAAAATTTTGGTGTGAGCCATCTTCTCACTCCACCTAATGATTCTTTGAGTAAACTGACCAACTCAATTTTGTGTTTTTTAGAAAGGGAAGAGTTTTGCTTTGGTGAGAAAAAAGCCAGGCCTTGCAGGGCCCTTCGAAACATCTCTTCTATTACTTGGTAATTCATTCCTCTTCCGATAGAAGTGATGGTGATGAAGTACAAGCCTGCCACGGGACCAAGTCTCAGAAAGAAGGCCTGGCTGTTCCTCAAGGTTCACACCGAGCCGGCTTGAGACCTAACATAGGCATATTGCTTCCTCTTCATTTACTTAAAGTCCCCATCAGACTGCCTGCCTCTTACCGCCTAACGTGTGCTGGGTTCTTTATATGCATGGCCTCAGTCCCCATAACAGTTGCGCATAAGAGCACCCATTGAAATCTCTGGCTTTTCTCTTTAATGCTTTATGTGTACGTGCATGTTATAAAAGTCACATGTTTTGAGGGTCGTTTCCTCATAGTTTTTCAGGGATCTAATCTTTTTCCATTTCTGGTCTTCTTGAGACATGGAAGTGTATTTCCATATCCTTCCCAAATACTGAAAAACCAGAAAAAAAGTAATAGGTTGATGTGCCCTTCCCCTCCACGTATCCTTCTCATATTTGAAAGACCTCCCACAATGCAAGTCCTAACCCTGTTTCTATGTATGTGAATGGGACCCTATTTGGAGATGGGGTCTCTGTAGATATATCAAATTATGTTAAGGAGATCATAATAGAGTGAGGTAAGCCCTAAATTCAACGATTGCTATCTTGATGGGAGAGTGGCTGAAAGACACAGAGGAGACAGAGGGAAGGAGGTTATGTGACAGTGAAGGCAAAGATTGGGGGGACATGGCTACAAGTCAAGGAACAAAGCAGACCCTGGAAGCTACCAAAAGCTAGGAGAGGGGTCTGGAACGGATTCTCCCTCCAAGCCTTCTGAACTTGAGAGCGCACACTTCTGTTGACCTACTACCTAGCTTGTGGTAAATTTAAAAGGCAGCCCTAAGAATAGAATGGAAAAGGAGACAGTGAATGGAAAGTCTACACCCTGTAGATTCGTTCAGATTTGAAAGATGTGGAATCCATATATTCTGGCAGATTCAGCGCAGAATCTACCATTATCCTCACTTTTTCTACTGCTGTACGTAACATGCATTTTCTCTGGATAATGTTTAGCTTTCCTTTGTCACTAGTTTCAAGCATTTTGATTACTCTCTGCCTTGGAGCAGTTTACTTTATGATTATTGTGCTTTGAGCTCACTGAGCTTCTTGGATATAGAGTTTATTGTTTTCACCAAATTTAGCTATCTGAAGTTGTCCCACAGTTCACTGATCCTCTGTTTATTTTTGTCTTTGAGGATTTTTCCTCTCTGTATTTTATTTAAAATAGCTTGATTGCTGTTTTTAATTTCACTAAATACCTTCTTTTGAGAGCTCATCTAATCTACTAACCCCCAACTGGTGGATTTTTTTTGAAAAATATCAGACAGTGTACTTTTCACCTCTAGAAGTCTAATTTTAGCATTTTTGAAAAATTTTCACGACTCTATTTAACATGTTCAATCTTTTCTATAGCTTCTTGAACACATGGAATAAAATCATTATATCTGTTTTAATGTCCTTGACTACTAATTCTATGATCTGTGTCATTTCTGGGTCATTTCTATTGATTGAATTTTGAATTTTTCCTCATTATGGATTATATGTTCCTGCTTCTCTGCATATCTGGTAATTTTCTCTGGATCAAAGACCTTGATGAATGTCATGACCTCGATGGATGCTGAATATTTTTGCATTGCCACAAATTTTTTCTTTGAATTTTTATCTTAGGACGTGGTGAAATTATTTGGAAACATACTTACCCTTTCATTAAGCTTTACTGGGAAAGACCAGGACAGTACTTGTTCTGGGCATAATTTTTGCCTATAAGGTTGAAAAAGACATTTTGAGTACTCTCATGCTTTTGAATTATGAAAGTTTTTTTTTTTTCATCTTAACCTTTGGAACCAGGCACTTTACCTGATCCTCTAAGAGTTCCAGTATCTGTTCCTGCTAATCCCTTCATGTGATCCTCTCTGGACTCAAGCCATATGTGTTTCTATGACACCTACATCCTGGTCAGTATTTAAGTGAGTGCTTTTTGGGAACTCTCCACAGGTATCTGGAACATTCTATGCAGCCCCCTCTCTTCTTGTATTTTTTTTTTTTTCTGAGATGCTTAGCCACTTTAGCTCTTACAACTTTGGAGCTGTCTCCTTAACTCAAGAAGGAGCCTGGATTCTGCCTGGTTATCTCTCCCTGTCCTGTGGCCTGGAAAATCCCTTTTGGCACTAAACTGGGTGATTGTAGGGCTCACCCTATCTTTCCCGTCTCTTAGGGATCACTGGATGTTCACTGTCTCAAACACCATTGGCTTATAGATTTTGTCTGATTTTCAGTTTTCAGATGAATGGTTCATCTGGCTCCATCCTCCAGCTTGACTAGAACTCAGGCGAGTTAATCAGAACAGAAATCCTTTGATCCTCTTCTCATTGAGAAGCAAGGTCTACATCTCCTCTCCTTCTATTCAGACAGCCTTTGTGGCAACTTGGACCAGTATAGCAGGGTGGAAGTAGCACTGTGCTAGTTTCTGGGACCAGATTTTTACAGATTGGCAGCTTCCTTTTTCTGTTTCTTAGAACACGTTTTCCTGGAGCCCCGCCATCATGGTTCAAGGAAGCCCATCACCCAATACAGAACCTTCTGTGGAGGAAAAACAGAAATCTCCCCTCTCCCCACTGTCAGCTCCAGCGAAATCATAGTTGACAACCAGCATCAATGTACCAGCATGTGAGTGAGTGATCTTGGAAGTGAGTCATCTAGTCCCAGTCAAGCTGTCCCAGCAGATGACACATGGAGAAGAGGCAAGCTGTCCCTTTAAGTCCTGCCCAAATTGCAGACTCATGAACAGAGTAAGTTATTGTTAGTATTTTAAGTTGTTAAGTTTTGGTATAATCTGCTACACAGCAATGAAAACCTGAATCACCCATTCTTAACAGGTAAGAACTCGCTGTTTTTCCCAAGAATTGAAAGAGGCCTGGAAAATGCAGTCTAACTATACTTCTAAAGAAGAATAAACCATACAGCCTGGAGTACAGAGCGAGATCCTATGAATGTGCTCTCATCTTCTTACATTTATGTTGTCTATATTTGTATTGAAAATTCTGGCAACTTCAGATTCAGAAAGGTTAAGTTATGTGTCCATGATCACAGAAAGCAAACGGAAGTGATCGTGTTTTGACCGTGGCTTTTTGGATCCTTTAATTTGGACTATTTTCTGAAGTGTCCCATGTTACCTTCCTTCTTCTGAGTGGCAAAGGCTCTGAGTCCTTGCTAGACTTTCTTGCTCATTTCTAATTTATTTTTTTCTGAAGGAGAATCCAGAAGAGGGGCACATGCAATATTGAGATCCATATGGAAAAACAATAAAACGATTCTTCCTCAGAGAATTTCTATATGTCACATGTAGAAGCCTAAAGTGACAATTGTGTTAGGGATCCATAAAAAAGTGCAGGGCTAAGGAGTGAGTCTGTGATGGTTCTGAGTGGCCTCAGAATCAGCATCGTGACTGACACTCATAGGCAAGACTAGGTATGGCACAGGGCCTGGTCAAGGACTTGTCAACTTAGGGCTGGGACTATGCTTGCGATGCTACAAGGGTCTCACTTGGACTGATATAAACTTTAAAGGAGAATTTCATGCTACAGCTTTCTGAGTGTTCTCTAGGTTGGTTGGTTTTGTACGTCAACTTGGCTAGGCTGTAGTATAAAGCTATTCATCCAAAACTAACTCCAGGTGTTGTTGTGAAGATATTTTGTAGATGTAGTTTTTTTTTTTTTAATGTTTCAGCAGTATGCGTACTCTTATCCATTCCAAGGAAAGATCTTACAAGCAAATCAATTTTCCTTGATGAATGAATGGGAAATTTTCCTATCTGGCTGCAACAGCAGCTCCTGCTGCTTTGGACTTGTCAGTGCCTACAGTTGTGTAAGTTGTGTCCTTGGCATGTCTGTTTATCTACTTCCTACTGGATCTGTTACTCTGCAGAAACTGAGCTGTACACACAACCCAAGGGCTCTGTGGAGCGCAGATGGGCGGCCATTGCAGCAATACACTTGAGTTCTTTGCTATTATAAAGATCCAGAGAATGTAGCCACTAGCATAAGGACCCAGTTACAAATATTCGGAGGAGAACCATCACTATTACTGGCTTGGCCTGATCTTGGTGGCACCAATTAGATCCTTGAGAGAGAAGAGCAGGTCTTTCTATACCCTAATCATGATTGCTTGGCTAATCAATGCGTGATCATCTTGAGAAGTTGACTTATAGCCCTAGAAACCCAGGGGCTTCTCAGATGTTAGAGTGGCCTCTCCTGTCAAACACTTGTCTTTTGACTGGGGTTCAAGTGTTGTGGGGACCAGAGCTGCTCCAAGGAATTTCTCTGGCAGGCAATCAACCGCACTGAATACCAAGGTTGGGCAAAGCTCACTGAAAGGCAGCAATTTTAACTCAGTGCACACACCCAAGGCCTCTTAATTAAGTGAAATATCTGTGTTAAAAGGAGAGAAAAAGGTGGAAAAAATGAAGAAGGAAGGAAAGATCTACAGCCAATGTGATTATGGGCATTTCAATGAAGATGTCTCTTCCATGCCCAGTGGCTGTTGGAGCTGTGGATTAGACACTAGACCATGTGAAGGGGATGGAGAAGGGTATGTGGAAATATCATGGCATTCTCTAAATCAGTGATACATCCTCACTTTGAACAAAGCAGCCACAGCCAGCTGTTTTATCTTAACGGAGACAAATGGAAGGGTGAAAGGCAGCAGAGCTGATTAGAGGCACAGAGGAGAAGGAGAAGCTAGGAGGGGATAGGGTGGATCTCACTGGCAGGGAGAATGCAGATGATTAGAGCTTTATGTTACAGAGTTGTGTGTAGTGATGAGTGACCAGAAAGGGGTAAATGGAGCAATGAAGGGCTCCCCAAGGCCAAGTGGGTGTTCCTACTTATCCTACCTCATGAAATTAAATGGCAACAGGTTTGAAATGGATGAAAGGACATGTCTCCTTGCATAAAGGCGCTTGGTTTTTGAGTGAGTATATCAGAGACTGTTGGCGGAGTGAGGACAGTGCTGGGAGAGTTGGGTGAGGGAGTGAAGAAGTATTGGGTTTCACTAAGCTGTTACGTTTGATTTGATGGCTTCTCTTGTCTGAGACTCAGCCTCTTCATTTTTAGCTTGGAAAGGTGGGACCCCAAGTTTTCAGGTACTTCAAATTTTGGAGTCCTTGGATCTCCATGATGGAAGTTCATGGAACCGCAGGAGATAGATTCCATTGCTTCCTTTCCTCCTCCACTCTCCCTACTGGAAAGGAAAGGAATTGGCCAGTTGGGAAAGGGGGTGGAATGCATGGAACTCCTTGAAGTCTTCAGAGCATTCCATACAGAAACCTGGGATGTATATGGGATGATATTGTAGATTGGATCTAGAATGTTCCCCCAAAGTGTCATGTATTTAGATGTTATAGATTATTTATGAAACCGTGTGCTGTTAGGAGATAAGGGTCTGGTCTGGAGGGTTGATTTTTGCTATGTGTTAGATTATGGCTGTGTTTTGGAAGACAAGCATGTTGTAGATTAAAGATGACAGGTGTGTGGGGATTAACAGCTTAAACTTAGAAGGGAAGACAATTTGAGGCTAGACCCAAAAGGGGCAGATCACTGGGGCAGGACTTGGATAGATACATGCTACTTCCTCCTTTCCTTTAGAGTTGTTTTCCTGTTTGTAGTGCCCTGAGAAACTGCCTCTACCTCTACCTCTACCATGTGCTTCCCGCATTGCCAGCTGCCCATGAATGAACTGTGGCCTTCTGAAACTGCGAGCTAAAATAAACTTTTCCTCCTTTAAGTTGTGGATGTCAGGTATTATGTCCCCGGAAACTGAAAACTGGTATCAGAGAAGTGAGGCTATTGTTATGACTTTATCTGACCATGTGATTTAGAAACCTTTGGAACTGGTTTGCTGTAAGAGTCTGGAAAGTTTTGAGGATACTGCTTAGAGAAGCTTTAGAGTGGTCTGAGCCAAGCTTGATGGGATATTCTGGTTGGAGCTCAGAGGACCAGAATGGAGATGGAAGTGTGGATTGCAAAGGCAAGGCTCAAGAAGTTTCATATGTGATGGAGAACTTTAACAGCAAGTTGTCTAAAAACCAGTTCTATGCTCTGGCAGAAAGTGTCTTGGCATTTTGCTGTTGCCCAGGGACTTTGTGTGAAATTGCGATTAAGAGTGGTGGAAAAAACCTCAATGCAACCCAGTGTTAACGCTGTTGCTTGGGTACTGCTTGCAGCTTTTAGCCAACTCTATGGTGAAAGATAGCCAAAATTGACAGAGAAAGATGATACAAACAATTTTCAGTTTTACCAGACTGAAAAGGCCTGAAATGGTGAGGTAGGTAATCTTGGGGAAGTTAAAGAGATTAGCATTAAAAAGAAGCTGATTACTTGCAGTCAAGACTATTAAAAAAAAAAAAAAAGAGGCCTTGAGGATGTCTCAGGAATCAGGGAAAGCTCACCCTTTATCAATTAAGGATAGAAAGGTAAAGGATTTTTCTTTGAAAGAGACTTCTAGGGCATCCTGCATGGCAACCTAGGAAAGCAAATCCCACAGAATTCGGCCATCTACAACCACAGAGGCCTCAACGGGACCAAAGTACTGCTCAAGTCAGTGGTGGACCTTGGCGTCATCCACATGGTGCTGGTTTCACAGAAATGCGGAGGGCAAGAGTGTTGAAGTTAGGGAGGCTTCATCCAGGTCTCAGAAGAGGGCCTTGGCTGCCAGCAATGTGCCCCTGGAAAGGCAGTGCGTGAATTTGGGAAGTTTAAGCCAAAAGTGCAGGGGAGACTCTTGAAATTTGGAAAAGCCAAGAGCATGGATCACCTGCAGAGGAAAGCCATAGGCTATGAGCAGAACCAACCCAAGAGAGAAGCTATGAAGATCACAGCTGGAGGCAGAATGTAGGGGCAGGGCCTCCCACACCCTTTGGAGCTCACATCACACCACAGTTTACCCCAAGTGCTGAACACAGAAATACAGGATTTAATGGTGATATTTAACCCTTGTCCTGCTTGATTTAGAACTTGTTTTGGTCTGATTGCTTTCTATCCTTCTATTCCACCATTTTTGAATGGGAATGGCTACCCTGTACCACTGTATGTTGGAGCTGTTTAACTTTTCCTTGATTTTCACAGGAACTCACAGCTGAGAGTTCACCTTGCATCTCGGAGGAGACTTGGATTTTTGTTGTTGTTGTTGTTGTTTTTTTTTTTTTTTTTTTTTTTTTTTTTTTTTTTTTTTTTTTTTTTTTTTTTTTTTAGCAGTGCTGGAACTGTGAAGGCTTTGGCAACACTTAGAGAAGAACTAAGTTCATTTTTCACGAGAAGGTGGATGTGAGTCTTTTGCAGACTGGGGCAGAATATTGCAGATTGTATCTAGAATGACCCCCGAAAGTCTTATGTATTTGGTTATTATGGATTATTTACGGAACGGTGTGCTATTGGGAGACCTGGTCTGGAGGGATGTGCAGTGGGTTACGGTCGCCTGTTGGAAGACAGGCATGTGCTAGATTATAGATTGCATGCATGAGGTGGACCCTTGTCTTAAACTTGGAAGGGAAGACACTGAGGTTGGAACCAGAGAGGGAGGATCACCAGGATAGGGACCTGCCTGGATATATTCTGCTTTCTCCTTTCCTTCCTAGAGTTGGTTTCTTGTTTGCAGTGCTCTGAGGGGCTGCCTCTACCTCTGTCTCCTCCAGTGTTTCTACCACTGCCATTCCCACGAATGGATTGTGGCCTTCCGGACTGTGAGCTAAAATAAACTTTTTCTCTCTCAAGTTGTGAATCTTAGGTATTTTGTCCCGGTATGGAAAAAATAACTAAGACAGATGGAATATTTCAGTATATACACTAAAAACTCCCTTATTAAAACCTCCTTGTAAATCTCAGGGTTATCTTATATCACACTTTTTGATTTATGCTATTACCAAATTACATGTCTTTCCCTAACCTCAGTTTCTTTCTCCTTCAAGCGGGATAATATGACAAGCTACAGTGTAAGCTTTGCATTCGAGGCCCTGAGCCACACAGCGTTTCAGACGGAAAGCTGTTCTTAGAGCTACTATTAAGAAGGTTTGTATGAACCTGTAAGTGACATGACAAGTCAGACTGAGAACGGGTGGCGGATTCGGGAGCCAAATAAGTGTGTGGGTTGCCACTGGATCAGAGTCCTTCTCACTGAGAACAAAAGCTACTCACAGTAAAAGGCAGGATTTCATTCATGCCACATGTTTGAGGCAGATAAAAGAACAACATGAGAAAGATGGAAAATGCTGCCTAGAACATGCCGGGGTAGTTCTGGGAAGCTTTGGGAGAAGGAGTCATTTGAATTGAGACTTGGTAAAACGGAAGACTAAAGTGGAGGCCAAGGGACATTCACAGTGAGAGAAACTCCAAGCATCTACCTCTTAGAGAGAGCAGACAGTATTTGTCTTTCTGTGTCTGACCAACATCACTTAACAGAATGACGGAATGTTCTCCAGTTCTATCTCTTTTGCTGCAAAGGCTAGGCTATCATTATTTTTATGGTTGACTAATATTCCATTACATATATGTCATTATATATGTACATCTGCAATTAAAATTATATGTATAATGAAAATAAATGTAATTTTTAAAGAAAGCAATTGAACCCTCTACTTGAAAAGCTGACGTGGGAGAATAGCAAACTCAAAGCTAGCTTGAGCAATGGAGTGAAACCTTGTCTCAAACAAAACAAAATTAAAAATCGATGTTAGTATTTAAAACTAAAGTGTTTCCCCCAAATCTCCTGTGTTTGGCAGGTGATTGTATCAGGCCGGCATCGTGCTCACCATGGATTCCTTCAGGGCTGACTCTATGTGCTACTTGCAGGTAGGGCCTTTCTGCAGAGACACGTCGCTGGACCCCGAAGGGTCAGTTCTTGTCCTCTACTTTCCTTCTCTCTCTGATTCCTGGCTGCCATGAGGGGATCAGCTTTCTTCTGCCTCGTGATTTATGTGCTGGAGCCAGCCAACCATGCGTGGATTGAGTTCAATTATGAGCAAATATAGACATCTTCGTTCGGTTGCCAGTATTGGCTGTTATGTCGCAACAATGGAAAAGCGGCAAGACAAAGAAGAATAACAAAAACCAAACATCTAAGGCCAAAAACAAAGTACATGAGAAAGCAAAACAACAAAACAAAAACCACACAGACATCCCAGGGAGGTCAGCTTGAGTCCAGGAAACACATGGAAGCAGAGATCTGTACTATTAGAGCCATGATGATGAGAGGGAGAATGGCAGACCAAAGGAGCTTTGAAAGGTGGCTCCATTGCCTCTTTTTCCTACGGCAAGTAAGGAGCCACTGAAGGATTCTGAATGAGTGTGGGGCACAATCTTCTCCACATCCCGAAGAGCACTGGAGATTCATGCCTGTCTTGTGAAAAGCGTGCAAAATAGATACTCTGGTTATCATTTTTATTTTTAAAAGAACTACTCAAAAGAATTTCAGCCCCTGATCTGGGCAGATGGTGCAAAATGGAAAGATCCGAGAAGATTCAAGAGTTCCTGGTGTCAGAGCCCGTGAAAGGGCTGTTTCCACCGACACAAACCAGGAAATTGGTTCTGAGGGAAACGTCATAGGCCTGGTTTGATGTTGAGGTGGTGGCCAGGCATCCAAGCAGAAAACTTTGACAGGCCATTGGAAGCCAAAAGCCAGATCTTGGGCAAGACACCAAAATTTTACAGGAAAATGGAGCAATTTATCAAGTGTCTAAATATCTTGCTCACATAATGACAAACATCCAGAATTTTGGAAGACTTTTGACATGGGTTTACATGTCAACTTTTTATCTCAATGGTTGGTTTCTGTTTACATGTAGACAAAGACCTCTTGTTTTTCTGTAGATTATGAGCCTTTTTTTTTTTTTTTTTTTCTTGGCTGGATCTTCATGGCCCAATTCACTACATTTTTTTCCTCCTGCTGCAGAAGATTGCAAAAAGGTTAAACAAGGAAGCTTATTTCTGTTTCAGGCTCTCTGCTGTTCATGTCTTTATTATTCACACCTCAACAAATCTTATTTCACTGCCTTTTTGGAATTGCAATGTAATTTCGGTGATTAACTTTAAATTGGAGATAATACACGGACAGGCATTAACATAATGTCAAAACATTTTCTTACAATTATTTTTAACCTCCCTTAAATCACTCTTTCCCTGCAGACCTCTATTAATATAATATGGACAACACATCAGAGCTCAAAGCTGTGGAAGGGAGAGAGGATGATCAGAAATGCTTATCGAAAGTGATCAAGGCTAGTAAAAGACAGTGGAGCAGAGATTTGTGTTCTCACATTTCCCTGTCTAGGAGCAGAAGTGCAGAGATGTGAGCTGGAAACGTCTCCTGGGATGTTTGGGTTAGAGAGTGGCGGGTAGGAGTTTTGTTCCCTTTGTCACATCTGTTACCATTACCCAAATGGAGCACGCATTCTGGTGAAAAACGAAAACAGCTTGGCATGCCCAAAATAGTAGCCCAGCCCCACATGGAGAGACAGAGGAACCAGACAGCGCCTGCTTGCTTAGAAGCAGAAGTGGAAATAATACCGTCGAAAGGAAGAAAGTCTTCAGAGTTTTCAAAACATTCTCACCCGTAGTAACTCCTTTGAGAATAGCGGCCGCTTTGTGAGAGAGGGCAAGGTCAGCGTGGATCAGCCTCCTTTCGAAGCCATGTAGGTATTTTAAGTGACTTGATTCAATACTACAAAGACTCAAGGTAAAGGAAGCAGGACTAGGTTCGTATGCAGCCTGGTTTCAACATGTACCAGCTTTTGGAGGTTGGGAGGGAACTGAATTGTGCCGACTTTCAGTTTTCAACTGTGAATAATGCTGTGCATTTTCCGGAAAGTGAAATTTACACAGACGTTCTCATTCGCTGGAAACTATGATGAGAACTGGCACAATATGAAGACTCGGAACTAAAAAGTAAGATTGTTGAGGGTGAAGTACTGATGCAGACTTAAATCTCTTCTGGGGTCTGAACCCATCCCTAATTCTTTGATATTAGCAGTCACCAGGCTGAGATATCCAGGCCCTGTGTGGTCTCCTGTAGATCTAGTCCAAATATTCAACCCCTGGCTGAGACCCCCTGGATGTAAACGAAATATTTGCTCTTTGTGGCTTGCCCTTACCCAAGGAGTCATTTAAATAAAATGTCTTAGGGCCAGAAATATTAGTTTTCAGGAAAAGAACATTTCTGAATGTGGTGGAGTGGTTTCAAACAGTGGGCAATGGTGACCGATATTCACTTCGTTTCAGCCAATGAGGGCCTGGTAGAAGCTGGGGATGGGAGAAAGGAAGGCAACAAAGTGTTTCTGATTTCCAATTGCACCCTCAGCATAGATCCACCTTCCACTGAGAAGGGGCTCCAGGTCCTACCTGGTGCTCTCCATCTATCTCATGGCTTGGTATCACTCCTTTGACCCATCAGCCTGGGGTTGGCAATAGTTTTTTTTTTGCTGTTACTCCTCTCTGGGCTCTGTCATAATCTCCTGCCATCTTTTCTAGCCAAATTTCCATTTTGCAAGTGACCAGAGCATCTGTCCATCTTCTCCAGGTCAGATTCAGATTAATATCTTTCTCCATGCCCATTGAGTGGTTTGTCTACTGCAGCCATTCCTAAATATTTGTAGAATAGGACTTCATTCTTTGACTGAAACAGCCATTTGCTTGCGTGTTTAGACACAACCATCATGATTTCTGCAGAAGACAGTATCAGAATTGTAATAAAAAGCACGATCAGCTCTCCCTACTCATGAATTCTTCAACCTGTGAGTTTAATACACTGAGGATCAGAAGTATTTTGGAAAAAATATTGCATTGCTTTGGAGCATGTACAGACTCTTTCTTGTCATTATTCTCTGAAAACTCAGTATAATGCCTATTTATGTAGAATTTACATTACATTAGATATTAAAGAAAAGTAATTTAGTGATGAATACCCAAATGTACCCAAGATATATATAGGTTGCACGCAAATATATACCATTTTATACCAGGAACTCGAGCATCTAAGGATTCTAGTATTTTCAAGAGGCCCTGGAACCGATCTCTTACAGATGGATGTAAAGGGCTGAATGTAACTAAAGTGATATTGGGGACTAGATAAGTCTTAGGAAGAAAAGTAGTAAAGAAGACCAAGAGTGAAAAAATGAAAATTATGACGTTAGTGACAGTACACTGTCTGACAGAGATTCATAATTACATTTTGTAATTGCACTATATAAACTCTTGTCCAAAGAGACATCCTAGGAATTAAAGAGTACTCAAAATTATTTCCTTATGTCTAAGGCCTGAGAATTCACTTTCATAAATTTATTCGTGTTTGGCATAGTTTACAGCTTATAATAGCCATTGAGAACAAAGCTGAAGTCAGACACAGTTCTAAGAGCCCAAGGGGAATTTGCTGCCATGTATCTGACCCCTGCTGGCTCTTTTGATGTCCATAACTTCCATTCCAGTGGCTCCCAGTGCACAGAGTCCAGGAGGCCTCAAGGTGCAGATACCCGTTGGAATGTACCTGCTGCTCTTGGAATACAATTTCCCCTGTCTGGATTCCTGAGGAGATGCTCAAGGGAGACAGTGGAACACTGTGGACAGGGGGAAGTCTCAAGGATGAAAGTCTGAGCTCTCCTACTTATTATCTCTAATGCTTATCTGGCTATTTAAGCTCTTCGAGCCATTCCCAGCTTCCTCATCTGAAAAACATTAATAACAAAGATTAATGCTTAGTAATTGTAAAAATTACCTGTGTGATTATTTGTAAAAGGCCAATAACACAGAATAGAGATGTAACAAATGGTAGTTTCTTTCATCACAACACATTCTCCATCAGCTTGATGAATGCCAAGGATAAACTCAGACCTCACCTAACTCCTGCGTCCTCACAGTGTCAGTATTTCTACAAGCAGACGGTGCCAAAGTATGTTTCACCTCTAACTTCCTTGTTATTGTAACTTATAATCAGATATAGATGGGATAAATACACAGCTTTTCTTAGGTGTTCTTGACTATAAACGTTTTGTTGAACAGTATACTAGTAGGGTTATCAAGAGGAGTAGATTCAATAGAAAATAAATGTATGTAATTGTGTTAGGCCTATAAGATCAGAGGCAGGAGAATCTGCACACTGGCGAGCTGGAGGCCCCAGTAGCTGCTCAACCCAGGAAAATGAAGCCGTAGGACAAAAGGAACAAGGGTGTAGCACCAGGCCAAAGCTAAAGAGGCGCAGAAGCTCCTAGAGACACCGGCGCAAGTCTGCATTGGATGGCTGAAGAAAAGGAATGTGAAGGGCGCGCAGGACGTACCCACGCAGAGGGACTGGAGCTCTTCCAAAGCGGGCACATTTCCTTTTTGCATTTTTTAAATAGTCTATCCAAAGTACAAACCTGTGGTTGGCACCATGCACAACTGGGACAGGTCTCAGTCTGCTGGCCTACATACTACAATCCAAATACATGATGAAAATTCAAATAGAAAAAAAGTTTAAATAAAAAATTATTAAAGTAAAAAATACATTGCCATTAGTTTCTTTCAAAATTCTTCCTTTGCTTCAAATACACTCATTCTTTCTCACACTTTGTGAAGCAGCTCTGGAAGTCCTTTGTTGTGAGTGGCTTTATAGAGTGTGATTAAAAAAAATATGGTAAGTATTGCTACTAAGTGTCATCCAACAAAAAGACCATCTCTTAAAAAAAAAAGAGAGAAAGCATGCATGTCCTTGTTAACCTTATTTACTGGAGTTGTCACTGTACAACTTCTGGTCTCCTTCAAAGTCAGAATTGCAGTGAAAAGTAAGTATCTTAAATCAGTTTAGGTCATCCAGGGAGCCGGGGCCACACATCCAAAGACATTCACAAAGAAAGTCTCTCAAAACTACTTTAGAAAGTGGCAGGAATAATGGCATAAATGTATTCAAAGACTGAAGAAGTGTTTGGAACGCGATCACTGCCATGCTTTACTACAATAAACTTGAAACATTCACCATGTTTTTGATGAGATCTTTGTACATGTTATCCACAGACACACTCAGTACTGTTTTACTAACCTGCTAGATATGTCTGACTCCAAGGTTGACATATCACAAGTAATGATCATGAGCTGAATATACTCAGTCCTCAAGAAATAGTTTGTGAGACATTTCAAGCAGTAAGGTAAACTCTACACTTTGAGATCAGACAGATTTGGGCTGCAGTCATCACTTAAAACTGCACACAGTGGGATAAGTCTTCTAGTGTCTTTTAACATGGTTCCCCACCCTCTCAAATGAAGTTATCATTATACAAGGTTCTAATAAAATAGAAAAAGTATTTAACATGGTGACTGGCACTTGCTCAACAAATAGTAGTGTTTTGGATAATAACTGTTATTATTAATATCAAGATAGAATTTTCTTATAGGATTTTCTAAGTGTCTTGAGAAATAATAGACAGAACTTCATGGAAACAAAATTAATTTGGCACTGGAGGCCTCAAGGTTAGTCCTGAGGATGGCAAGCTTAAGAAAGACAAAGGGTAGCTTCTCCAATGGTGAAATGGTGGTCTCTGCTAGCATCTGGGCTCTTGCCCCTTCCCTGCCTGTGAGCCTGGTTGTGGAATCATCTCTTACTTTCTGCTTACACTCAATGTTGAGCTCCTTTAGGACTACAGGCCCACTCACCAGCACACACACGCACCTCCCTTCTTCTCCTGCTCTGTGAGGTGCGGAATGGACTGAAGGCCTTAGGGCCCTTTCTGGAATGCTGTTTTTAGAGTTTCCTCTAAAGATCTCACCTTTCCTTCTATGTTAGACAGCTTTTCCATTGTTTTCACGCAATACCCAACACCTACATTTTAAAGAAGAGGAGGTTTAATTTGGTTCACATTTTAGGAAGGTATAGTCCATAGTCTACTGGCTCCAAGGCCTAAATACCACGGTAGAGGGGTGTAGACAAGCAAGGCCATTTGGTTAATGACAGCCAGGAAGCAGAGTAGGTGAGCAGTGCCAGAGAGGAAGAGATGAGGAACTAGATCTAGTCTCCAAGCCACATCTCCAAGACCCACTTAGACACAACCAGAAGGGTACTGCACCCATCTCCTGGGCAAATCCCCAAGCCAATCAAGTTGACACTCCATCCTAGCCACCATGCCCTGGCTGGGTCCCTGTTCTCAAGTGGGCCAAGTACTCTTCTAATTTAATGGTTTATTCTATGGCAATATAGTGAAAAGTATTCCCAGGTCCTTGTCTGTTTCCTTGCTCTGTTTCTTCATAAACTTCAAATACAAAAATAAGAACTGGTAAGATTACTTGAATTCTATAGATTTTTATAATATTTTTTCTAAAATCAAGTTTCTTGGTCTGAAAACTACAATTTCATCATAGGAAGCAATTGATCATTAAACCAAAGGTTTCTAGAATCTCTGAAATGCTAATTTTGAATAAGAAGTCTGAGGTATGTCTTCCAGATGGGATATAATTTTGGCCTTTCTGCAATCTTGCCTATACAGAGCCAAAGCTGTGTCATCTGAGTCATTTACCTGAGTCCCCATGCTATCCCTGACCCTATAAATTCTTCTCTATGACACAATTTCAACTTATTCATTTCCAAGCCCAGGACAGTGTCTGAGCATCTCGGGTCATGGTTCTTGTCTCCGGGCCCTTTGATGTTCAGACCGTGAGTGGATTTGAAAACTTTCCCTTTACACAGTAAAATATTAGCCTCTGGCCTAAACCACACTGACTATTCTGCAGGGCTGAAAGTTTGGTTCCTTCCTGAGATGTTAATTCACTTTATTTTTCACTGAGACAGACTTACCCAGGTTTATCACTCCCTCTTTCCTTTGATAAGGGTAGGCTAGAGAGAGAGAGTATAAGCCAGGGAAGAAGAGATAAGAAGACAAAATATACTCGAGCAAAGAATTTTCAGCCACAAGGAACGGGTGGCCAAGATTGGCTTAAAGACATCCTAATGATGCTGCTGTTTCTTGCTACCTTGTGGGAGGTTCAACATACTGGCTGATTTTGCTCGTGGGAGAAGGTGGTCTGTTGGAAGCTGGTGGAGCAAAGAATCAGTTAATATAAGCTGAAGGCACATTAAGGTGAAAAACATCAGGTCCTGCTGGATTCCAGGGATAGATGTTTCTATTCCTGGGTGCATGTTGGTGCTTTTTCACAGAGATGGACTAGAGGGCAGTTTCCTAGTTGTGGTGATATCTTTGGTTCTATACAACAAAGGGGCCAAAAAAGAGCGAACTCAGAGTGTTTTTATCTTTCAAAACAAAAACGAAAACAAAAAACAAAACAAAACAAAAAAAACCCCTGAAGCTCCCGGAATGTCAATGAAATCAACTAATGAAGCACTCAACACCGTATGGGTACTAATGAAAGTGGAAGAAATTATTTTCTATCAATATGAAAAAAATGTCTGTAGCTATCTCTAGGTAGATAGGTAGAGAAAGGTAATTCTGGAACGACATGGACCTGCACCCTGGCTTCCCATATGTTCTTGGGTCCTTTTAGAAACTGACTAAAAAAGATGCCCCGCTGGGCAATGGAGAGGCCTGTGCACTCAGCCACATGTTTGAACAAGTGCCGACATGTGCCGATGTGATTGCTATCTTCTGATGGTGATGGGCTGGTGTTGGGGGCATGCCCTCACTGTTCAGACAGTACAGATAAGCACAGAATGACACTGGCAGACTCGTAGTTAGGAAGAAAGTGTAATAATAATACCATCAATATAATAAAGTGGAGGAAGCAGTATCAGTCAACGGCCTGGAAGCCAAGAATTTAAGGAGCATCCAGGCCCAATGAGGTGTAACTGCTCAAAGTGTTTAGGTTGATGGAAGTCAGTCAGCCACCAGGGCAAGATGGCCCAGAATAGAACATAAAATGGGAAGCAGAAGTGGATAAGAGCAGAAAGCACCGTTATTTTGAAGATACAAAAATTAAAAGCTGAAACAACAGCTCGTGGAGTAGAAAGGTGTCGCTGTGTTAGAGCTGGATATTCTAGTGGCAGCCGGACCAACGGAACAGCATGTTTGGGGTCAGAGTGCGCCGTGTGCGAGACGTCCCTGAGGACTGCAGCAGGAATGGGTAACGTTAGCGAGGAGTCTTCACGACAAGAAGACATCATATCAGAAGGCGAATAACAATAATAATATGCATTATTTATTGATTATTTGCTCATTGTGGGCTCAGCTCTTATTTTATATTCATGCTAATCTTCAAGCAGTTCAGGAAGGCAGTAATCTTAACGTCATTTCAAAGAAGTTGGTTACTTTTCCATTAGGAGAGGCTGTACTGAGGTTTAGCTCTGTATTCATTTGGTTGGAAACCCCAGATTTGCGTTACAGACCATTTGACCTGTCTACAAGTCAGTCTGTTAGCGTGGTAGAAGATGACTGTTTCTGCTTTCTGGACACAGTGTGATTGGAGGCTCGTTTATAACAGTATAAAACGTAATGTGTGTTTCATAGTTAATAGGATGCCTATTGAGTCCTTTAGCTTCTCCTGGCTAGGACCTATGCAAGGCTGTGATTGTCAGAACCAGTTCCTTGAATTACCACATCTCTCATGCCTATAGAACAAATACCAATACTCCTTCTCTCACTAAGTCAGATCTTGGGTTCCCCTGGCTGCCATAGGACCCAGGTGTCTCCATCTATCCAGAGTTGACCCATGGTGCCTGCATATTCACTGAGCTACACCCGCTCCTACATACTCATCTATTTTATTTTTCCCTGTAGGTTTCAAAAGCAGCCCAAACTTGAGCTGAATCTTGTTCAAACATGCCCAATTCCTACTGGGAGATGTGTGGTAAATGTCATTATGGCCCAAACCCAGCTACTACTGTCCCCCTAACTGCAATTGTCTTCTGCTACCCAGATCTGCGTTTCTGCCCCACTGTGGTGACTGCATGGTATGATGGAAACACAGCATCTGGGACCCTTAGAAGATGGTACAATTACTTACTCTGTTAAAACACAGAAGAAATTATCTGAATCTTAGTTTCCTTATCTGTGGATGGAGATGAGGGAGCATTATCACTCTCATTTATTGGGCATTGCCTGTGCTCCAGAAGCTGTCTCTTGAACATCATCCCATGTAACCTCACAGGAACCCTAAGTGTCAGTTCCTTCTCTTTCTCTTCTATTTGGAGGTTTTTCTAGCAAAACAGAAATTTACTGTGTTCTTTGTTGACTGCATTGCAATACCTAGGTTCTCTTTCAAAGACTACCTGGTGCAGATGAGATTTTTTTTTTCTCTAGGCACTCTTCTCCCCAGTCCTAGGTTCCATTCTCATCAGCTAGGGTGTCAAGATACCAAGGAATCTCACAAGTCATTGACATTGCAAGGCATCTTAGTTTTTTTTTTTTTTGTCATTGTGACTCAATGCCCGACATCCACAATTTAGATTTATTTTAGCTTTACACTTAAAGAAGGTCACAGTCTATTCACAGGTGGGTGGCTGGGAAATAATGGAAGCACATGGCAGGGAGGGAGGAGGGCCAGGGCCAGGTCAGAGGCCCAGCAGCAGAGAACGTCACAGCATGGTGGTACAGAGAGAGACTGGGAGGAAGGGTAGAGCCAGCACATGCACCTCCAGGTCAAGCTCTAAGTTTCCACCCCTTCCAGCCAGGTCCCACCTCCCAACCCTACACAGTATCCATAGGAACATGAGGCTTTTGAGGGACACTCCAGATCCAAACCACGACACATGGGTTGTGGGTCATGGGGCAAGGTGAGCACACGTACAGCCTTGTAATCACCTGTTGGAGGAGGTTTGCTCTCATGACTTATGGGATGTTAAAAGTGTAAATTGCCAGTGTGTCCTGCTTGTCTTCAGGTAGCAAACGCTTGGACCAAACAAGAAAATCCCACCATTCTCTTTTCATTTCTCTTTTATAAATATTCAGCCGATATCTACTTTGTGCTGACAGATGCACTAGATACTTGGGTATAAGATGAATAAGAAATTACCTTGCCCAAGAGGCCACACATGGTCTTTGTTGAAACAAGCCAATTCTATAGCCACAAATCTACTATACAAAATAAAGAACACAGTTGTGTTCACTGCTGTACAAACAGGCTGTAGCTAAAATGAACTGTGGTCTACCATCCCTGGTCTAGTGAGAGAAAAACGTGTGTAAAAAATAATCATACATTGTAATAGCGGTATAGACACAGATATAAAAGTGGGGCAGAGAATGAGGAATCTGTATCAGGGTACTTCAACCTCAGAAGAATGGCGTTTCAGACCAGAAAATTCTTTGCTGTGGTATACTATTCTGTGGATTGTGAAATGCTTAGCAGCAACTCTGATCTTTGGTAACTAAATATCAGTAGCAATACATTAACCCAAGTAGTGACAATAAAAAATATTTTCAGAGATTGCCACATATATCTAGGTGGATAAAAATTGCACTCAACTGAGAGCCACTGGCCAAGGGTCTTTAACTGCCCTGAGGAGAAAATAAGTAAATAGTTACCAACAAGGTGACCATTAATTAGAGAATGACAGTACTGAAAGGTGGGCAGGAGATCATGTTGTAGACAAACCGTGAGCGGAAAGGGTAGGTGTCCCATCACTGGGGTGAAACGTCTGACATCTTCAACTTAAAAGAGTGATTTCCTTTGGTTCGTGGTCTCAGTCCATGATTGGCTGGTCCAAGGAAGAGACGGCCAGGGGAAGGGGATGGTGGAGGAGCGCTGCTCACTTCATGACATCCAGGAAGTAGAGCAGGGGAAGGACCCTGGGAAAAGAATACACTGTCCCAAGTCACACTCTCGGTAACCCACCCCTTCTGATCAGGCCCCGTCTCAGAACATGAGAATTTGGGGATACATTTTACACCAAAACTATAGCAAGCTACAATCGGAGTGAAGATGCGTACCAAGGCAATTAGATGTGACTTAATTTTGTGAGAACCTATAAGTCATTGAGTAATGTTGGGTCTGTGTATATGTTTGTGTGCACGTATATATGTGCCTGTGTGCATAAAATCGGTAGAGGAAGAAGCAAAAGGAGAAGATGGAAAGGTATACAAAGCCCAGATGGCTGAGGTCCTTGTGTGTTGGGATAAGGGTATTAGAAGCAGCTTAGTAAACAATGACGACCATGAATCTTGCTGTTGTGAAGGCCAGTGGATCATTTGTGAAGAGTAGCTTGCATCGTGAGATGCTGGTCCTGCCAGAAGGTGTACTCATAATTAGCCGAGCTGTTACCTCTGCTGCCCTAGATTAAAGCACAGCAGTGATGACAAGCTCGTGCACCCCCAGCCGGTCCCCAGTGTGAGCCAATAAATGAATTCAAATAAGATTATAAGTATGAATCAAAACGTGCTTGCCAACAGCTGCTCTGTGATGTGCTAGGACAGATTTTATAATTCTGTGCTGCTGACAAGATACTCTGGTACTTGATAAAGTTAATAAAACCACAGAGTCTATTGATATTGCTGTACTACTAAACACCAGACTTGCCAGAACATATGCAGTGAATAAAAATAAGTGTGTCTGAGAGTCAGGAGTTGCTCGCTGGAGTGGGGCCCACACTCTGCTATAGCAAACTGGGGTCCACCTGTGTGGAGGGTCATTTCCAGGGACTGAAGGGTGCCAGGATGTTCGTTCTTCAAGTCAGTCTTGGACGGAAAGGAGTACCAATCTTCTTATGGGGGTAAAGTTCTTATTATCTTTACATTATCAGAAGACTAACACAAGCCTAGCAGGGGGAGATAACTCAGGTTAGCATCTTATGTACAAATGGCAAGGACTTTCCTTTGGTAAAAGCAGTTCACTTATTTTTTAAAAATTTTGTTCAGAAAATTTCAAGCTCGCTTCAAAGTAGAAAACTTAGTACAGTGAACCACTATGTACTTAGCAACAACTATTAGGATTATGTCAATTCTTTTTTTCCCCCACCAAGGAGTTAGTTGAAGCAAGTACCAAACACCACATCATTTCACCTCTGAGTACAACAGAAGTTAATGTACTTTAAAAAAATATACCTTTGGGACTGGGATTGTAGCTCAGCAGTTGAAGTGTTTGCCTCATAAACACAAGGCCTTGAGTTGGAATCCCCCAGCACCACATAAGGTGGGTGTGGTGGCATGGTGGCCGATACCTGCAATCTCAGCACTGAGGAAGGGGAGGCAGGAGGATTGCTGAGAGTTCAAGGCCAGCCTGGGCTACACAGTGAGTTCAGAACCAGCCTAGACTACAAAGAAAGACCCTGTATCCAAAAAAAAAAAAAACAGTCTCTTCTATGACATTTCCACCATCTATCGTGATAGGGGCAAGTGAAGCAGTGCCAATTAAAAAAAATACCTGAGTACGCTTACTTTTACTTTAAAAAATGAAGTTATGATTTCTTTTAGTTGAATACAACATAATTCGAGAGACATTGGTTGGATTTTTACTCCGGCCAAGAGCTATAGATAACTACAAAACAAACATTAATTATTTACCCTCCCTTCCTTCAACTTCATAACGAAAAGCTCAGAAGACGATAGACGGTCTGTAGACAAGTGATACACAGAGGAGAGATCTCCATCAAGGCCGCACAGATCCTGGTCCTCTCTGCAACTCCTTCTGGTCATGTGACTATTGTCCTTTAGCTCGACTGCTCAGGCTGTCACTTTTCTTGGATCTAAAATGAGGTTTTATACCAATCATCTATTGCCACAGCAATAATCAACAACAGACCACCAGAGTTCAGTGCTTTCACACAGTTAGGACTTATTTTGCCTATGCATTTGCCTTCTAGGAATGTGTGTGTGACTTAGATCGATCAGTCCGTTATCCTTTTCTTCACTCATTTATTACCTCTGTGGATTGAATGTACTCAGGGTATCCTCAGCTCACACTACTGCATGAAATCAGTACTGCCGTAACCATGGTGTCCCCTTTCCACCGCGTAGCCTTGGTACATCCTCATGAATGTTTCAGAGGATTGAGCAGACAGACAAAAGCCTTTTCCAAGCCTCTCCTGCATTCCATTTGCTAATACTCTATTGGTCATGATCAGTCACATGGATGAGCTAACGTCAAGAGGCGAGATGATGCTCCACCCTCAGCAGGAAGACGTGGCAAAGGATGTGGAGGCAGGAAGGAAGGATGTAACATAACCAGCACATCACAGGGTCCTTGTAGGACTTCCCGAAGGAGGTCCAGATGGAAGATAATTCACATAAATACGTGACTATAAAGTAGGAAAAATTGAACACAGTGTTGGGAATATTTTGTAATTTCTTAAAATAGTTAATTACTATTGTTATTAAAATTAGAGTTATTGCTGTTAGTGTTTCAAGGTGATGACTAGTAGAGGAAAAGTAAATAACTGTAGAAATATAGAACAGTCATGAACTTGTTTTGACCAGGGATGTAGAGGGAAATAGGAGGATGAGGGAATCACTGTTTGGATATGGCTGTGGGGTTGAGATTTTGAGTTGAGAACAAAACAACAATATATATATGCATTTCTTCTAAACTTCACACATTCTGCTAGGATTGGCTGTGATTGGCACTGGACCACCTGCAATAATTTGTATGTCTCTAAAACGCTTTGATATGCTTTTCATTGACTTATAAACTTGTTCAAAATTCTGTCGTGGTAAGACATTTCTGGATGAGAGAATAATGCCATATCATAAGACATGGGCTCAACTATGTAGTTTATTGAAACATCATACATTTGGGAGCAGCGGTCTGAAACACAGTCCTTGGTGGTAAGTCCCAGTTTGGGTCTGGTGATGATTCTTCCAGGGGAGGTGGGACAGGCTCTGAGCAGCTCCCAAAGGTGAGCCTCCATGACATGGAGGAGTTGAGGAAAGGCAGAAGATACCGATAAATAGTTGGAAGGCTTTATAAAATTGGTCATCTTAGACTCACCTTCCCTGAAACTGGAATCTGAGTATGGGTAGTGTGTTTAGTACGTGGGTCCAGGAGCCACTGGTAGGAGAAATGATATGAGAAAGAGAAAAGGGCCATCACAGAGGTTGTTCATGGAAAAGAGACCATGATGAGCACTGGGGCTCAGTCTCCTGCGGAGTACTTAAGGGTGGCTCCCTTCTGTCCCAGCTAAGTTGTATGGAAATGGGCAGTTACTCTGCGGCCCACGGTTAAATGAAGGATGGCTCCAGGGGAGAAGACTTCAAACTTGTCTTTCATGATTTCCACATATATTTCTGTGGCCAGAGAAAAGCCCTGCTGTGTGCAGCAAGCTGGAGAATCACTATTGTGAAGGGAGCAGGAGTGAGCCACCACCACCAAGTCCTCTGGGAACTACAGATAAGATTGCAGTGTTTGCATTAGCTACTTTCTTCCTCCCTGGGACACAATATCCAACATCCACAATGAAAGAAGAAAAGGTTTATTTCAACTCATGGTTTTTCAAGCTCTCAATCCACTCAAAGTCAGCTGGTTCCAAGACAAAAACAGTACCAGTGGGTGTGCCTGGACAGAGGACAGCTGCTCATCCCACGGCCACCAGGAGTCAGAGGGCAAAAGAAGGGGAATGGAGCAAAGAATATACATTGCCAGGTCATGTCCCCAGTGGCCCCTCCCTCCGAACAGGCCCCACCTCCTAATAGCCTGAAATTGTCAATGAAATTCTCAATGGATTGACTTGCTGAGGAGTGTAGTATCTCATGATGTAATCACCTTTCGAATGCACGAGACTTTGGTGAACCTTTACAATAGTAGCGTTTTAAACTAACTCTCTTCATAGGTGCTTTGGATCTTCTTCTGTTCCTTTTCTATTTTATATTCCAGAAATCTAAAATATGGTGTGGGGGAACAGTGTAGAAGCTGCCTTTCTGTGTTCTGTTGAAAACGGATGCGAGCCATTTTCTGTCATCTGGTAGAGTGCACAAGGGAGGGGATGCAATTCGAAGCAGGGGGAGGTGTGGACATGACAGGGAACTAGAAGGGCTTATTTTTTTCCCCCAACTCTGAAGTTTTTGATTATGAAAGAAAGGAATAACTAGGTGTGAAAAGTAAATGGAGGTTGTTAAGAAATAATCAGGCCTGTTTAAATAGACTCTCATTCTTGTGATCTCCATTTTTATTGGTTTCAGATTTATTCTATAACATAAATCATTAGAATTATATCAGGTGGATCAATCATCTATTTACAAAATATTTAGAGATGACAGCGTGTGTGCCAGGCTGGAAGGGGAGCAGAGACAGAGGGACACGTGGTGAGCTCTTTCCAATGAAATTTTCCTGGCTTTAATCAACTCTGTCTACTTGAAAAACAAGCAAAGAAAAAAGAAATCTCACGGAGACTTTTGTGTGTTAGGACAAGGGGATTGTTTACGGGGACAAAGTAGGGATAAAGCGTGACTCATCACAAAAGACATGAGACATTTTAAGGAGGGCAGAATAAAAATAGTCTCCTTGTCATCTCTTTTGTGACGTGTTCTTTTCCTTTGTTCCAGGCTGGGCGTTCTGCTAATGAAAGAAGAAAGAGCATCATTGGCATGAGCAAGAATTGGGAGTCCATGACACAGCCCAAGGGAAAAAAATCACGGTCACAATATCACCTTAGCGCTTTCCTGGTTGCATCATTTGTGCTGAGGTTAACTGATTGGGTTTTTATAAATAGTCATGGGTTGGGCCAACGAGTAAGATCTTTACTTGAGGCGCAAAATGCACATACATTAGATCACTAGTTTAAAATCACCCAACTGGACAGAGACAGAGGAGGGAAGGAAACTGGGGAAGGCCAAAGGGAGTTGTGTTAAGGGGACACAGATAAAATTCATGTGCTTTCCCTATGAGCGATAGATGCGTGTCTCTTCCCAAACCTCAGGCACATGCAATCTGGTACCTTTGATGACATTCACTGATGAATCTATCCCCATACAACCAGAAAATAATAGGGAATAAGGTATAATCTTTTTCTTCAAGTAATTTCTGATACCCAGCAGTGGCAGGTATGTATTGGCTGACCCAAGACCTGCAGACAGGCAATCCATTTGAAGTGTCCTGCAGAGGGTAGTTAGGTAATGTTGATCAATACATTTTTTTTCTTTTCCTTTTTCATGATATGATCCATAACTCTGCCTCAGAATAAAACAAGCAGGTTCAGACAAATGACTGGCTCTTGGGTGGGTGGAGTATGATAACAGAAAATCAGAGTGGTGACTGCTGGGAAGTCCTGAAAGACAGTTTAAATGATCAGCCAATCTGTCCACAGACAGTAACCCATCAAAAAGCTGGGATTTTAAGACAGGGGTATGGAGGCAAAGGAAGAACAAAGAAACGGATGAAGCAGAGACAAAATCTTCAGAGAAAAATTGCTACCTAACACAGCCTACCGAATTTGTGAGTCTCACCTTGGCTGAAAAGTTGGCTGGGTCTCATGGATGAAGTAACAAAATCATGGAAGGAAGTGACAGAACTACATTTGGGTGGAAAATGCAAAAGTCAACATGAGCCATACAGTACCAAAACTCAGGAGTCCTTGGCCACGATGCTAAAGAAAATTAATACAAGTTTGGAGGTATGGGTGAGTGCAAAGTGTCTTTAGCCTTGTCTACGCCAAGCATCGCTTGGTGTGGAAGTGAGAGAAAGATATTGCTGCTATGGGCTCTGACTGTTTGGAGATATGTGTGTGATTTCATTTGTGTCTTGAAAAAGCCCTACCAAGTAGGCTTTCTGAGCTGCATTTCCATCAAGGATGCTCAGAGATCCTGCAACTGTTTTTCAGACGTTGTCTATGAGTGTCAGAATGGAGGGTAAGGGGCTATGTCTCTCTAATGCCAAATATTCTGGTATTTCTATCCTACCATACTGCCTGATGATGAAGATTATACATCTGAAAATAGGGTAACAAGTGGACCAACTGAAGGGTGGAATGGGAAATCATAAGGCAGGGGACTCTAGATAATATGGACGCAGGTGGAGGGAAGTGGGAAAATGGCTTACAGTGATGGTTTCTAGCTTTATGAGCATTATCATCTTCTAAGTAGCCAAGTTTCCTGGCAAGAGACCAGTGGTCAGTACAACCTCACACAAAACTTAGAGCCACTAGTAGTGTCACAAAATGCAAAGAGATTGAATGGACTCTTAGGAGGGGTTGAGCTAGCTGCCACAACCCAGATATCAGTGCAGATCCAGCTTGAAGTTCTGTATGGCATGAGCAGGTTGTGTGGTTGGCAGCCATAGGAGTTAATCTCTTAACTCAAGGGTTGTGCCTATAGGATGTCCTTTATGTGTGCAACCATCTGGTGTGCTAAAGTATTTTTCCTTTTTTATAGATGATACTCATCACGGTAGTTGTCCAACATGTGGAAAGCAACCTAAATGCTTAACATTAGATGAGGGTTTTGTAGTTCATTGGTATAATCAGGTTGGTCCTTAGTTGAAATACTGCTCACCAGAAGCATTTGTGTTTGACATTGCAAGTGTTCTAAAACAACGCACAAAAGCTGGTTTGGTTTCTAATAGGTGATAGAAGCTGTGAGGCATAATCAACTCATCAAGCACCTAGAATAGGTTAGGCATTTTGCCACACTACGACACTCAATACCCGCAGTAACACGGTGACGTAGGTATCATCAGTTATATCACTCAAACAAAGTGACTGTTCTTTTCAATATCATTCTGAAGTCCAAGACGCGAGTAACTGCACGAGTAATGACCTCAATCTTGCCTGTTGGCCTTGAAATCTTGGGGTTCGAATGCTTCTGTGCAGTGTTGGCTCCTTTTGAAGAGATCAAAGAATTTGATCATAAAGAACTATAAACAAAATGATTGAGCTTATATTTCACCTGATTATTCTGTTCATTCTTACTGTTTTGTAACCTGTTAAAGCTTTCTTATCTTCTTTTGTGAATTCTGGGCTTTGAAAGCAGGGCTCTTCTTCATTCTTGGTTTATCACTAAGTTAATTACAGGCACTTCTCCATTTAACTCATCAAACACCAGGCCTCAGATCCTAAATCATTTCTGGCCTAGATTTCTGCAGGGGATGGGGAACTCTGGGGTCATGGGGGCTTACCCATGATTCTACTCCTCTACTCTTGTCAGACCCTTGTACTTGTCACTCATAACTCTAGTAATTGATAAGAAAACTGAGATAGCTTCCAATAAACTCTACATAACATAGTGAGAATTGAAAACAAGATGCACTGTGCAGGTATTACTGCTATTATTTACAGCAATAGTAAGTGAATTAGTAATAATTAATGCTAAAGTACAAAATGTGATGTTAAATATTAAATGTTTTAAATAACAAAACACTAAAAACTACATATATATTCTAAGTAATAATAAAATACCTGAGACTTTGGGGGAATATTCCAGATCCAAATCACAATATTCTGTCTATTCTGCCTCTAGCCCCGAAAGGCTCGTGTGTACCTCCTCGTGCAAAGTGCATCTAGTCCTTTTCTCAGAGTTGTCAAAGTTTTAACAGCTTCAGTATTGCAAAAACAAAAACAAAAAAAGTACAAGTCCAAAGTCCCCTCTGAGATGTAAGGTAAACTGTCAGCTGTGAGTTTTTGTGAAAATCAAAGAAAGGTTAAATATCTCCACTGTACAATGGCAGGGGTAACTGTTTCCATTCCAACAAAGAGGACCAGGAGGATAGAAAGTAATCGGACCAAAACAAGCTCTAAACTCAGTGAGAAAAGGATTAAATTCTGTAGATCCACGTCCAGAAGCCAGGGTAAACTGTGATGAGATGTGAATTCTGAAGGGCTGAGTAGCCATGCCCCTGCAGCGTCGTCACGGGATGCAGTTTCCAGTTTCTCTTCTTGGGGCTGGGTCCACTCAGCCCGTAGCTTTCCTCGGATGATCCATGTTTCATCCTAGGCCTCTTCCTTACAGCTTCAGGCACTGCCCTCCCAGGGGCACCCTGTCAGGTCTCAAGGTCTTCCTCTGAGATGCTGGTAAGCCTCCATGACCCTACGATCATTGCATTGTGCAAGCCTGTGAAACCAGCACCACATCCTTGATGCCAGGATCTGAGGCTGACTTGAGCAGGATCTTGGCTTCTTGGGTCATGGCTTCAACAGCTTCTGAGTGCCAGGATTGCTAAACTCTCAAGGACTCTTTCAAAGATTTTTCTCTTTGGCCCTACAGGGAACTCTGGGGCACTCCTCTCAGAAGAAGAACCCTTGCCTCTGCACCCTTCAATTGGTGAAGTGTGAGCTCTTGCTAATTCCTGAGACACACTCAAGGCATCATTTTATAGTCCTGATTCCAAGTACCTTGCTTCTTTTTAATGCTAATCTCTTTTTTTTGTATATGATGAAATAGTTTTATTTTTCTTACATATTACCTACGGATAGAGTTGCTGGGTTCACCCATTTTTAACCCTTCTCTGAACAATTTTTTTCTTACATATTTTAAATGAAATATATTTTTATTTTAATTTTCAAAATTTTGTCTGATTAATGAGAAATGAGTAACCATATATTTTTAAATAGCAGTACAATTCTTAACAGCCAAATCCTGGAAACAACCTGCCCATCCACAGAGGAATGGTTAAAGAAGATGTGGTGCCTATATTTAATGGAATACTACCCAAGCTTAAAGAAAGACAGAGACGACGCTAATCTCTTTAACTTCACTGTGCTCCTCTGCCCCATCTCTGCAAGCCTTTCACTCTGACAAAACTATAAACTTTTTATATCATATTTCTCTGCCATTTTTTGCCTTTTTCATAGAGTTGGCTAGAAGCCACAAGGAGTACCCATGTGACAACATAAACATTGAGTTACCCTGAGATTTTCTCTGACAGATAAAGCAGTTCACAGCTCTTAATCTCAGTTTTAGGCAAAGGTCTCTGGACAAAATGTCAATAGACTTCCACAGTGTAGCATGTATGGCTTTTAAATCATTTGCCTATAACAGTTCTCATCCTCATCCGGAACTTCTTGAACCTGGTCTTTCTTTTTTCCCCATTTTATTGATATGTATACTTGCCTAGTCTTTCTAATCCGCATGTCTATTCGCATTCTGGTCTTCAGAGTTCTGAACAGAACCTCCCATCAAGCTTGGTTCAGAGAACTCCAAGTATCCTCCAACAGCACCCTCAAATCTTTCCAAACTCCTCCTGTAAACCAGTTCCAAAGGCTTTGTGGTCAGGTAAAGTCACAACAATGATCCCACTTCTCTGGTACCAAATTCTGTCTTCGTTACTTTTCATTGCTGTGATGAAATACTCAAAATGCACAGACTGAGAGAGGGAAAGCTTATTTTAGCTCACAGTTTTAGAATATCAGAGCCCATTCACCAGAGAGTTGTGGGAAAAGGTGGAACAGGACCAGAGTCGGACCCTCAGACCAGACTCCTCACAGCATGGAAGAACCTAACCAAGTCTCAGAAGGAAGGAAGGGAGGAAGTAGAACATACCCTTCCAGGTCCTTCCCAGGGATCTGCCCCTTTTCTTTTGTCCAGCCTCAGTGTTCCACCATTTATGGGTTTAAGCCCTTACCCCACCACACACTAATAATCTATAATCTATCACATGCCTGTATTCCACCACATACTAGAATCCATCACACACCCATAATCAACCCCTCCAGACCAGGTCCCCATCTCCTAACAGCACATGATTTCATAGACGATCCATAACATTTGAATACATGAGATGTTTGGGGAACATTCCAGATCCAAACCGTAATACCAGGTAATTAAATGAAACTGGCCAACATGTCCTGAGGACGATGTTAGGTGCTAATAGGAAATATGAAATAAAGAAGCCACAGCCAGTGCCTGTGAGGAGCCTTGGACTTTCGGGGAAATGATCCTTAAGCTCCTGGGACAAAAATTATCAACGATTTGAATGAAAGTGTGAGATTGGTTTAGATGAGGTGTCTCTAGAAACTCACCAAATTGACTGGTAACCAGAGACAAGTGAGGGAGAAATGGTGGACTGTGGTTGTACCACACAGAGAAACTTTACTGTGGGTGGGGGCTTACAACATGGATATTAGAGCTTCCGTATTCTCCTGGTACAGACAGGCGAGTATCTTGTCTTTTCTGGGATTGAATAGACAAAGTTGATGTCACCTACTGACTGACAAGCCCTGCTTTCTTGTCTGTTAAGTAATGACAGAACTGTGGGTAGATAAAGAGAGAGCTGGGCCTGGACCATGGGAGGCCCTTCATCTGTGCCGAAATCCCTCCCTCCTTTCCTTCCTCTCCTGGCCAGGCCATGCGGCAAAGGAAAACTCCGCGTCTCTCATGAAGCCGTGTTACATAGTGATTTCTGTTGGACTAGTATGCCTGGGCTTTCATGTGAAGAGATCTTGAAGGGAGATGGAAGAGATGAAGACGGACTAAACTTCTGCAGGAAACTGGCTCCACATGACCTAGGGCACTTATTGCCCTGAGAAATGAACCCAGCCAGGTAACTAAAGTCCCCCAGGAAAGCAGTAAGCTGGCACCTGAGGGTGGTGGCTCTTCAGGGATTTCCGGAATCTGCCCTCAGCCTAGTTCCACAGCCTGATATCTGAGTTTTGTGGAAAGGACTGCAAGTTTTGTGGAAAGGAAATAGTTTGTGGTGGGAGAGTCTTTCGAATTACAGGAGCCTAGCGTTTCCACAGCTCAGCTCAGGGACCCTTCAACAAAGCTACCAAGCCCTCTCATGGCAATGTGCTTTTGACTTCCCTTCAGATCCAAACACAGTGCACTTTCTGTGTCTTAAGAACTCCGGGGACAGCTCCAGTTTTAGGTAGTCCTGGGGCCACACGTCCAAGTGAGGCTTCATGGATTTCTGGGGTACAGAAATTCTACTGGCAGAGGCAGATACAAGGAGGATATAGGCACACCTGTAATTATCTGAGGAGGGCTTTCCCTGATGCCAAGGCCAAAGGATTAAGGTCTTTGTTATTATAGTTTCTTTCGAACCCATAAGCTGATGATGAGCGGGCAAAGTTCACTCACTATCCTATAGTGGAATATGCAAAATCCCACCACCCCGTCTCCAGCCCCCAAGCCCAGTACACACATACAGTCACGTGCATTTCACCGGTTGCGGTTGGCAGACATGGGAATAGTGTCCTTCACGTCCCGGTTTTCCAGGTCCTGTGAGACAATGAGGCTGTGGCTGCCAGATACTGCAAACAACAACATTGTTGTTTCCAGGGTGGAAAAAATTATTAGACTAAATTTGGTTTAAAAATTTAATAATATTGAAACACATCAAGGAAGGCAGATGCTAATGGTAATAAGAAGTGGCAGTTTCCTTCCTTTAATTTTTTCTTTTTTTGATAAAATTAATAGATACTTATTATAAATAATTTAAAAATAGAGAATTACAGAATTATATACATTGAACATCATTCTTAAGCCCAGAAAATATTTTAATGCATCTCTTTTCATGCATGCATAACTCTATGTAATATTTTACATGCATAAGGTCATGCTATTGTGCAGTGTTTCCCCCACATGCATTCTATTACAAAGGGATATTTTCCCATGTCCTAAATATGGATCCACAGTATTTTTAAAGGAAGCTTATTATTCCATTCTCTATATAAATACTATACTATGTTTAGCTAACACTAATCTTATAAAACATTCAGTCAGTCTTATAAAATTTTCAGCACGATGAGCAGAGATGAGATGAGTATCTTTGGGAAAACTTCTTTGGCCCTCATTTGATCATTATACTATAGTCTCCAAGCAGGACTGCCAAAGCAAAAGAATGAACATTTTTCAAGTTTTGATTGGAAGCAGTGGTTTTAATCTATACCCCACAGAGCTTTCAGGAGGCTGTGGGGCCCATCCCACAGGTCTACAGCACGAAAGTCTAAGGAATCACAGCCTCTGGCTCCCTTCACTCCTGCTCACCAAAAGTAGACCAAATTTTATTCATTTCATAGATTGGGTTCCATGTCTGATGACATCTGAAGCAAAAATTTCTAGTCTTAAAAATACATTTGCAGAGTTTGAAAACCGCAGGTAAAGTCTTATTACAAATGATTGAAACTTGGTGACACGAACTGGCTGACTTAACCATTTGCTTCAATCTGTGTGTCCTTGAGCTGGCATGTTGCTGATTTTCCAGTGACTCAGGGAAATTATGGTCTTAATTATCATAATAATGATGATGATTTTCATCGTGATAAGAGGCCAAAATTAGACTATCATTAATCAGAGCTGAGGAAATGCCTATAAAGTAAGGATTGGAGGAACTTCCAAGAAAATGACTGGAAATTTCAAAATTCAAAACCAACTGATAACATCTTGCTCTAATTAGTGGGGCAAAGGGCAGTCACTCTCCTGCCTCCCTTTCTTTTCATCCCTTTTCTCATTCTCGTAGTAGCAAATACACAAATGTACGCACACGGAGAAAGCTGTGACTCATGTCTCAGGGCACATGGTCAACCACTCTGATGTTCTACCCACTCCCTACCTATTTCAAGCAACTTCGGGACATTTATTGCATGAAATCAGAGCTCCCACCCGAGCCAGGCCAGCTCAGTCTAGATATCCACAGAGGACCGTCAGTGCCCCTAGCCTTTGGAGAAGGAAAGACTTTCAGATCTTTAGTCAAAGTAAGAGAACAACGGTTCTGCCTAACTAGTCAATTTTCCTAATGAGCTATTTAGGAGCTGTTTTTGTGCTGAACACTCTGCCCTCATTATAACTCTGCTTCCCCCAGAAGCAAAGCTTCCTCTGCCCATTGTAATGAGCAAAACGCTCGAGTGAAACACAATTTTAATGAGTTACAGCATGGATAGAAAATGGAACAACTTGCATCTCTGAGCACCTCAAAGTAAAGCTAAGGCCCGCGGGGGAACCTTAAGATCAGTGGAGCAACCCACTTGGAGGTGGCTCATACCATCCACCAAACTAGAAGAAACCAAATGGACTTCACCATAAAGTGTGCCTCAACGGAAGGATGATGCAAAGTTAGACCCGGGACTCCCCTCCCTAGAAAAGAAGACAAATTCCTTGTGACCTTGAAAAGTAGAACAATTTAATAGTTACAAGTTACACACAGGGCAGTTTTTATGTTACTTTACAATAGATAATTTTGGTACCTGCCTTGGAGCATGCTGAGAACAAAGGGAAACAGCACGAAGAAAGGATTTATTATGAGGGCATAGACGTGAATGGAGGTCAAAAGAAGATGAAAAAAATCAGTCTCATGCTGCTCTGGATTATACATTTTGGGAAAGCTGATCATTAAATTTTCAGGAAATTTGCAAGGTTTTTTAAATTAAATATTGTCATTATTAACAAATTATACAATATCATACTGTCTTAGGTACTTATTTATTCCTGGATCAAAATACCCAACATTCACATCTCAGGGAAGAAAGATTTATTTAGCTCAGAGTTTGAGAAGGTCTCACGCCGTCCATTTGTAGGGCAACTGACAATGGTGAATGCACATGGCAGAGGCTGGAGAGCTGCTAACAGCACTGTAGACAGAAGCCAAGCGGAGCCAGGAGCAAAACCTATTTCTGGAGACTTAGGCAAAATTGAGCCTTTCCAGGAAGAAACTGTCACAATGTTTCTTCTTCCCTCCTTTAAATATTTCAAGCTGCCTGTTGGGCCTCACACACACAGGGTGGGTGCCCCTTCCTCTCTTCCTGGACCACAGGTCAACAATATACACTGACATCTCTGCCCCGGGCACCCCTCCATCTCAGAACATTGACATAATCCCTCCAGATTAAGCCCCAAGCGTCCAGCCCTTTTAGCCAGGCCTCACTTCTTAATTGTGCATGGTTCCGTAAGTATCCCACTATATCCAAACACCTGAGGCTTTCGGCGGACATTCCAGATCCAAACCACAGCATGTGTGTTCTCCTTAATATGCCGCATCTAGGAAAGATGACAAGAAAGTAGAAAGGGAACGAAGGGGGATGCTGGGATAAGGGAAGTTGTGGTGAGGAAGAGTGAGTAAAGAATGTGATGTCCATGTGTACGTCTGACAGAACGAAACCCATTAGCTTGTATTACCAATGTGCATCAACAGAAATGTGGACTGGTATACAAAGACTCTTAAATACATGATGTTATAAACAAAGATAATAAATATAAATGTAATTTATCATTTTTAGTTATTTACGCATATTTCTAATAATTTCCTTAATGTCATGGGTATCTTTTGTGCATGTAAATCAAACATAAAAAGTTCATTATGGTGTGTTTGCTAGTCCTGACTATTTGATCTTCAATCAAGATAAAATGATAGTTCTGTTAGCCATGGTCAGAGTGTTAACACCAAGGAAATCAACAGTGCTATAAGTCAAGTCTTGATTTCTTCTTTTGTGGGCTCTTATCTAGACCTAAGGAAGCGATACAAAATAGGAATAATGTAGGTTGAACTTAAAACACATCACATCATGAATGGCACACCAAAAATTTGAGGACAGCTACTATCATGTGAAGACTGTCATTCTAGTCAGCCAATAAATTAGTCACATCACTGATTGGCGAGCTAGATTCCATATTCATCTTTATTGTTTCATTTCCATCTTACTCATTGATATAAATAAAAAGTCATCTACCAACATTTGTATCAGAATTATACTTATTTATTAACTGAAACCTCAGGTTAATTATGGGAACCAGTGTTCAGCAAAAGCTAAATAAGTAATCTATGAAAATCAGTTCGTTATATAGAAATTTCCTTAAAGAGTATTATATATTTTATTATTATTTTTAAGTTATGTGCTCCTTATCCTTTATATCAGTAGCATTTGTAATACATTTATAAGATACGAATGCACATACACATACTTTCAGGTTTTGTTGATGGCGATGTAGTTAGTCGTTAAATATTTGCTGGCATACAACCTAACACCTTTCACTCTCCCAAAAGAAGGTGGCACTAAATGTACCAACAGGGCATAGGTTTATAACCAAACTCAGCATGAGTTCTGGGTCTGAGTCGCTTGGGGACATGGGACAATGGCACACGTGCCTTGATTTTTAGGGCACTCGTGCCAAGCGTGAATAATAATACATTGAAGACTTGTGTGTCATAGAAAATGATATTAAATGTTGTATTCGAATAGGGCCTGCATTTAGCAATGAGCAAATTGTTATTACATGAAAGAAAAAAATATTATAAATCCAGTAGAGTTGAAGACATGCTAAATAACTAAGAAATCTACGTTTTTGGGGAGAGAAGAGACATGACTCTAGATGCTTTCCGAAGGGTTATCACCCAAATCATCCGGGAAGCCCTTGTTACTTCAGCCTATCTTGGAGAGCAAGAGGTGGGTTAATGAAGATCTGTTACTTGACAAGTTCTATACGAACCATCGAAGTTAGTCACAATTCTTTAAGGTACGTGGAAGATAATGTTTTCCAATGATGACTGAAATGATTATTTTCCTTCTCACTTGTTCTAAAATTTCACAATTTCTTCATCAGGAGGTGGAAGCTTCCCCTTCTCTGAGCCCGAGTAGGCCAACACAGAACATGGCAAAGTGTCATTTCCAAGAGGCTGTGGTTTCTATCTCACTGGCAAGAACTCTTACCTTTGGAGATCTTATCTCGATCCAGAAAAGTCGACTACTCTGAGGCCACAGTTTGGTGAGGACGCTAATCCAGGGAAGCTGTGGCCCTCTCATCAGTGGCCCTGAACTTTGAGTCCTCCCAGTTCAGGCTTTAGGTATCTGAGT
Source organism: Ctenodactylus gundi (assembly GCA_004027205.1). NCBI lineage: Eukaryota > Metazoa > Chordata > Mammalia > Rodentia > Ctenodactylidae > Ctenodactylus > Ctenodactylus gundi. Next base: position 54,233 of record PVKB01002185.1, on the reverse strand, counting down.
GAACAAGCCATTGTGACTCCAACCTTCAGCCATTGAATCATCTTTTGGCTTTAATCTTCCCAGGTGAGGCCCTGGACATGTGGATAGCGATGAGCTACACATACTGTCCTTTCCAAATGACTGACTGACAAAATCAGTGAAAATAATCAATTTCTTACTACATCGTCTGAGGTGGTAGCTACACAGTGACAGTTATTGGGATCAGAATTATTACCATGTACAAGAAAACTGAAAGTTGAGAAGGGTGACTATTCATACATCCATAGGGCAGCTGCCGGAAATGCCAAGCTCCATGTTGTGCTACCTTGTCCTGCTCATCAGAGGGGTGAGGACTGGAGCTCTACTAACTCGCTGGGCTCCAGCAGGGCAGGGAGGATGGGAGAAGATCGAAGTCAGTTAACACGGAGAAACCTAGAGGTGGCTATGGATCTTCTAGAAATACTTGGCAAGTGTGCGACAGGAAGAACTAGCAATTTAGAGAGATAAGGGAGGGAGTAAGGGGCCTGAAAAAAATTCTATCTCCTCCAATGAAACCAAAATGACCTTAATTCTAGTGTTGGGAACTGCTTCTTTTATGAACACAGTTTATTTCCACTTGGATACAGAATTGATGAGTCTATTTGGCATCTTCTGAGGTTAGGGTTTTTTGAGGTTTAGATTTCAGTGTGAGGGCTTGTGGCATGTTCCTTGCACTAGTCAGGAGCATAGGATTTCCTTTCTGGGGACCCTGGCAGTTTCTGTAAAAACAGAGACTAAAAGCCATTCCAGGATTGAAATCCTGGTATTAAAACGTACAGATTTCCCTATTTGAGAAGGAAGGCAGAACTGTCAGCCTTTCCTGTTTTTTTTTTTTTTCCTGAGAAGCTATGCCTTCCTTTATTTATTTTATTTATAATCTAAGGTCTTTGCAACATTGATATTAATAATTACCATTGTATAGCCGCCCATATATCTAGAATGTTTTTGTTGTTACATTATATTTAATAATTATTTGACAAAATAATCCTATGGGGAGGCACCTTTATGTCCCCATTTTACAGGTAGAGGAAAAGGCATAGAGAAGTAGATTTTTGTCAACAGAAGTGGATTCACATATTCCCGGTAAAACTAGGGCTCTCTTTCTGTAGTATTAAATCTTTTTAAAACATTTCATCACATAACATCAATGAGGAGGAAGAGAGCTCAGGAAAGAATGAATTTCATTCACTGAATGTTTATTCACTGAACTTTTGCTAGTGCTCAGCATTTGCAAACCAAAAAAATAATTTTTTTTCTGGTGAAAGTTTAAGGGATCTGAGAAGAAAAAGTAACTTTCTCCATGCAACAAGTGAGATCCCAAGTGCCTGGCACATCTCTACTAACCTTTTCCCAAGACTCCATCTGAGCCTGTCTTGTCTAGGTTCTTCCGGGTGACATATTGCTTGGTCTTCCAAACTCCCCCATTGGCGTCATATTTCCTTAAATATGATACCTAAAGCAGAAGACTAATGCCGGTGACAAGGTAACGGCTCCTACCTAAACAGGCTGTCTTTCCTAGTCTTTTGCACATGGCGTCTTTTTCTAGCATGAACTGAACTGACGCTTGCCTCTGGAGGCCTGATCCAATCTAGAGCTGGTCTTCATTCTGGAGAATCTTCCCAACCTTCTGCTCTTCTGAGTTTAACCTCTTGCTTACTCTACACTTGAAAGCGTTCCCCAACTCTCCTTGGTAAATGAGTGATTCTTCCTGCACCCTTCACCCAGAACTGGGAATATAATCCCTGTCGAGCACTTACGTCTCTTGTGCCATTTAATTACTTACCTCAATCCCTGTCAGGCTCAGTTCTTTAGGGGCCAGGGACACATTGTTTTCAATATTTAACACCTGAGCCACCTGGAACAAAGGAGGGATTCAGAAAGTTTTTTTATTCAATAAATTTTAATTAGATAACTATTTCTAACTTCTTTGTAGAAAGTGACTTCATTCAGACACTATTGTGTTTTATCTATAGGAAGTCAGAGAAGGGGTTCCACCCATCCGGGATTATGCAGCTGATAAATGGAAGAGCTGGAATCCGAATCCCAAAAATTCAGCTTAGAACATGTGTCTTTTTAATCTTTCCCCATACTTCTACTATTCCATGACAGATACGATTTGATGACTTAGAGAAAGACATGAGCAGAAGACAGACAAGATTTCTTTGTATCATAATCACTCGTGTTGTTTTAATAGAATGCCAGAGATGGAGTAAATTCTAGCAAATGCAAATGTATTGGCTTACAGATCAGGAGACTTGGAAGCCACCATCACAGTCCTGGCATCTTTCAAGGGCGTTCTGACTGCATAATTCCATGGTAGAAGCTGAAAGGGTGAGAGAGAAAGCAGGAAAGAGCAGAACATTACACCTATCCAATCTGTGAGGTTGGAACCCACGGTCTAATCATCTAAAAGTTCCACCTTTTTGTTCTGTTGTAATAATATTTACTTCTCAACATGAGTTTTGTCTCAGGCACTCAAACAGAAACTCTGCCCTAATAAAGAATGGGAACAATGGCAGCTGATGTGAGTATGCAAAGGAACATGCCGACCTGCTGTGTCCTTGCTCATGTGAGATAGGTTTAGGGAGAAAAGGGGACAGAAATAAATAGAGAGAGAGAGAAGGGCTTCAAGGGAAGAGGAGAAAGGTCCAAGAGCCCCAAGGCTACTTCGTAACACTTATGGCAATGATCAGCTCTGCTCAGAAAGTGAGCCACTCTTTAGTTCATCATCTGCTTAAGTATTGATGGAAAAAGAAGGATAGGAACTCCATCCGACCCAGTGGAGTGGCTTTGTGTATCTGAATGAGAGTATAATGGTATGTGATAGCCATGGTGGACCTGCCATCATCTTCATGTTCCGAATAGGAAGTCAGCCAAGGTAAATTGACGGAAAAGAACTTTTCACCATCAGAATTCCTTGGATGTGGCAGCCACGATAATGAAAAACAAATGGAGCCCTGGTCTTCATATTCCCTAGGTAAGCTCTTCTGAGCCTGCTGGTTCCTGAGGTTCAGAGTGCTGTGGAAATAAGAGTCCAGGCGACTCTTGTAGTAGACCACGCTGACAGCAGACTCTGAGAGAGAATGGCTTCAGCCAAAGTAGGAGATTTACTGGTTCTGAAATTTCTTTGTTCAAGGGCGTGAGTTTGGGTGCACAGTAACCAACTGAGTCAAGCCTGGCTAAATGCTGCATGGCCTGGGGTCCTCCCAGTTTTAGGTTTAGGTAACCATTTGTTTCACAAATCCCACTTGGATGTAGAGCCTCTAGAAAACAAACATTACATAGCTTATATGTACACTAAATGATAAAATTATTGCTTATATGAAATCTAAATGTTACTATGTGCTCTTTGTTTCATTTGTAAATCCAATGTCTTTCCTACGAGGCATTTGCTGTGCTGTAAGCAGTCATGAAAGAAGGTATTTGTTCTTTAAAGGAACCCACAAGTGGGAAAATCTCTTTGTTTATAGGAAATGGGGTCTTTGCTACAGAGCTAGGAGGATCTTTGACTTAGGGCCGATGAAAGCCCTTGTGATAAGCAATTTGTTTTTCCTGCTAGGTACATGGGCTTCCACAACCAGGCAGCCCAGAGATAAGGCTATTTCTACTGGTTACTACTAGATAGGCTCATGTGTCCTCTGCTGTCTCTTTTCCCTCATTTGGAAAATACAGTAACGACAGGATCTGTTTCATAGGACTATTCTGGTGATTAAATTATTTGGTATGTGCATTTTGGCAAAGAACATGTCGGTACGAATCCTCCTTAAAGACTCACGAGAGCATCTCTTTTGCTACGACACAGTTTTAAATTTTAACTTCCACCATATATTTCCATCACTCACACATTGTACTAGGTCGGAATTGTTAGGACTAAGTATCTGCCAAATTTCCAGATCTTAATATGGTTGCATTAGTTGCCCCTTACTTCAAACACGGTTATCTTATCATTATTGCCAGTTTCTGAAACTGTTCCGGAAGTCCTTCCTCGTGTCTTTATAAGGTGACCAAAAATACGGTGAATTCAGCTGCCAAGTCCATTTAAAAGGCAAACTTGTAAAAACACGACGGTGAGTTCTCATCCACCTTATCCATCAAAGCTGGCACTGTGTGACTTCTATCTTTTCCCTAAAGTCAAAATGACCATAAAAGGCAAACAGTTTAAATCAATTTAAGACATTGAGGCAGCCATGACAGTGTAACAAAGATGCGTGGAAAAGAGAACTTTCAGAGCAGCTTCAGCGAGTTTCAAGAGCAATGGGATAACTGTGTTCAAAGTGAGGATTATTGTGAATTTGTCTTTTATTCTAATAAATGTTTTAAAAATCTCAACATTCATCATATTTTTCAAACACATCTCATAGATGGAATTATTTTAAATAGCTGAAAGACTTTAGTTCGGCTCTCTGTCTCTTCTTCATCTATGTGAAGGCATAGCATTTGGAAGGAGGAAGAATCAGCCTTCCCCAGGGTATATTTCAAACAAGACCTTAATCTTGGACTTCCTACTCTTTTGAGCGATTGAAAACATTTTTTTTCTTGTTTATCAATGATCAGGTCTGTGGTCTTTTGATGTAGCCACACAGGTGGACTAAAAAGGTCATCATTCTTTGGGCTCCAGGGCCCAGCCATGCCTTGCAGTGACAGAGAACACAACCCTGTGGCTGGCTGCCCCTTGGGTTGATGTCCCCGGTCCACGGTGTATTCTATGAGAACCTCCTGGTGAGCTCCTGTACTTCTCTGTTCCTCATTTCACCGGCTCTACAGTGGAGATAATAATCTCATCTCCTTTATAAATTAAATAAATTAGTACACCAAAGGTTCTTAGAACAGTGCTATGCAAGAAATAGTACTGTTACCATCCCCAGTGAAACCTTTCATTGTATCAGACAATAACTCTACCTTTGGGTTTAAGCTGTTTTGAGTAGTCTATCTGTTGCTTTTCATCAAAAGGATCCAGCCTGATGAAAAATGTATTTTGAGAACTAAGACTCTGGGTTGACTAGGAAGCCTCTCAGGGAAGAATGAAGGTATGTTTGATCAAGAAGAGAAATTTGAATGAGCGTGGAAGAAAAGAACAGAGGGTCTCAGATTTGAGCAGCTTTAAAAAACCCTGCAGGCAACTCAAGCAGTGTGGGCCCTGAGGAGTGGAAGTGAGGCTCTCTGATCCTGGCTCCTTGGCCTCTCTCAGAGCTTGGGCTCCTCCCTCCAGCTCCCACCCCTAAGAAGGGCCTTTTCTCTGTGAGTTCCGGGGTGGAGGAAGCTCTGGAGCTGGCAAAGCCTCTCTCTACTTCAGGTATTAGGACTGCTGAGGAGCAGTTACCAAGAGCCAGGGGTTAAATGCTGCCTCTAACTAAGTGAGGATAAGATCTTCAGCAACAATTAGCACCTCTTAAGCTTCCAGAGCAGAGGCTCCACTTGCATGACTGCATTATTCTTCTTCCCTGTGGCCTGTTTTGAATTAATAAGGGAAGTTGGCCCTGGCTTTGTAAAACAGGGCTGGGGAAACTGGGTGCACAGGGTGGCATTTCCTTGGGGCCTCTGTGGGCCCCTCAGCTTATTCGTGGGGAGGCCTGTACCATTCCCTGCTTTGTAAGGTGCTGTGTCTCCTATTTATGGGCTCACGTGACAGATGGGGCCTTTAGTCATATCAGGGCTCTCTTTGATCCCCTCAACTCCCACTGTTCCCCATCACAACTTCTCTCCCTTAAGTCACTTTCTTGCTTCAAAAAAAAAAAAAAAAATAAGATAGTGGTGCAAAAAGGAAGACAAACTTGATAAGCTCAAGGAAACTGGGTCAAAAATCAGAGAACAGCAGAAGGAAAAAAAATTTTTTAAATAAATAATAATCCAAAGGTCAAACTTTAAATGAGTCTAGGTTTGGAGCCAAGCTCCTACCTGCTTCAAGTTGTTGAGACATAACGCCTAGATTTTCCCTTGACCTTTACAAAGTACAGTTTTGCCCTCTGGGTTATTATAAAGTCATTTTGGTCATGGGGACTAGCATAACAAAAATAACTCAGCAGGGTCCGTGGCCTTTGTTTTGAGTTCTCTTTTGTTTTTGTTTAAAATACCACAATTCCTGCTGCCCAAGGGAGCATTTCAGACAAACCTGAAATAATCATGGAATTTTCTTCTATTCCTGCGTTTGCTTATTCTTTCCTCATTGGTTTATTGAGTGGGAAGTTCTCCATAAAGACAGAAAGTATAGTACTGCTCTGGTTCTTAGAAAACGGGAAAGAAACAGCGAGTAATGCACTGTGTGCAATCAATTCTCCATCAGGGAGGGGAACAAGAATTAACACTTATTATGCACAGGAACTGTTCTAGGCATTTCATATATGTCAGTCTTCTTAATTGTTTCTAAATCCCTGTTATAGAAATACAACAGATGAGGAAACTGACAGCTAGAGAGATTCACTTTCCCAATATCAGAGCCAATTTGTGACCCAGGCACATAGGTGAGTGCTTTCTTAAACAGACAGACAGACAGACAGACAGACAGACAGACAGACACACACACACACACACACACACACACTCATATTTTAGTCAACTCTCCTATTGCTGGGTTATAGTACTCAATACCTAAAACTTCATGAGTAAATTTTTACTATATAGCTCATGGTTTCAGGGAATTTAGTTCATGGTTTCTGGCTTCATGAAGAAAACATCATGGCAAAATGGCCCAGTGAAGAAAAGGTGTTTAATACATCATGGCAACCACAAAACGGAGCAAGGAAATAGTGACGGAAGGAAAGAATAAGGAACTAAACATTTTTCCTAAGTGCGTGTCTCTGTGACCCACCCAGACAACCAGAAGTGTGATTTTCAGACCCCATTGGCTTCTATAGCAGTCAAATTGACATAACTAGGCTTATCCCCTCAGGCATGTGTGTGTGTGTTTCCGTACACGATATTATAAACAAAATATGTCTCGCAGGGGTGCCCTGTAAGGGAGCCATAGAAGATGTCATTTTTAAGTAGATCAGCAGGGAAGTATGTCTTCCAGGGTTAACAAAGGTATAAGAACACCTCAGACATAAGACATTTGGCACGTGTGTGGAACTGTGTGTGGTTGTACTTGACAGGGAAACAGAGACTGTGTGGGAGGATAAGAAATGAGGAATAATAGTAAGAGTTGGAAACTAAGCTTAGATCTGAGTTCTTGGCGTTGCAGTTGTTGGATCCTGATAGATAGCCATCTGTCACAATTTCACGCCAAGCTACATCCTCTCACTCAAGGGCCAATTGACCTTACTGCGACATTTTCTCTCACACCCTAGAGACTTGCTTCAGATTGCTGATATTGTCCCGATTTCCATGCACTGATGTCAGCATCAGTACAAGCTGCTGGCTGTCCCGTTTCAGTCATAATAAGTATTAGCTCTGGAAAGAAAACCCAAACAGTCTTGAAAGTATCCCTGCCCCAACTTTCTCAGTAAGTTGAGCACTCCATGGTATTGGAAGCAGCCTCTCCCTTCCCAGCAAAGGGGCCCCCGGATGACCAGTCTCTTGTTTCAGATGCCCATATTACGTGCTTCCTGGGCACATCCCTTTCTGGTTTGAGAACTCCTTTCCACTGATTCCTTCTCTAGTCTTTCTTTGCTTGAAGACAGCAGCTGTTCTACCTTAAGACTGCTTTACTTAACGGCCACCTGGTGAAGGGCACTCACCCTGATGTTGGTTCGTTAATCTTTATGCCATGTATTTGCTTAGCACGCTCAGCTTAGTTCATGCAACGTATGTAGTTTTGTCTGTGAAGACATGTTTAGAAATCCCAAGTAAATGCACTCCCTTTACTGACCAGAACGTCCATCTCACGTTCCGCTGAGGCTATACATGCTGAGTAGAACAGAGAGGCATGTCTGTAAGATGAAGAGAGATGTTGCTGATGGCAACAATGTTGCAGCTAAGATCATAAGAGAGGGATAAGAAAAATATGGTCTTTGCATATGTGTTCATATACGTGAATACCTATGAATGCCTAAACTGCCTTGATTTCATGCACACAAACACTTGAGCCTTTCCAGTGTTAAAATGCCCGCTGATTTCTCTGTCCAAATGCTTCCTGCATTATGTTGGAGATCTGATTTAAGCCTTCTTTTTAAAAAGCAATTCTACTATGCACGTAGTGCTGTTCTGCGCTCTTAGAAATGACTAGGGAATTAGATATTTGTCGGCCCTAACAAAAATTCAAAGGATGGTAGAGGGATAATTGGTACACAGTATGATACATAGAGGAGGTCACAGAAGATGAAAATGCACGTTGGGGATGACATTAGGACAGTTTCAGAAAGACTGTGGAGCAGTGCTGGAATGTGAGCTAAACCTTAAAGGACATATAGGAACTTATTTGAAACAATAGTGGAACGTGGAAATGAAAAAAAAGAGATGGAGGATAGTCAAGAACAAAGAATTGCATGCACAGAGATATGCAAAAAAGGAAGGAAAGTGAATAGAAAATGATGAAAGGTCAATTTGGCTGCAAGCTAGTATACAGTAAGAAGAAATGAGGTAAAGGGGAATAACACACCTCCCCAGACTTCCTCCTTACTTCTCAGCACACATTTCTTTGCCGACACATTTCACCTTTGCCTAGTCATTAGAGGTTGAAGTCCTCAAGTTTTGGTACTGGGCCTGCTCTTCTCCAGTTCATGCCTAATTTTAATTACCTATAGAAAAGGTCGCAGGAGTTTACATTTTAGTTCACAGTCAAACAACTAGCACAGAACCTCAAATCTACATAGCCCACTCAGAATTTCAGAAGCACTTCATATGGTTGAAAATGGAGGGCCTAATCATCTTCCTCCCTCAACCGGTTCCCTCCCCCAGGGACCAGCAGCACCACCATCCTCCCAGTTATACAGGCTGGACATGATTCTGAAAACTCATCTTTCCTTAAAGGCCTTGCTTCAAACCTCACATTCACTTCTTAACAAATAGTGCTGCTTTTATTTTTTAAATGTCTCTAAAGGCCATCTGCTGTTGTCTACTATTAAGTACATAGTAGTTGGAGCTATACTTTATTTATTTATCTATTTTTTTTGTTGTTGAGGCTCTTTCAGTAATTCCTAACTGCTACTATGTTTACTCTTAATCTCACTTTAATTTTAAACTCTTCAGTTTACAGGCAGGGATTCTTTAGAAATACAAGCAGACTGAAGGATCTAGGATTTTCTCCTGACATAGAACTAAATGCACTAGATGCATAAGTGCCAAGTGGCTTGTCAGGCAGGGAAAACATAACTAAAGGTCTTTTTTGGCGATACGGTGTTAAATACAGGCGCAAACCTTTAGGATCTAGCTTTTACCATGATCTGGGTTCCAATGAATCCTAGGTATTGGATAAGAAAACCAAAATCTGACCTAACACAGGACAGATGGTAGACATAGAAGTGCCTATAATAAGAGAGATTTCTGAAGAATGAATCTCTGAAACATACAATAAGTGAAAATGATCTGCAAGTTTTTCTCTGTCTACTCATAAATTAGAAAAAAAAGTGTGAAAAGTGTCATTTAAGAATGGCTACGTACAAGCCTTTATTTTGGCTCGTGACAGAAGAAAACAAAACTCAAGTTTCACGTACGTATTTAAAGTAGTCAAAAGTTAATCATTTTCCACTTGGCTTGCAAAATCAAATCCAAATTCTGGTTAGAGGTAAACAAATTCAGATCTCCAGATTCCTGTAGGCTAAAGATTGTAAACTCTCAACAACAAATAAAAATCAATCAGGATCAATGCAGGAGCAAAGTCTGGACGGAGATAACTAAGCAAAACACAAAGAGACAAAAGCATAGCTCTAAAATCCATAGACTCTCAAAGTCTGTTTACCTAAAGAATTTAGATATACATTTAAGATACATTCAAGAAAAATAACACAATTGGAAAAGAAAGTAGGGCAGATAAAAGGGGTAAGTAAATATTGTAGAAATAAATATGCTAATAACCTAAAATAAATTATAGTAAGTACACAGTTGGCTGGAAAATTAATATTATGAAATAAATTAGAGAGTTTATAAGTGGGAATCTGGGAAATAAAAGCTGTCTGGATTACAGATGGAAGGCAGAGATGTGGAGATTATAAAGGGCAGCTCAGGAGAGACAGGAGATGGAGTGAGAAGGTTTGACATAGGTCTAATTAGAGTCTCACAGGGAGATAGCAACCGGAGGAAAGCCAATATTTGAATTGACAATGGCTTAAGTAGTTAATTGATAAAACATACCCATCGCTAAGTTCAGAAGGAACACTAAATAGATTGAAAATATATCAAATAAAATTTATTTTCCAAAACCTTTTAATGAAACACAATGTAGGACACCATAGACACGAGAAAGTCTTGCGAAGAGTAGACAGAGAGAGAAAAAAAAGGTAGATTGCTTACCAAGAAATGGCCACCACGTGACAGTTGTTTTCTCAACTGTAACAAGGAGAACCAGAAAAAAAAAAATGGAAATTGTATTTTTAAAGTAAAAGAAGATACCCTTTCTCTGACCATCTTTCTTTGAACATAAGAACATAGGAAGATACGTTCAGGCAAACAGAAATGGAAATTTAAGAACAAAATGCCTTCCCTCATGAAATTGCTCTGTAAAGCACCCAAGGGGGACCGGGGAACAAGGAAATGTTACGAGGCACAATAGCTGATAACAAGAAGGAGCAGGGGTAAATGTGCAGGCAGATCTGTAGGACCAAAAGTTTGCAGCCATGAGGATACCGCATAGCGTCTGCGGCTTAAAAAGGAAAGATTGAATTAAAGTACAAGCAGAAAGTCAGTCAAGAGTGAGCAGTGAGAAACGACGCGTACTAACACATTTTTATTGTTTGAAACTAAGGTAAAAAGTGATGAAGTCGAGGTTTTATGGTAAATATGCATGCTTAAATTCATAGAGCAACACTGTCAACTAAAGCTTTTAACAATCATTTGTGTGTTTTATTGATTTGTTCTAAGCATGCCAATTGAAGCTGTTTCGGACTCGAGGTGTACCAGCTGTGACTGAGGATCTTCATTTTTAATTTTATTCAACTTCTTTTGTTTAAATATAAAGTCGATGTGATCAGTAGCTAGCTACACATTCTTGGATGGTGGCTCCATAGCACCACTGAGGTAGTCAGTAGCAATGGTATGTATCACTAAAATCAGTAGAGAGAAAAAAATGAGATTGTAATCAAACAAAACAAATAAGCAAGGAAGTGAAAATAAAGTCAATTAAATATCATCCATCGTCAAAACTCTTTACAGTTTCTTCAACACACCATACTTCTTCCTACTGCCAGGTCTTTTCCAATAGAAACTCTTCTTTCCAATATTTGATGAGCTCTTACCCATCTTTTAGGCTTTAGGAAAATATTTACTGATCTTCCATTCAAGTCTGATGCTATATGTATGTGCTAAAGATTGCTAGCTCTCTCTTTCACTGTGACACGCTAAATTGCTAACTCAGGGAGCTTGGTAGCCACCTGGTGCTGCAGTGAGGCACATTTCTGGGTATGTCTTGGTGGGTCATGAAGGCATGACCTTGAGTCTCTCATCCTTTCCTCTCTGGAACTGTTTCCCAGCTCTAGATCACTAGAATTAAATATCTTTTTTCCACTATATCCTTTCATCATGATGTTTCTGCCTTCAAGCCAACTTACCATGAACTGAGTCCCCTGAAACTGTGACCAAATTAAGTTTTCTCCTCTTTTAAGTTGTATCAGGTAGGTGCTCCAGGGAAGAAAACATTGACTAATACTCTCATATTTACCTTAATATTTGGTTAAGGCTTTTGTTTTTAAATAATTACAGATTCACATGATGTCATCAATAGCAATGCTTAGAGATTCCGTATAGCCGGTACTCAATTTCCACAGTGATAACTTTCTACAAAACTAAAGTTTGATGCTTTACCCAGGATAGTACTTTTGATATAATCTAGGTGCTTGTTATGTCCAGGTAATATTAAATGTTACAAATATTCTGGAATTTAATCATTTTCTCTGTGACATCTTTTTGTTTCAGTTTTGAACAAATAAGCTGTTATAATCATGTTGAGGTGGTGTACATGTGTGTTTATATGGGGGGGTGTGTGTAAACAGTTTCATTTCTCTGGGTTAAGTGTACAAGAGTACAATTGATGGATTGTATGATATTTCCACAATTATTATCTTTTGGCCAAAAATTCCGGAATGGGCTGTCCTATTTTACATTACATCAGCGTTTCGTGAGTGCTGTGGCTTAGGTTAAAAATGTCCCTCCAAAAGACTAATTTGTTCAACAGTGAGGTTTTTGGAGTTATACCGTAGGGTCACTAACCTCATCAAGGCATAGATCTGTGGGTGAGTTCCTAATCAAATGTGCTGTTGGGAGGTAGGATCTGGTTTGAGGAAACAGGTTCTCAAGAGCCTGACTTTGAAGACTAAATCACGTCTCAAGCTTTCCAGCCCTCTCCCCTCTTTTGCTATTCTCTTATCTTCTGTTCCTGGTTAAAGTAAGCAACTTTCCTTGACCATTCCCTTCAGCCATGATGTTTCTGTGTTGGAGTCATTTGACCCTGGGGTGACATTTCTGAAACAGGGCCAGAATAAACCTTTTATCTGCTAAGGTGATTTTCTTGGGTATTTGATCACAGCAAAGAAAATCTGACTAACACAACGAGTGACTCAGTTTCATACAGCTTCCCCTGTGTTTAGTATGGTCCCTATATTTTTATTTTAACTATTTTTTTGCTTTTTAAAACTTTATTTCAACTATGCTTACAGTAATATGTACATATTCTATAATAGCAGGCAATTTAAGTTTAGCTTACTCTATGCAATTTCAACCAAAATTGGTAGAAGTTTCCACATCTTAAAAAATGGATTTGTGATCTGATTTATTTTCATCTATTACCGATGTAGAAAAGATTCTCCATGAATTGCTGCTAAACAGAGCAGCAAGAACCATGAGAAACATGCCTTTGGCTTGCTTCAAAAAAGTTACAAGATTTTACAGTGTAAAGCACTCATGAAGTGAGATGCAATGAGGTCAACTTGGGTTTCAATTTTTATCAGCACTCATATGCAAACAGTCTCCAGAGTTAATGATCATGTGACTTCAGAAGTGATTAAGAAATAAACAACTCTCTCCGAAGTAGCCCCCAAATAAGAAGCAACTCTGAAAAAAAGGAAAAAAAATACAATTTCCGATATTTCAAAACCAATGTGAGTCCAAGATCAAAATATAACATATATTTTTATAAGACTACTCAGGATTAGACATATACTTCTGATGGGTACATACGTAGTGGTGTCCTGGTGTGATTCTAGTTTGTGTTTACAATGGCTAACGATGCTGAACATCCTCTCCTACTGCCAAATGAAAAACATTTTCAGTGGAATTCCTTCTCATATTATTTATCCATTTATAACCAGAATGCTTTTACTATTGAGTCTTGAAATTCTTTATATATTGTAGATACTAGTCCTTTGTCAGATATTTGATTTATGTCTTTTCTCAGCAGTAGCTTGTCTACGCACCGTGTTTTCATAGAATATAAGTTTTTAATTTGATAAGATCCCATTTATCATTCTCTGCCATTTATGAATCCCATATTTGTTATTAAGTATAGAAAGTCTGCCTGACATTAAATACTCTAATTATTTTCTATCTTTTATCTGGAAGTTTTATGCATTTCTTTAAATTTTGAGCTAATTTTAAATAAGAACCAAATTATTATTACATTTTACTCTTCAGATGTCTGATTTCTACACACTTTTTATTGAACATGTTAACATTCTTCCATCCATTTTCTTTTGTAAAAAGTTTTTTATGTATGTATATATATATATGTACTCATATACATACACATATATGTATATATATAAATATGATACACAATATTTGCATTGAGCATGACTATTCTGTACACATATATATTGCAACAGAATCACAACCCCTCCCCCTTCCCTTTTGGCCCTCTGCACACTCCCCATTCCCCCCGCTCACACTATCACCCCCATTTGGTTCTATACAACGACTGTATTTTGGGTTTCTCATACTAGAGAAATCATGTGATATTTAACCTTCTGCATTTGACTCACTTCACTGAGCATGATAGCATTAAGTTGCATCCATTTACCTACAAAAGCCCCCAATCTATCTGTCTTTATGGAAGAGTAATACTTCATTGTGTGCATGTATTAAATTTTTTGTATCCAAGGAGCTGCTGATGGATAGATGGGTATTGTTGTGTCTTTCACAGTTTAGCTATTGTTAGTTGTGCTGCTATAAACATGGGTATACATATATCTTTGTTATATGATGGTTTTAACTCTTTTGAGAAGATTCCAGGAAGAGGTATCACTGGACAACAGGGAATATTTATTTTGAGGCTTTTGAGGAATTTTCTTTCATACTGTCCTCCATAGTGGTGGTATGAGTTCACAGTCCCAGAAGCAGGAAAAAGGGTTTCTTTTCCCATAACCTTACCAGCGTCGATGGCTGTTTGAGTTCTTGGTATACATTATTCTCTCTGGGGTAACATGATACCTTGGTGATGTTTTGATTTGCATTTCTCTAATGGATAATGATATTGAGCATCTTTTAAAGTTTATAAGTAAGATTTATACTTTTTGTAGAATTAAGACTATAGTTTTATCTTTTACATTTAGGCCTTCTGTTCATTCTGAGTTAATTGTATATGATATTAGGCTAACTTAATTGTTTTGTGTATGAATATGAATATCCAGTTGTCTTTAAACAATTTGTTAAAGAAGCTATTCTTTGCTCACTGAATTATCTTGGCCCCTTTGTCAAAAAAAATTTCTTCAAATGCATACATATACTTCTGAACTCTTCACTCAAATCTATAGATAGATATTTTTACATCTTGTACTAACATTCTTAAGTCTTTTATTCTACGACCATGTGATATTTTTCCATTTTTTAGGTTTTTTAAACTTCTTTCAATGCTGTTTTATAGCTTTCTGTGCACACATCTCATACTTTTTAAAATTTTAAAAATTATTTTGTTCTTTTGGTTGTTATCTGAGGTGGTTAACTGCATGTGCTAACTCGTCTGGGCCACAGAATATCTGGATAGCCAGTTAAATATTATTTCTCAGTGTGTCTCAGTGTGCCTGTGAGGGTGTTTTTAAAAACAATTAGGACTTGAATTAGTGGAGGGAGTAAAGGTGATTGTCCTCCTCAATGTGAAAGAATGTCACCCAAGCCATACCTGGCTGCATAGGACAAAAGACATGTAAAAACTGAGCTGCCTTTGCTTGTGCGGTGGATCTGAAGTGTCAATTCATCCTCTCACCTTTGTTTGTACTGTTAGTGGCACATAAATCAACCTTTATACCTGTGTACTTATCAGTATAATTATATAATATTTGCTATTGAAGTAAATTGTTAAAGTTGGAGAAAAATAAGCAACACAAAATATATTAATACTTCCAAATTATAATACTTTCATATGTTGATACTTGATGTAACTTACCTTTCTCAATCTGTATTTTTTAATATGGACTCAAGTTAATCTTTTATTTCAGTTAACTGACTTTCCTTTAGTATTTCTTGAAACGTAAGTTTGTTAATAACAAATCCTCTGTTGTACGTGTCTTAGAATGCCTTAAATTCCCCTTCAAGTTTTAAAGATGCTTTTTGGTGGATATAGAATTCTTGGCCAATTTTGTTTATTTATTTATTCATTTTTTGGTGGTGGTGGTACTAGGTATTGAACCCACGTCCTTTGCTCTGCTATGATCTCAACCCTTTAAAAATGTTTTAAAATTGAGGCAGAGTCTTAAGAACTTGTATTAACAATGGCAGAACTTTGCATTACCAGACATAATAAATGCGATGGGAGTATGAGGCATTTGAGGCTGAGAAACAGTGTCCTGGGAGAAGGCTCTGTAGTCTCTGTTTTTAAGAGGGTGAAAGCTAGAATGTGCTGGCTCAAATGGAAAAATCATTCTACATGCCAATAATATTCTGTTTCCCCGATGAGAGCAGAGAGACACAATATCTGAGAAAACTGGGCCTTCTGAACAGACAGTTCTGTTTTTATTAATTACCACCTGTTGGCCCTGGTTCACTCTGCTTTCTTACCTACTGTCCTCATTCTTGCATTAGAGTTAATAGTAGTGTTGCCTCATTGAGAAAGTCTTGAGTTTATTTCACATAGGCTTCCTGGTTTAGTCATGGCAAAGGAAGAAGAGGATGAGGGGAGAGTTGTTATTGATGTGGGAGAACGTGTAGAATTTCAGGACGATTAATTTTGACTGTTAACTTCTTGGCTTGCGAGAGGCCTACAGTATTAGAAAAGCACATTTCTGGATTTATTTGTGTTTATCATAGAGGTTTGGTCTTGAGGATGGTGTCTGCTACTCTTTCTCTGTACTCTGCCTTACAGCTGTCATGATATGAACAGCTATTTTCTATCAGGATCTTTTGGAATATTGTCCACACATCTGACACATTTTCCCTTTCCAAATATGGGCCAGTACCACTGAAATCATGAGCCTAAATAAACTTCGTCTCTTTTAATTTGTGGGTATCAGACATTTTGTTTCAACAGAATGAAAGCTAATAAATACAGATAGTAAAAACTCCTGCATATCCAAGACATCTTTCATGCCCCTGGACTCGTTGTGACCCATGATAGTAAGATAGCCACAGGGGGTGGTGGCATCATTATGAGGCCTCAGCTGCACTTGGTGGACTGTTTATAGCCCAGACAAATCACCCAGGATGCTTCAGGAAGAAACTCCAGCCAGTTGCTCTGATCAGCTTTAAAGTAGTGTATTTTAGAGGTAGTCTAACAGTGATCTGACAAAAAGAGACACGGCCACAGGCATGACAAAGGACAGCTCATCACCAAGACTGCAGAAGCACACCCTCACCAGCCACACAACGTAGGGCAGGAGAATTCACAGGACAACGGCTTGGTTCCTCCATGGACAAAGGTTTTCATCTTTACTTACTATGAAATGGAAAAGGTGATAGGAAGGGACAAAGTCTGCCACCGTAGAGCTGATACGTGGCTTTCTCGGCAGCACCATAGGCTCCGGCCCCCTGGCCAGTCCCATTCCTCACCTACAATTTCCTCGCTCTAAAACCTTCCAAAAAATAGGAAGATGTAGATGTCACAGGCTGAAGTCCCCGGGAACAAAATAACCATCTCCACATTTAGAACATCTGGCAGTGCATCTGGCAACTGGCTAGACCAGGCAGGCAGAATAGAAATCCTCGAGAAATGTGACATACGGTTGATTGCAGTGACTAAACTCCCCTTCGCAGCATGTGTGGCATGACAGTAATGAAAGAGACATCATGCGCAGCCGAAATCCACGGAGAGGCTCCGGGGTGGCGGCTTTCCTTGGCCTTCCTCTTTGGACCTTTGCACCGAGTACTTAGAGGCCAACTGTGGTGAGCAGATATTTTCCAAGGCCTTTCTTTTTTTGCCTTCATTCTCCACGGGAAGCAGAGAAAACAAGAAACTGACCAGACAGCCAAAAGCAACAGGACGTTGCTCCCTCTGCAGAATTTGACATTGTGGATTGCCAAACTCTTTGTGAAATATTTTTCTCCCCGGGCTAACCATGACATCGTCCTTTGTGTTTTTCTTCAAGCAAACATTTTGCTCACTCCTCCTCTGTTTCCTTAACTACATTCGCTTTTTTCATGTTGCTCAGAAAACGTGGGGTGCCTTGCCCTTCTCACTCCATGCTCCACTTTCCTAGGGACATAAACAATGACGGCTGTCACCTGTTTGTAACATGTTGGAGTTCACACACTCACGTGATCATTCTCCATTCGTTCTCTGTTTTTGCAAGCTAGTCTCTGAGTAGGGGAAGTTAACACGCTGATCTGAGCGAAGTGATGGTCCAGGAAGTGACACTCTACCACCCCACTCCTAAGACGGCAATATGGTTCTATTTGAGTTCTGTGCTGTACTAATGGTTAAATATTTTAACTATTATCCTAGGCTCTTCCTAGATGGAATATATTAAACAATACAGGATGATTAACTCCAAAATAAACATCTCTCTGCCGCTCTTAAATTTCTCATTGAAAACCCAAGCACAGACAGCCGATTTTGACAAAATCCTGACTTGAAAGTTTCAGTTCCCTTTCCTTTGAAAACATGCGCAAGAGATCTCAGAGCTCTAAAGGCCTTCAAATACAAACTGGGTCCCTATACTGCAAATGAGAAAGTATCTCTCTGTGAAGGGCTGTGACTTGCCCAGTCACGCATTTGACTAGAACTCAGATCCCCCAATACTAAATTTAGCATGTCAGCAGTTTTAAGAGTTCGGAGGAATTTTTCAATTTCCTACCAGCTGCCCTGGCATGCAGACACAATAATGAGATTCTGCAGGGAGGACGTGGCTGTGCATTACCAAGAATGTGCGAAGATGATGTGTGCCACAGGGCATCCTCTCTGGTGGCCAGAGAGGTAGAATAAGGGCTGTGCCCTTCTCAGGCAAAGCCTTGACCTGCCACCTGGTTAATCCACATGAAGGTGGTGCCATTTTATTAGAATACTCCAGTAACATCCTAGCTATTGTCTTTTTAGCTGTCATGACAACCATATGCATGGGTTTCCCAGAGACATAGCTGTTTCAGACAATATGTTCCAGACATTTTTAGGCTTCAGGTGCACAGAGGTATGTTCCAGGTTGTTTTATATGCACACACACACGTGCATATGTGTACAAACACACCACACTTATTCAAGACAGGAATGTCTTCTGCCAGATCTGGGGATTCAATATTTGCATGACAATATGGGGCCACTGCACTGATTGGAGGCAGAGCAAAGAACCAGAATGGAAAGACTGATGACTGAAAGGTGACAGCCGACAGTGATGGTGAGAGAAGTGACAAAAAAGTTGAAAAGAGAAAAACTTGGCAGTGAAGGTCTATCCTGGGTAGTGACAAATTACTCATCGCATGCTGCTTCTATATGACAGTAGGGGTCAATAAGGGACAGTAGTAACTTGAAACATCAAAGGAAAATGTCTTTTTTTGTATTCTTTGTTTTAAAATACTGGCATATGTAATTAAATAACTATTATGCGTACTACCATTTTACATATGCAGATTACCTACATATCTTATAGACCTTGAGGAAGATTTCTACTGAAAATCGTTAAAATAACTGCCAGGTGTTTTAAGGTAGTAATTGTATAACCATTTTACAATAATAGGGAGAAAAAAGAGAAAGAGGTAACTTTTCGATTCTCCGCAGTTTCTAAAGTCTTATTTTTCAATTTCATTTATATCATCATTATTATCAAAAAGGTATGACCCTGTCCATTGTTGTTAATGACTACAATCTAGTAGTTTTTTATAAATGAATTTGTAGGTCACCCTGGGAGGGACCAGAGGATTAGCATTTCTTGTGTGTCTCAGAACGTGGTGTGTCCACCTTCTAGGTCTTTCAGGTGACCCCTCTTAATAGGCCCACAGATGTTTTTCTCTGTGCTTTAGTGATGATTTGGCAGTTTCTACTTCCCGATCAGATGGCCACTGTTGTCTATATCTCCTTCCCAGAAAGTTTTCCAGAAATTTCAGTGATATAGAATTCTGCCAGATACTGAGTGATGGCAACAATAATCTCTCCTTCTGAACTTGTGCCCCTCTGGGGCAGTGTGGATGGAGAGAGAAGCAAACATGTTCCAGTACTTAATGGGAGAAACCACCCCTCTCGTCCCACAGTCTCCACGTCACCCTTTCACTTAGAATTTGCTCCCTTCACCTTGCCCCTCATGGCACATCTTTACTGTTGAGGGATGACATTGTCTACTAAAATATCAGAATTTTATTCATCCGGCTGTTTGTCGGCTCTGTAGTGTGTGGTCATTTGTCATGCATATCAGACTCCTTAGTTCTTGCAAGTTAGTCTCGACGGTGGGTCTGGCCACTCAGCACTGTGGACAGGCACGGTTGGGTTTGAACTTGAAAGGGTCATGGTTCCAACCATTTATATGTGGTACTTTTGGACCATGACATATCTTCTTGAATCTACTTTGCTGTCTCTATTTGGTGGTGAACACTTTCAAGTAGATTCTGAGCAGCTCCACAGCGGTGTTAGAAAACGGTACCTCACCTCAAGTGCATGTATACGTGACTCCCCCTCTCATCCTCACAAACACGATACTGAAGTCAATTTCCTTCATCTCTTTAGCAATTCCAGCAGCATTAAGCATGGCAGTGGACAACTGGACAGTGCAATTGTTTGTGGGCTTTCCCTCCGCTCATTCTCCTATTCATCCTGGGACTCACGTCTGGAGTAAATCGTAGTACCACCACCGTTAACAGTTCTGCTCTGAAAGATCTGGCTGAGGGAAGAGGGGAGAAACAAAGCCCAGACTAAGACATCTCTGCTAGACATAAAAAAAGAACTTTGAAAAAATCAACGCCGTTAATTTTACGTGGTTATCACATTTCAAATACGGTTGAAAACACATTGTATGTTCTAACAAAGTGTCTTAGTTACTCTTTGGTTGCTGTGACTCAATACCTGGCATCCACAAATTTCAGGGAGGAAAGGTTTATTTTAGCTCACAGTTGCAGAAGGTCACAGTCCATTGAGGGGCAGCCGGCAGCAATGGAAGTACATGGCAGAGGCAGAGGGGGAGGCAGCTTCTCACGACATCACAAACAGGACACCAAGTCAAAGCAGGTTGAGACTAGTTCTCCAAGGAAGGCAGGAAGTAGCTTATTCATCCTTCCAGGTCTCATCCCAGTGATCAGCCCCTCCTGGATCCAGGGGTGGAAGGTGTGGTAAGCCCCCTCTACACAACTATCATCCAGTTTACATACCTATAATTTGTCCCTCCAGACTAGGCCCCAATCTCCCAACAGCACATGGTTCCATAGACAATCTATAACATTCAAATACATGGGACTTTTGGGGAATGTTCCAGATCCAAGCCATAATACAAAGCTAACATAATGTTTGTATTTTACAAAAAAGAAAAGTAAATCTGCATTTAATTGATCATTGTGAGTAACATAAATGACAATATTAGGGCATAAAGTTGGTTAGGACTTTGGAATCTAGATTCAAAGTTACGGCCACTATATGAGATACTAGAAAAGTCATTATTTACAAATGCGGGAAGGCACACTCTTTGTCCTGTTACTGGCAAGGGTCATTCTTGTGTGAACAATGCTCAGAATAGTTGCTTGGAATTGAGAGTACCTGCCATACACTGTCCCCTTAGGTTAGGCAAGTAAAACGTGTTTGGCTCATCTCTGGTTTGGAGTCTCACGGAGAGGACTTCAATTCTGGGGTGTGTAGCGCTGGCTGACTCACCCCTTCACACCAGGGCAAGGTAGAGGAAGCCCAGGGCTTTGGTGCACATTCATTGGCCAGCAGCTTTGGCTGTCCTTGTCATGTTATTACTTGCCTCATTTACATAGGTGCATATTTATGATGCAAATCTAAAATATTTCCCCAACATCACATGTGTATGGAGTGATTGGAACCATGGAGGTGCTGGGGCACATCAGGGGATTGGTCCACTGATGACTTCCTGCTACCTTAGGAACTGGAGCTGGCTGGAGGGATGGACCACTGAAAATGCGGCTTGGAAACATACATTCTTGTCCTCACATATTTGCTTTCTCTTCCCGATGCTTGGTGAACAGTTGTCTTTCTGTTCTGTCTCTTTTGACAAGATTGACACACCTTTCTGCCATTGTTATGTTTTTCCTTGGAGCTGGTGGAACTTATATAGACTGAGGCCTCCAAATCTGCTAGATAAAATAAACTTCATTCAATTTAGGTCATGGGGGTTGGATATTAGGTTCCAGGGTCAGGAAAGTAGCCACACACACGTGTATACATGGACATACACACACAGTCCGCTTTAGAACTGCAAATAGGAATAGGTTCCACTCTGTGTATCATACAGCCTGATAGACCTGTGAAACAGACTCTATAAATTCAGGTATGTACTCTGAGCCTCTCCTCTCAGGCACCACTCAGCATTTTGTTCATGGCTACAACTTACTGTGCATCAATCCAGCCCACCCCTTCAGGGATGAACTTGACGTGGTTTATGAGCCTCTACATAGACCTCCATGCCTCAGAAACCCCAGTGCTTCATGTAGGATAGGGCCTCCATCCCCAAAAGCTGCCTCACACACTTTTACTCAGGAATAGCAGCCGGCCACGCCACTGGCTAGTTTATGATACAATAGCTTCCTGGGAGCATGCTTATAAATATTTATAGCACTGAGCGAGCAGTAATGGTCTGCTATTCAAACACACCTGCTGGGGAAGAAAGAAATAAAAAAGAAAAGGGAAAAATCACATACACACTTACACATATTTATGCCCACTATCTGAAGGTCATTTACACATTTAAACCTAGAGTGTATGTGCGCAGAAGGATCAAAACAATTACTGCTTTCCCAGGTCGGTGGTCTATGTGTACAGTGTCTGCTGTGGAGAAGCAGGGCAAGGACCTGTTCTGCTTTTAAATGTTGCTTCTGCCAAATAATGGACATGTTTATTAAACTGTGTTTGGAAAACACTGAACTGAATGAATAATGAGAAAAAAATATTACTCATATATCTTACCTCCCAGGGGTAATAGTGTTAACATTTATGAATATTTCTTTCTGGGCTCTAAGAAATACACACTAGACAGGCTCAGCTGAGCTTTGTTTTATTACCTGAAGTTAATGTTACAGATTCTTTAAACAGTTTTAAAGACTTCTCTGATTGGACAGTTGAAAAGGATATTTGGTTGTTCCAATTCATATTGGTTTGATTATTGAGGACTGCTTATTAACTCTATCAATGAAGATTTTCTGAGTGCTGAGGTCTCAGCATGGGGCTTAGTTTCTACAGATGAGTTGGACAGAACTCTCACTCCTCCAAATGCTCCAAATGGAGCAACAAAGGACCATTTCTTTCTTGTACATAAAGTCATTGTTATTTCTTTGGTGACCCGTGTACTCAGGTCTTGAACGGTTTGCTTCGGGGGTGACAAGCCTGGCAATCCAACACTTATTGTTTCATGCAGTGAGATGGGCAACATGTGGGCAAAGAGATGTTTTATTTCAGTCCTCTCCCCTGCCACCAAGCAAGCTTTCAGAACGAAGAATGGCATGCATAATATTGCTTTGAGCTTCGTTTCAAAGAATTTGCACAACATTGGTTCTCAGAGGCCTGGAAGCAATTCCATCAGCAATCTTAACATGGGCAAGAAGGGGTTCAGGTTAAACCAAGTCCAAAAGAGGGGAACAAATTAAGTGACTGGTCAAAATGCATGAAGTGTACATATGGCACACTTCTGACCTGGTGTAATAACACCTTTGCTATTTTTGGAGATAGTCTTTAGTAGTTTAGTAAGTAAATATGCCTCCGATTTGCTTTTTGTCGAATGTTTTCCTGTGGATTTTCAGGGGCCTGCTATGTCATATTCTGTATTTAAATAGTAAAGCCTTAGATCACTAAAAAACAAAGCCCTGCTGAATACCTGTTACATGTCCAACTTTGTGTTTCAGCTCAGAAAAAATGAGAGATGGGAGAGACGTGGAACCTGCTCTTTAGGAGCCTCCTCCCTCAGTGACCGGAGGGCTGGGCCAAGGATCAGTCTAACGGTAGATTCCAGTGGTGTCCTAAGGCAAAGCCAACCAACCAACAAAAACTACAACAGTGGGGAAAGGCTGGTGTGGAATAGGCCTTTGCTGGGTGCCTAAATAACATCTACACAATACTTGATCTTCACATAACAAGTGCACAGTGTTACAGTGGAAAAACCTGGCTGTTCACCAGTGATTAAACTCAGCATCTGTAAGAACAGGTCAACCAGACACTTCCTGCCTCCTGATGTGATACAAAACAAACTTCAGCACCACCCGTGTGCTTGTCTTGCCTAAGATATTTAATCTGAAACTAATTAAAATCTTTAGCTCTATATCCCAGGTTGCACACAAAAGATAGGAAAACGAGTTAAATGACATTGTAAGAAGATAACCAGACAAATCCAGAATGTGGGACATTTGTACCAAGAAAAAAAAAAGCCTACTGTCTTCATCAAGCAATGCCATGACAAAGGGGCTAGGCAAGTATTTTGGATTAAAGAAATTGAACAGACTTAAAAATCATGGGAAATGCGCCCTCCTTGATTAGAGTCTGATTTTTTAAAGAATCCTAGACTATATACAAGATATTTTGAAAACAAGTGGGGGAAACGTAAGTATGTAGAATTGTTATGTGATATAAAAAATCATTGCTGATTTTATTAGGCCTAAAAACTTATGTGGGTGTGTAGTAGTACCTTCTTGTTTGGGAAGATGCATGCTGAAGTGTCTAAAGATTAAGTGTCACAGAGGTCCACCAACAAGGTATAGACAGAGGGGACAGAAGAATAACACAGTGTTTGGAGTTCCATTCCCCACTATCACTTAAGCAGTGCACTCTTGCCATCCCAGCACTTTGGAGGCTGAGACAGGAGGATTGCCCAGAGTCTGAGCCAGCCTGGGCTACATAGTGAGCTCAGGACCAGCCTAGACTATAGAGCAAGATTCTGTCTTGTCTCAATATATATATATATATATATATATATATATATATATATATATATATATATATATATATGGTTAAGTAAATGTAGATATATGATAGAAAAGTGGTAGATAATACATTGATGTGCAGGAAGATAGTTACATGAAATAAAAATTTTGTATCTTGGTAGGTAGATGGGTAGCGAATATACTATAATTTCTGCTTTACTACTTATGAATTCCCAGAACAAAAAGATATTTGTAAGGGTAGTCTTTTTCCAGTGACCTCAAAAATCCCTGGGGAAATGGGAAAGTCTTTCTTCTCTATTAATTTCTATATGTCAAAACAGAAGCAGACAGTGTTAATTCAGGTCCCTTATACAGAGATTTAGAAACAAGGCATCATCTTAGATTTCCTGGGGATGTCACAGGAGGCCTACTAATGAGATGAAACTTTAGTCTTTTTGACAATTCTCATCCATATTTTGTTTCCCCCAAACATGTCGCTGTTCCTGCTTCTTCGCTATGTAGCCGCCTGTTAAAGGGAAAATGTTGCTTCTTTGAAGCCAGAGCAGTGAGTGTGATCCCATGTCTGCCACTTCCAGCTGCTGGACTCTGGGCAGATTATTCAATGTTTTAATACTTATTTTCTCAAGTTATACACATTGGTCACCAAAATTATTTCATCTACAGAATTACAGTGAAGCTAGGAGAATCCTTTTTAGAATTTGTATCCATATTTCAAGGACCGAAATGGATCTAAATCCATTACTGAAAATTCTAATCCCCAGTATTTCAGAATGTAGCTCTATTTGGAAAAAGTTCCTTTAAAGAGAAAGTTAAGTTAACATGAGTCTCTTCAGGTGGGCCTTCATCCAATAGGACTGGTGAATGAAAAGGACAGAGGTGCAGAAGAAGATGTTTGAAGATCTTGAGAGACACCAGGTATCTTAGTTACATTTTTGTTGTTGTGACTCAGTACCCAACATCCACAACTTAGGGAGGAAAAAATTACTATAACTTACGATTTCATAAGGTCATAGGCCATTCACAGGTGGGAAGTTGGACAATGGTGGGAGCACATGACAGCTGGAGTGGAGGCAGACCAGAGCTACAGCGACAGAGATCCTGGCATCATAGTGGAAGACAGAGACTGGAGTGAATCTGTGATGAAGATCTGTGACATGTAGCAATTCTGTGTTTGTGCACAGTTGCAAAGGTGAAAGCTTTCCCAGAGGAAGAAGCTGTAATAACTTTTCTTCTTCCTTCCTTTTATAGCATTCAAGTTTCAGCTGGGCCTCCCTCGTCCAGGGGGGTGCTCAACCCTCATTTGCCAGCCCACAAATCACTCAGCTTCTAATCCAGGCTGGTTCTCAATTCCCAGTCTAGGTGTGGTTCTCAAACCCTAATCTAGGTGTGGTTCCTGATTGCTTCAAGTTGACATAATTTCTCCAACAGTCACAGTTTACCTCTTGTCATCTTGACAATCAGACACATCTCCTTGAGTCATATTTAATTCCCAAGTACAAGAGCCAAGGTAGTGATCATGCCTAACGTAGCACAACTGCACTGTGAACAAACAGAAATGCAATAAATTCCTTCCCACAATAGAGAAAGGACTTCCTCTTTGGAGAATACCTATTGTCCTGCCATTCAATTGCTTAACATTAGAGTGTAAATAAAAAACTCCAATAATAAGACTATACATATATATATATATATATATATATATATATATATATATATGTACATATGTATATGTGCGTGCGTGTGCGCGCGCGCGCGCGTGTGTGTGTGTGTGTGTGTGTGTGTGTGTGTGTACAAGCATAATGTGAAAAAAATCTAATTGCCAGCCTCATTTCAGTAACTGGTCATGTGGCCGTAGCTGGTATTTATAACTACCTTTTTCTGCTACCCACTCTGTATTTCCTTAACGCTCAGCAAGTACCTCAGTAGGTCTTGGCTTTTTCTTTGGCAGAGTGACCAATATCTTCATTCCTGAAGGCTCTAGGCCATTTGTCATCTTGTCTGGATTGGGTTGTGTCAGTTTCCCATAACAGGATATGGTAAGACTAGGAGGCGCCCAAAGGATCTCCTGCGGTCCTAAAGCAGTCCTCCTTACCTCTATTATGGAGCATTAGTCCAACCTTGATAGTCTGGATCAATCACCCCTGCTAACACTCCGCCATTCTTGCTTGCTGGTTCCGTGGTACAAGGAGGCCAAAATGACCAGGGGAAAGTCTCAGCTTCCAGTTTAGTGGAATTGTTGTTGGGCCTCCTGGTACAAACCTTTCTCCTTCTCAACCTAAGACTTTACCCAAAAGAGCATGAGTTTGCAGGGACAGGAAGCAGACATTTCCTTAATGGGTCACTGGGGGTGATGGTGACTGGTACCATGCCCGGTCTCCTTTCCTTGATTCCTGGATCCATGAATTCTGGCGTTGGGTGAGACAATACCATGTATCAGTTGCCTATTCAGAGCATACACTGCCTTCTGAAGAATCTTGCCCCAACCCTGCAAGGTATTACCACCTAGTTGGCAATGTAATTGTGTCTTCAGAAGGCCATTTCATTGTTCTATCAGTTCAGCTGCTTCTGGATGATGGGGAACATGGTAAGACCAGTGAATTCCATGAGCTTGAACCCACTGCCACACTTCGTTAGCTGTAAAGTGTGTCCCCTGGCCAGACGCTGTTACCTTTGAATGGATTATGTCTACTTGACGGAATCAGGAGCCACACCCAGATTAGGGTTTGGGAACAACGTCTAGACTGGGAATTGAGAACCAGCCTGGATTAGAGTGTGAGTGATTTGTGGGCTGGCGAATAAGGGAAGAGCACCCACCCAGCCGTGGGAGGTCCAACTGAAACTCCAATGGTATAAAAGGAAGGAAGCCGGAAGATTGTTTCAGCTTCTTCCTCTGGGAAAGCTCTCGCCTTTGTAGCTATCTAGAGACGCCAACTTGCTGCACGCTGCAGATCTTCCTCACAGATTCTTTCCAGTCTCCACTTGGGCCTGTATTCCTGTCGCTGCTCTTCAGTCGCCAATCTTCAGGCTCCAGTCTTTGCCATTGATCTTCAAACAACCGAGATCTGCGGCAGACTCTCACCTCACCGGCTGTCCTGCAGTCCTGGGCAGGAGATCTACTTCATGGCTGAGCAGCCATCTTGGACTATCTCTTTCCTTGGATTTGTAAGCCTTCCTAATAGATCCTTTTTATTATAAAATCTGTAAATCCTGCCTTTTGAAAGATACGATGCTGTGCAGGATACCGTGAGGATGGATGAGGTATTCGTCAAGTTCAGGAATGGTATTTCTGGCAGAAGCATTTTGTGCAGGAAGGGAAAATCCATAGCCTGAGTAAGTTTTTATCGCAGTAAGGACAAAACGCTGTCCTTTCCACGGCTGAACTTGCCCAAATGAACCAGCAAGCAAAAAAGGGAGATACAGTGGTCTCAGGGTTGATTGATCCAGACTACCAAGGAGAAGTTGGACTAATACTCTGTAACGGAGGCAGGGAGGGCTATGTTTGGACTGCAGTTGATCCTTTAGGGCACCTCCTAGTGCTACTATATCCTGTAATTAAAGTCAATGGGAAACTGACACTACCCAATCCAGACAAGATGACAGATGGCCCAGGATCTTCAGGAATGAAGGTGTGGGTCACCCTGCCAGGGAAAGAACCAAGACCTGCTGAGGTACTTGCTGAGGGTCAAGGAAATACAGAATGGGTAGTAGAAGAAGGTAGTTACAAATGCCATTTATGACCATGTGACCAGTTATTGAAAAGAAGATGGTGATGGTAATTAGATTTTCTCTCATTATGCTTGTACGCGCGTGTGCACGCGTGTGTGTATGTGTGTAGTTTTATTATTGGAATTTGTTAATTTACACTCTAATGTTATGCAATGGAATGTCAGGAGAATTGGTATTCTCCAAAGAGGAACTCTTTTCTCTATTGTGGGGAGGAATTTCTTGCATTTCCATTTGTACGCAGTGCAGTTGTGCTATATTAGGCATAATTACTAACTCGGCTATTGTACTTGGAATTTAATTATGGTTCAAGGTGATGTGTTTGATCGTCAAGTTGACATAATCTGGCCCATGGTCACACAAGGGATGTATGGAGAGAACACAGAGGACAGGACATGTGAGAAAAATAATGAGACAACAGAGCCTTTTAAACTGAGAGGAGAGGCTTCATGAGAAGCTGAATTTAATGACATCTTAATTTTAAATTTTTAGCCTGCAGAACTGTGAGAAAATAAATTTCTGTGATTGAAACTACCCAGGATGTTTTGTTATGAAAAATTTAGCAAATTAATACACATGTCCTCGTGCATATTATCATTTTCTCTGCATTATTTTTATTAAACTGTTATGCACCATTCTTTCTAGGATCAGTACTTTTCCTCTTTGGTCTGATGAGCTCTGTTCTGGGCCCTGTCTATCCTAGCAGCCTTGCTCAGAGGATCTCCCCATAGCATATGTCCACCTACTGGGGTCCTCTTAACCTAAGTGTCCTGATGCAATCATCAGCAGTAGAGTTCAATTCCCACTCAAAGAGCTTTTTTGTTTGTCATCAGTTATTTACACCATATAATGAGCACCTGCTATGTGCCAGCCTGTTATGGGTACTGCAATTCTCAAAAGGAACCGATATCATTACCGAATTATTTTGTAGCCATTAAAAAGGAAGGGCTAGAGAAACTGTTACTTATTTAACATTTTGGGGGAAATATGTCTTTCACTAATTTAATACTCCTACTCCTGCTTACTTAATGGTTTTACCATCAGTCCGTCTGAAATTTCATATGATCTTATTTAGTGTATACATTATTGGAAGAGAAATGATAAATACTTGAGCAACACATGTTAATTAATGTCCCCTAATGAAACAACAGTAAAAGGATATAGAAAAAAAAAAAGACACTGCGTTCAAGAAACTTTATACAAGCAGGAAAACTGCAAAACAGAAAAATAGAAGAGATGGAACCAGGCGAGGTGTGATTAACAATCACTTCGGTGGAATCAAGAGGGGTTAGAGAGGTTGATGGTTCAAGATTAACAGGGGAGTGGAAGTGTAGCCTGGCCAACTTAGTGACTTAACGAGACTCTATCTGAAAAAAAAAGCAAAAACTGAAAACCATGTAACAGAGGGAGGCATGATCTTGCCAATGTTGAGAGGAAGGGGAGGGGGATATCACAGAGGCTGAAGCAGAGTTGAGTAATAAGAGCTGGGGGAAATCAAGTAAAAAGCAGCCAAGAGGTGACCAACCAAACAGATGGCGCTAAATATACACGCACATTTCAAAGCTGTGGTGACTAATATGGGAAAATGAAATTGAAGTGGGACGGATTTAAAAACGAATTAAGGCCAGACTGACCCAGCATGAGAAAGAACATTAGGTAGGAAACACTTCCTCGTAGCAGCCGGAACCAGCCCTGCAGGAAAAGATAATTACAGGGTGAGAGCGGTTGAAAATAAAATTTCAAATAAGCATCCGTATTTGGCTTTGCTGAAGATAGGAGAGAGAAGGAGTGGTTGAGAGCTGCCACATCAACTTGGGAATGGTTCTCTCAAAAATGATAAGAAGGGCTTACAATTGGCCTGTGACTTTGGATCAAAATTGGAAATCAGAAATGGTGCATACTTAGCAATACTTAGTATTGCTCGTGTGGTTATAGACTGTCAGAATGGTGTGGTATGCTTGAAATGAGAGTACAAGGGAAAGGAAACTCTCTTGGGGTCATGTAAGCCTACAGAGGGCCGACAGAAGCCCAACTCAAAGCACAAACAATTCCTTGCCGAGGTTAATGCCTGGGGACAAAAGGCGCTCAACTGAGGATCACTACACAGCAGGAAGTCTCATCCCCAGCCTTCTTCATTGTCACTTACTCCTTTATTCTGGCTCTATAGTGATGCCTCCTTTTTCATACTGTTTTAGTGTTTGCTTCATTTTCTTGCCTATGACCTGGCGTCTTTGATCTTATGTTTCTGTTTCCCCAAATCTCTAGAATGCATAGTGCTTTTCTTCCTGTCATAGTCAGCTTTCCCATTGCTGGACAGAATACTAGACACTTTCAACTCAATGGAAAAAAGTTGATTTTGTTCAAGGTGTGAGGGGATTTAGTTCAAGATTAACTGGCTCCAAAGCAGAGACCTCATGGTGGAAAGATTTTGTGGAGAAAAGTTGTTTAGCATATGATGGCTAGGAAGCAGAGCTGGGGAAGACTGCCAGAGAACAAGAGGCCAGTGGCCAGATAAAGTACCCATGACCTTGCCTCCTGACCAGCCTGGCACATCCAGGGTCCTGATTAATTCATCTACCTGGAGTTCCTCAATCCAATGACACTGACATAGGATTTTTCCCTTGATGCTGACTTCTGGAACCCGGGTCTCCAGTTGATCCAATCACAAATCCCCAGGAAAACACAGTGGAGTCACAACATATGCAGAGTGTAGGCTCTAGAGTGTGCTTAGAAGGCAAAAGGTAAACTTGGACTCTGTGGAAGCACCGCACTGGAAATGAATATATTCCTTTTTTGTCAGCTGGACCCAGCCACATTTCCCTATGGTGTTAGACTAGAATAATGGTTTCTTTGAACGAATATGAGAAGAAGTTGCCGATTTGTCCTTATCAGACACATTTTATGGAAACAGGAATTTTAATATCAAACACGTCTCTTGGCTTGGTGAGATGTGTGCACTCTCAGAGTTTGTGGAGGAGAAGCACAGACCATCAAGGTCTCATGTCTTTGTGAGTAGTATGGTGCCAAGAACATCTCAAACTACTAAAATCATTTTCTGTCTCTGTCTGTCCTCTCCCTCTACTGTCAGGTATGCATGGCATCAATCCATTACAGACTGCTGGTCCACCCGTGAGCAGACGAGTTAGAGGTCTGAGACCACAGAAGTCATCTGGTAGGGATGTTTTAAGAGTGGACCTTCCAAGAGAAGGCAGTGGCAGGGAGCAGCACCCCTCATAAGCCTTCTAGAATGATATCTGTGGATGGATGATGAAGTGTTATTCCGTGGACAGCGTGTAACTCCTGGTAGACATATCCTTGTGGGGTGATGGCTGAGGAAGTATTTACCTTATCGTCCTTTGCTTACACTGCCCTCTTCTTCACTTTCAAAAACGGCTTTCTCAGAATTCAAGGTATTAACAATTTATGAGTTTACAGACGAGTGTGAGCCTTTAGTATAGTGGCTCTGAGTCCAAACTTTGAGATTGGATAGCTTTGGGTCACAGTCGAGGCTCCGCCACATAAGGTCTAGTGTTTGACCCATTATTTAACCTTTAAGAGCCTCTGAGTCTTTCCTGTAAAGTATCATGCAATTTACCATTACATTGTAAGACTCAGTATTCTAGGATCTGGAAAAGATTAAATGAGAATGCAGAATTCCAGACACCTCATAAATGACAGTGTGCCTCAGATTTTATAAACACCCCACAAAGGTTTGGATCAGGACTATCCAACGGCTCATGTATTAAAAGCTTGCTGTTGCTGTCGAAAGGTGGTAGAAATTCTGAGAAATTCATGTTATTCAGGGCATCCTCTCAAAGACGACTGTGAGACCCCTGCTTTTTTTCCTCCTTCTTTTCTTTTGATTCCCAGGCAGGGGATAAACGTTTCACCCCTTTTCTTGTTCCTGTCATGATGTCCACCGCAGACCCAAAGCATCAGAGACAAGGACTTAAGACTCAATGGTGAGCAAAAATTGCCTGTTTTTCTTTTTAAGTTGATTGTCTCAGATGTTTGCTCTGGCAGTGGAAAGCTGACTGGCAGACTCACTTGAGTCTCATGATGATTTAAGAGAGGAAGGAACAGAGCAAGGGGAAGGCACACAGACTAGGAGGCCTGGGTAGGACATGTTCCCGATGTGCCTACAGTACAGTTTAGTGGCTCAGTCCTTCCGAGTTCTTTTCAGGCAAGACAGTCCAATGTGTTAGATGTTTCCTCAGAAGCCCATAAATAACCAACTCCTTCTTTGGGCATCAATAACTTTGGAGTACACAGTAAGACAACTGGAAATAGCAAAGAAGAGAGAAACATGAGGACGGAATGCTGGAAATGGAAAAGGGTGTGAATGTAGCAGGAAAGCCACAGCTGTGCAAAGACTTTAGGGAGCTCTAGAAGTGCGGCAGGGCAGTCAGGAGCAGGAGGCCCAGGGTGAGGCTCACCTTGTGAAATAAAGCAGGCTGGCATGTAGTGCAGCTGTGAATGAAGCAGTCACAGGTCAGTCACTACGTCAGTGCTACTGTTGGCTGAGCCTGGGGATTTTGGTTCCTTGGCTTCTGCTGTTTTCTGCCATCTTTTGTGACTTGCTTTGGAGGGCTTGAAGCTTCTTTAGCATTTGTGCTGGGTCTTTCGTTTCTCAGTGGTGACTCCTCTACTTCCTATAGCCCCCTGCCACCACTCACCACTACCACATCCTTGCTTATCAAGACACACACATTCTCATGCACTCACTGCCTTCATGCTCACACCCCTTTTCTCATCTTGGGCACTTCCCAGTTGGGCACACCCTGCTGCTGCACACTCAGAGGCAGCCATTGGCCTGAGATGTGTTTTCTTACAGTAGATACTATTTTACTCACCAACCTGCCCACAGTTCTCCTTCGGCCACAGTCTCTCAGGGCCTCATCCAGCAAATGCTGTGGGCCTTCTCAGCCCTCACAGCTGGGTGCTTCATGTACCACAGGAACTTAATAAATACGAAATAGTGTGAATAATTGACCCCTTATCACCATTTATCAGAAACAGCTTTCCCTACCTTTTCCTTTTCCTTGAAAACGAAGGGACTGGCACCTCAGCCTGCCAATTCCCTAAGCCAGGGAAGCAATGTCCCTGGAGATGAAAAATGGTTCCAGAAGTTTCTTTCCTCACACTCTACCTCCCTCCTTCGTGAGAGCAGAGGATGGAGAAGCAGCGCATCGATTCTTCAGTTATATCACATTTCCTTTTGCAATATCCTTGATTTTATTTTGCAGTAAGTTTTCAACATCACAGGTCAAAGAGCTCTCTTTGCTCTAGGATGCTTCTATGCAAATTGAGAAGGTAAAATTATTTAGTCCCTCTCTTCTCTGCCCTTTCAGAGCCAGAGCCACTTTCCTTTTTTTTTTTTTTTTGGTACTCCCAAGTACCCACAACCCCCAATCTGGCTCCTCTGTGTCAATCACTCATGGAGTGTCTCGTGGATGGAACTCATGTCTTACCTTGAGCATTTGGCTTTCCGGACACTTCCGTATCTATTTTCCTTGATGTTTATATGAGACAGATCAGGCAGGTATCCGCATCCCCATCACCACTACCACCACCACCACCATGATCATTGTTGTTCATCTCTTTCTTCTTACTGATATGAAAACTGAGACCAATATAACTTCACGAGTTAAGCGTAAGGAAAATTCAGCGTTCTGATCCTGATTGTCTCACCATTCATTTCCTTTACCCTTCATGCTGAAGGCAAGTAAAGAAGTTCTTACCGCCATTGTTCAAGCTGCCACTCACCACAGCTCCCACTTCCTGAAGTGTTTCCAGTGGCCTAGAAGTACTGGGAAGGGTGCTCTGGGCATTCTCTCATCAATTGAGTGGAATTATAAGAGAATTAACACATAATTTCCATTCTTGGCTAAGGCGGCCAATCTTCCAGTGGTACTGGAAGTGAAAATTCCTACCATGCGAAAGCCTTTGAAATTTCATGGAATGACTTTGCTTGGAGGCATCTCAGAGGCAAATGCAAGGGGACTAATTTTCACGACCACTTCTGGTTTCCTATACTTTTTCTCATCTTCCTGACATATAGTACACATCATTATTCTGATTTGCAGCCGAGGAAGCTGGGGAGCAGTGTCAAAATCCCTTTTATACCTGGACAGTTGGTCAAGAGAAAGATTTATGATTATACTTAATATTTGGGCCGGAAATGTTGTCATAAATTTCCCCTTCCCCGCCCTTTCCCGGGTTCATCAAAGTGAACTTCTTTTATCTCGTTGTAATGGTACACACCTCTACATCAAGGGACAATGGCCATGGGGAAAATTTTTGGGGCAGAGAAAAGCGAAAAACAGGGGACTGAAACCTTGAGGCTCTGCTCTCTGTGATCGTGTGTATAAAGGTGCAAAGCCATTTTTAGCTTTTTCTCAACAACTTTGCATTTTCAAGTGTGATTCTGAACAAGCACGTGCATCTTAAAACGTCTGCCTTAATTCTTTTTCTATTTCCTTGAAGGTCCCCTTACAGTACTATGTGTGTGTGTAACAATTTTCTCTTCACCATGCTGCAATAAATAGATCAGGATCAATGATTGTTCCAGAAAGAAGATGAATAGAAAAAAATATCAAAGGCTCTATCAGCCAGCCAGTATTGATTGAACACTTTTTGTGTATTTTTCGTTCTTCTAGGCACTATGGGGACCACAGGGAGTGTAAGACAGGGTCACTCTTCTCTGAGACATTATAATGAGCTTAATTTCAAAGACTTCAATAATCTGATAGAGAAAAGGATCATTCCTGCCTTAGGCAAATAATAAAATCGCAAAAACTTGGGAGTTGAAAATGAGCTGGGGTTTCTTGCTCTTGGATTAAGTAGAAAAGATTGCACTTGTACAACCCCACCGACAGGGGGCGCACACTCCTCAATAATGGCGCATTTCTCCTCTCTCTTTCATCCAGTGGTCCTACCTGTGCAATCAGGGCAACCTAGAAAACCTAGCTTCCTTTCTCTCACAAGAGTTCCTGTTGTATTGGAGGGCAGCTACCACGCCTTCCCTTAGTTTTCCCTATCTGCTTTCCCTCCAATCGTTTATGCAGTCATGTTCCAGAACCTTCAGCATCCCTTTTCCGGAGTCCCTTTAGTTAGCCCGATCTTAAATGTGGTCAGCAGAAACAAGAATCATCCTCCAGGAGTGGCTGAACTCAGCAGAAGGCGAGACACTATTTATTTTGGGCTCTGGATATGGTTCTAAGTTTATGTTACTGGTTTTCAGCAGCTGCACGTTGCTACTGGCACCTATTAAACACCTGCTTCCTTCAGTTTCTTCAGATCTTTTTTTTTTTTTTTTTGAGTGAATGCCAAAGGAAAAGGCACCCCAGGGCAATTATTTTTTAGCATTTCATGGGAGTTAATCACAAGATATGAGTGCTAATTCTGGTTCCATTACACTTGCCCTGTTTCCTTGGGGGAAGTTCCTACTTTTTTTCTGAATTTCAAGTTAACATCCTTGTCATCTGAGGCAAATGAGCTGTAAGATCTTTCAAATTCCTTACACTAGTTTGAGTCTAAGCTGTGTCATCTTTTAAGGGACCAAATTCATTTTTGAACCTATATGCAAAAGTTCACATTTGCCCCAGTTCTATTTGTTCCAATTTTTTCCAGCCCGTTTGGCCAGGATTTCAGGCTTTTAACATCTTTTGAATTACAGTCTCACAACAGAATGCATTAGTGCTTATTCGTTACAATATTTCATTGGTAACAGATCAGCCGTTGAGTAAGCTCTTTTATGTTGCTCCTTGACCAAGTCCTTACCCCACCTCAATCTTTCTCAGAACTGATTCCTTGATGAAGCCCGTTCCTTGCCACCAACACGCTTAAATTTAATAGCTGGCAGATTCTGGAATCCACCTTTTGTTACTTTTGGAAAATTAGATTTTAAACTGTGCCTTCATTTTTATCTTTAAATTATTTACGGCTTGGGTTTCTCATGCAGGAGAAACTATATCACATTTAACCTTCTGTGCTCAATTTATTTCAATAACATGATGATGTCATGATACATCAATTTGCCTACAGCTTACTCTAATTTATCACTCTTTATGGCTGAGTAATACTCTATCATATATATATATATATATATATATATATATATATATCCATATCTATATCTGTATCTATATATATCTTTGTGAGGAAGGGGATCTGAGAAGTTGATGAGAAGGATGAAATTGAAAAGGATGAAGGTGATCAAAAAAATCAAGATTTCATATATATATATATATATATATATATATATATATATATATCAGTTGCTTAAAATGAATGTAATTATTATGTATCACAAACATATACTTAAGAAATAAATGTGCAAATTTAGTCTCCAGTAACATTTTCTTCTTACTATTCTTAGCTCCTCAGACCTCGCTGATGGAAGCTTACTACATCTACAGATTCCTTTACTATTGTTTTAATTTAAGCTCTAGCTGCTCAGTCCCCCGCCATGTGTCCTGTTGGGAGAGCTCCTTCACTGCCCATGTTTACAGTGATGGCAATCCCACCCTTCCCACGGTGGAAACGGTGCCTCCTATTGATACCACCTGACAGGCAAGGTGAAAGCACATGGCTTTAGGCTTTACTAACTACAAGCTTCTCAGGATTTTGGGTTTGGAAGACATGGTGCAAAGATACGAGCACATGTACAGCGACTTCCCAGACTCCACCTGGGCAACTGGGTGTCTCCAGCCTGAGAGTGCTCTTACCAGATATTGCCTCTGTAACACAAATGCTGTGTTTCCTGTCAACTGACACCCAGTAGTCACCTAGGTTTTGTCATTTTCTAAGACCTGTTCTTCATTTTTTTCAGTGTTACAGAGCTCCCTATATTTCCAATAAATTCCTCCTGTAATTAAGATCACCAGAGGCTGTACCTACTGCTTGTGACAATAAAAAACAGTCCTGAAGACACTGTAGGTTATAATCATTACTGAGACTCTGACTCACAAGGCGATCTCTTCCTAAAGAGAATTACGGGTGTGTCATACTGTGTACATCCACAAGGAGTGTGTTCCAAGATCCCCGGTGGATGCTTGAAGCCACAGGTAGTACCAAACTCAACGTATGCCATGCTTTCCTTGAGCATCTATAACTATGATAAAGTCTAACATATAAATTTGTGATAATAAAAGAGAACCAAGCATAATAAAGAAAAATAGAAATTATAATAACATAACCCTAGTAAAGGTTATGTGAACGTGTTTTTATATACATACAACTCAAAAATATCTTACCAAATGATTCATACCTATAATCCCAGCATCTCCCTATAATCTGAGAGGCTAAGACAAGGAGATTGCAAGTTTGAATCTTTCCTGGGAAATTTCACAAGACTCTGTGTCAAAATCAAAATTTTAAAAGGCTGGGAAGGTAGTTCAGAGTGAAGGCCCTGGGCTCCATCCCAAATACTTCAAACAAAAAAATAAAAATAAATCACTCTAAGCAGCTCGCCTTTTATTCTCTTGTGACGACAAGCATGATACAATGATTACACGATGTGACTCTTAGTTGTGGCACAACAACTTGTTTGTCTTGGAGTGCTGAGGAGTTAGTAAAGCACACTTCTGGTATGCCTGGGTGGGCTGTGGAACCGAGAACCTGGGTACGGTATAAAGTCCTCGGCTTCCTCCTCTGTGACAAGTTTCCCTTCTTTGCTTCCACTGCCGTGAGCTAAGCATCTTCGCTCAGCCGTTCCGTGTCACCCCAATGCTCCTGCCTTCTCGTCGCTCCTTTTCCAAAGAACAATAATGGTGCAAACACCATTTTGGTCTAGATCATGTCTCTGTTACTCCGTCCCTTACTCCATTACTTCTATCAGCTGTTGCATGATTCCAAAAATTTACATCTCTGATATGATTTCATCCTGAATTCCATACTCATGTTCCCAGCTGACTACTCCATGTTGCTAATTAGACAAAAACTAGACCTCTCACATGAGCTGGTCAGAATTAAGCTTATTGCCTTTGCTTCCAATCCCGTTGCCATTATAGTTGGCCCAAACCAGTGCTTAGCTACTCCAACCTTCCATTTTTTCAGGCTTAATGCCTCTGAAAACTTCAGATCTTCACAGCGGTCATCAACAAAGGTACAGTGGGCATCCTGGACCTCTGTGGCAGCAATGAAGAACATAACAGAGAGAAAATAAACAAAACACAAACAGAAAAGCAGTGTTCTAGAGATCTGTGGCTTTCCAGAAGCATGCAAATGATTTCATGGTAGTAGAATAAAACTTCAACAAAGCCTGCTGGAATAATTTAAGTATCTGTAGGCACAGACACACACACACAGACACACAGACACACAGACACAGATACACACACACACACACACATACTAAAGCCCAAACACACTGATGAGACTGGAGAAAAATGGTCATTTGCACAATACTGATGGGAGTATGAAGTGATAAAGCAACACTGAAAACAGGTTGACAATTTTTTAAAAAAATCAGCAAGTAGCTACCCTGTAAACTAGCAATTGTACTGTCTCACATTTACCCCAGAGAAATGAGAACTTATGTCAAGCAAAAATCTATGCACAAATGTTTATAGATGTTTTGAATAATATTCCCAAGATGTCCTTCAAAAAATGACTGTTTAAACAAATTCTGGCGTACCCATACTATGAAGTATTACTCAACAATAAAAAGCAACAATCTTTTAATACATTCAGTGACCAAGGTGAATTTTGAGAATTATGTTTCAAGAGAAAAATACCTATCTCCTCAGGTTTTGTAGCTTATGATTTTATTTGTACAATGTCTCTGACCTGAGGAATTATTTAAAAAAAGTATCTGAACTGGTGTTTTGCAGGGGTGTCAGTCAGTTTTTTTTTTTTTTTTTTTTGCTGTGACAAAATACTTGGTGTAGCTCACAATTTCACAGGCTGCAGTCCATGTTCTCAAGGTCTCGTTACATGGAACATTGTGGAGGGTGCATGTGGCAGAGGAGATCTGTTTCACCTTCTTCTTCTTCTTTTTTTTTTTCAGAAGACAAGATCTTGCTCTGTAATCCAGGGTGATACTGGATGACATGGGGTTGGGGAATTAAACTCAGAGTCTTACACTTGCTAGACAAGCTCTCGAATAGCTCTGTTATTTGCCCAGCCCTGTTTTCACCTTGTAGATGCCAGGAAGCAAAGTGAAAGATGAAGGGGCAAGAGTTTGAATATATCCTTCAAGGCCATAGCACCAATGACCTAACTTTCTCCCACTAAGCACCACTTCCTAAAGGTTTAGCCACCTCCCAATAGTACCATAGTTTGATGACTAAGCCGTTAACCCCTGGGCCTTGGGAGACATTCAAGATCCTAAGCATCGGGCCTCGATGAACAGGCCTGTAATCTCACCACCGTGCCGAGTGGTGGAAGCAAAAGGATCACAAGGTTAAACTCAAAGTGGTCAACTTAGCAGGTTAGTGAGACCCAGCCTCAAAATCAAAAATAAAAAATGGGCTGAGGTTATACCTGTGTGAAGGCCATGGCTTGGTATATAGTAACACACACACACACACACACACACACACACACACACACACACACAGAAACATACCCAAGAGAGAGAAAGAAAAAAAGATTCAAACCTGTAGGGGCCTCCGTCCTGCAGGGACCCCTGGCACAGCTGAGGAGGCGCAGACAACAGAGTAACACACTCTGGGAGTCGTTTCAGTGAACGCCATCTCGTTTATTCAGGGAAGTACAAGGGCTTAAGTAGACTGAGGAAGCTATCTTGGGCCAATCAGCAAGGCCTCAACCAGCGGTGTTGTGCAGGGGAGGAAATGAGTAGAGGAAGGAGGATGGAACACTCCAGTTGTTTTTCAGTCTCTTAATTAACTAAACCAGCAGTTCCTGTGTTTAAGCAAAACAACACCTGGCTTAACCTACAAACAGTAACATTTCTTCATGGGAAGGAAGGTACTCAGCCAAGGTCAGTGATACTGAGGCTCTCGGGCCCTGAAGACCCCAACACAAACCCTAACATGGGGATTTAAGGAAGAAGTCAGTGCAGGAGGCAGATGAGTGGCTTCTTGGAAGGCAGGAGGGACCCATGGGGTGATTAGGAGGTTCTGTGTTCTTACTGTGTCCGTGTCAGTGTCCTGGTTGACTAGTGTTCTGTCTGTTGTGTTGATTGTTGTCATAATGACTGTGAGAATCATGTATTGTCTCTCTGTCTCTCTTTGTGTTCTTACTACTGCATATAATGCTACAATTATTACAAATACATCGTGATTTAAAATTAAAATAGCACATTGAAATACAACAGATATTTAGAACCTGTGAGTCCATGATGGCACAAAAAACAAAAGTCATTTTGTTTACCTTTGGAGAATGCTGCAAGACAATGCATTATTCTGAAAATGAAATAAGCTGAATAAGCATGTGTTTTTCTTTTATGTTTAAATTATACCTCAAGGCAATCAAACATTTGATGAGAAAACTTTTGTCTTTGGAATTTTAGAGCAAATGAGCAAAGAAGAAATGATATTATTTCAGTATAAGTCATTTGCGAGCTT
Source organism: Ctenodactylus gundi (assembly GCA_004027205.1). Taxonomy (NCBI): domain Eukaryota; kingdom Metazoa; phylum Chordata; class Mammalia; order Rodentia; family Ctenodactylidae; genus Ctenodactylus; species Ctenodactylus gundi. The sequence continues at coordinate 13,434 of PVKB01002185.1, read as the reverse complement.
GGGGAAATAACGCATTAATATGACATTCGTTGATGTCTGCTGAGGACAGCTCATGAAAAGCTAAGCAGAGAATTCTTCATGGGCCAGGGTGACATTTGAATCACCTGTTTAATCTTAACCAAAAACAAAAAAAAAAAAAAAAAAAAAAAAAAAAAAAAAAAAAAAAAAAAAAAAAAAAAAAAAAAAAAAAAAAAAAAAAAAAAAAGAAAAAGAAAAAGGAAAGTCAGACTTATGTACTCTCTGAGGAAAGTGTATATTACCATTTAAGATGTATTTTTACAAATAATACTTATAATAAAGTGGAATCTGGTTAAATACAATTGCCTTTTCATAAAAATCATTTAGAATGACAAAGAAATATGTTCAACAACCTGCTGGCTACATTTTGCAAAACCGAAAATGTGGGAACATCTAGAGTGTCAGCAATCTTATTGCTTCAAAAGTAAATGAGGGGGAAAGAGAAATCTCTAGGTTAGAGAACTTCCGGATGTATGAAATCATGCAATAAATGTTGCTCACGGACTTGATTTGAATATGTATCCCAAAAAGAAAATTATAAAAATGTAAGTGAAGAGACAATAGAGTAAATTTGAATGCTGATCGGAGAGCTGATGTTGTTAAGGAATTAATAGGTTTTTCAGACGGGAAAGTGGCAACGTGGTAACTTTTAGAGATCTGGGCTGAATTATTTCTACACCAATATTTGCTCCTAGCTAATCCAATGGGAGCTTGGGGAAAACGAAAACCGAAAAGGCAGGGGACACCGTGAGCTAAAATTTCTTGACAGAGCTTCACTCCGCTTCTGTGTTATCATTTTTGTGTACATTTGAGATTTTTCATGATAAAATATTTAAAATATGCCCCGAAGCCTTTGTTTCTTACTTTCTCAACTGCCAACCTCCTGTCCAAGTTGCCATCTTTGTAACTGGGAATATTTATAATATTTGTATAATCTCAACTCACCACCTGGATTCAACCTTTTCTTCTTCCCATGTCTTTCCAACACAGCAACCGTGGCAGTCCCCTTGGCACTTGAGTCAGACTCTGATGTTCCTGTGCTCAAAACAGTGCTTGTATCACTAGGGATAGGAGTTAAGGTTCTCACACCAGCATACCCTCTGCACCTTTTGCTGCTGGCAGCTGGGGCCCCTCAGATATGCCCTAATTTAATTTGAACTCAAGGCCCCATCCCTTCTCCTTTTTGTGATGCTACAATCCCTCATTTACAATGTTTGTTTTGGCCTTTACAGTTTTCAGATGGCTCTCTCTGCCTGGAGAAGAGGCAAGAAGAGGTGACGTGTACAGAATTTTGCCAGGGTCACTTCCCATTTTGTTAATATTCCATCCCTTCTAAGCAGGGAGCAAGCAGGGTGCCTAGAGCTTCCTTGTTAACTGCTCACACTGGCCAAAGCTTCAAAGGCTCTTTGGCTGTTTGTAGCCTTTTTGAGATACCAGTTTGTTGTGGTTCACCTCCCCCGCTTATCTCCAGCATCCCCAGGGTTTGGTGTACACCTGTTTTACGTTTCTCCTTGCTTGCGGTCTTCCTGTCGCTGTTTTAATCCTTGGCCTTTTGCAATCTGAATTTGTCAGAGAGCTCTCTGTGAAATGACCCTTCTTACGCTAATAGTGTTTCCTCTCTTGTTAGAAATGCTCATAATTGTAGCATTGTAATTTTCCTTCTCAGATGTCCTTATCCAATGCTGGCTGTGTGCTCTCTTGGATTCTCTGACTAAGGAAACCCAAGGCAAAGTATTTAATTTTTCTTTATTGAGTAGCCACTATGTGCCAGGTATTGTGCTCGATATCTAACCTGCATTATTTAGTTCAACAATAGTTCTAACATGAATATTTGTATTTGGGCCTCATTTCAAAACAGGAAAATAAAATTCAAAGAACTTCTGTAAATGAGGCAAGGACATATATAGACCAGGAAATGGAATTAAAATTCATTGCTTCTGGGCCATTTGGCTAGGATCAAGTGTGGAATTAAAATTCAAACTCAAACCTCACCTCCAAGATTCCAACCAGTATGTGATATGCTTGGAGAATATATTTCCTTTCTGTTCCTAAAAGTTAAGACTGCGTGGCCACTTTCATCTGGAATTTTACCTTCTCCACGTCACTCAGAAGGGTCTCCTCTTAGTCTGTCCAGAGTCATGACTCCCATTTCCTTCATCCTCTCTACTTTCTCTTTTTCCTAGGATAATAAGCCAATTATCAGTGAAATATGAAAAAGAATGAAATGACATCCTTCTTTTAGCTGAATCGGGCCTCTAGCAGTTCTACGAAAATTGAAATTCCACCTTCACATCCATTGACAACATATATTAAGAGGGACCTGGGCCTATCTTTGGAACATGTTGTAGTCCAGATATTTGTGTCATCTGTCATCCTGTGTTTAAAATAAGGATATGAGTTTTTTCCATTGGGCATTTATCTCTGTCCTTGGCTGTCTATGCTCACCTCCTCTTAGGTGAGAATGGATTTTGATTCTTAACTCCAAATTAACTTTAACTTTGAAACAGATTTCACGGCATGCTGTCTTTAGTTATGTAGTTATTGTGGTTTGGATCTGGAATGTCCCCCAAAAGTCTCATGTCTTTAATGTTGTAGATTGTCTATGGAACCATGTGCTGTTGGGAGATTGGGGCATAGTCTGGAGAGGTGGACTACAGGCATGTAAATTGGATTGACAGTGTGTAAATTAGGATTAACGGCATGTGGCAGGGGTTTAACACATCTTCCACACCTGGATCCAGGAGGGGCTAATCACTGGGCGGAGACCTGGAAGGATACATAAGCCACCTCCTGCCTTCCTTGTACTACTAGTCTCAACTAGTCCCAACTTGCCTTCCTGTGTGTGGTGTCGTGAGAAGCCACTTCCACCTCTTTCTGCCATGTGCTTCCATTGCTGCCGGCCTCCTCTGAATGGACTGTGACCTTCTGAAACTAAAAATAAACCTTTCCTTCCCTACATTTGTGGATGTCGGGTATTAAGTCACAGCAATGAACCAGCAACTAAGACAGTAGTGGAGATTGCTCAACTTAGAAGATCTGTGTTTCATTGCAATAGCTTCAACTGATTAATCCCATACTTCATGCCAGTCAATTTTTGTCAATTTCTTGGTTGAATGCACCACACCCCATTGTGGGTAAAGAGCTAGACTGCTAGAGAGGCTCAGTAATGGTCTCAATGTGGCACAGATAAAGCTAAGCAGGAAGTTGAGTAGAAAAGCTAAGATTCAGATCCCTGAGGCCGGAAGCCAAAAGTTTCTGAAGCCATTTCGGTCTATACTTCCCTGCTCAGTCATTTACCAGCCTGAGCCCTGGGGCAAATTACTTAACTTCTTTGATACTCTATAAATGAAGATAATGACCTGCAGTGAACAAAAAGACTTCAGTACACTCAACGTCCTTTATAAGTGTAATGAATTATCATTGCATGAAATTGGCTGTACCAATAACAACAAAGGCAATGCTTATTTGGGATGCTAACTATTTTTTTTGCCACCATTATCCTTAGCATTTTATAGCTCATTTAATTATCACGTGGACCGTATGGAAAGGGTAGCATTATTCTTATACCTCTAGAGACAAGAAAAATAGATATAAAGAATGTGTAATACAGGTACATAATTAATGTTCTATACAAACTAGCTGTAGAAGTGCACAGTTTTTGGATGGCATATTTGTGATGATAAATTTTTAGAGAATATTCATTGGGGCTTTGCCTTCAGGTGAGGGTGGCATCTGATGCTTATGTTATAGTTTAAATCTAAAACATCTCCCAAAAATCTCCTGTGTTTGAAAAGTGACTGGATCATGAGGGTGCTACACGCATCAGAGGATTAATCCATTTTTGATTTCATGTACAGTTAGGAAGTGGGGCCTAGTTGGAAGAATAGGCCCTTTGGGGGTGTGGCCAGGAAGGTTGTACACTTGTCCCCAGCTCCTCCCTTCTCTCTCTGCTTCCTGGCCTTCACACACAGAGCCTCTTTCCACCGTCATTCCCTCCCACCATTGCTGTCTCTGCCTTGGAGCCGGCCAATCAGGCATGGATTGAGACTTCTAAAACTGTGAGCCAAAATAAACGTCTTTTTTTTGGGTTGCTGGTGCCATGTGTTTTACCTCAGTCATGGGAAGGTAACTAAGGCAGCTCATCATTTCACTTTTTCCAACTGGGTCAGAGCGACCAGCGAGAGAGCGAGCGAGCATGACAAGTGCCTCCCCCCACCACCACCTGCCAGTCCACAGCACGCTGTGTGACTGCACACATGGTCTCTTAAAGATCTGGACACATGCGCTGTCATCTCTCCAGGAAGTTTTACAGCCATTGTCGGAATTCACTTTTGGTGACAAGACATAATGGACTCGGGGCTTCATTAGGAGGCAGAGCACTCTGTGAAAAATGTACAGTCTTTTGTTTGAACGAGACAGCACAGACAGGAGGGAGAATTTACTTGGTCAATGGGATAGATTAGAGGACTTCCAGAACCAAGCCCTCCGCTCCATTCCTCAGTGCCCTGCAGAAATGCCCCCGAGGTCCCGGCATTAAAGAGGACTGGAAGGTGAGCAGGAAGGGGTGGGCTGGAGATGCAGCCCTGGCTTGCAGGGGTCTAGCCCTCAGTGGGAACTCTGTGGGCTCCGTTAGCAAAGGGATGTGTTAGAACCAAGATGTCTCTCTACTTCCCCATCCCAGAGTTAACTACGGCCAGGAGAAAGTTCAGTTTTATATGGTAATCAGTAACACAGCTAGGTGCTGTTGGAGGCAGACAAGAAAGAAGGTAGAGGAAGAGAGATGTGGGTCCACAGGAAGTTATGTTGCTTAGAATGTTAAATGGTTGTGTGCTTACACAAAGTGGCATCTTTGTGCTGTAAAGACAGCACAGCTTGTGCCTCCTCAGTGGATCTGATTGTACGTGTTCTTCACCCAGATGCTCCTCCTCATTTATCTGGGCCATTCCATTATCCACTAAGCTTTTTTTTTTGAGCCTTGCACTCAAATCCTTCTCTGACCTCCTGCTTCAGGGGTGGCTCCTCTTCCACTCTTGCTGTACCTTGGATAAATCTTGTTTACAGTGGCCGGAGGAATGGCACAGTGGTTAAAGCACTTGCCTAGCAAGAACAACTCTGGTTTTGATACCCCAACACCACATAAAGCTGGGTGTGGTGGTGCATGCCTGTTATCCCTGCACTCAAGAGGCAGGATTACTGAGTCGAAGGCCAGCCTGGGCTATATAGTGAGTTCAGGACCAGCCTGGGCTATAGAGTGAGACCCTGTCTCAAAAAAAAATAATAATCATCTTGTTTACAGTACTCTTTGCCTAGGACTCCTTTGGGGGTTTACTAGTCTGTTATTAATAGATCAGTAGGACTACAGAAACCCAAATACCGTATCTTTTGCTCTGTATTGTAAGCATGTAGCTATGCCTGGCACCTAATAGATGCGTTATCTGATTTAGTGGAAAGAATGCTCAACCTGGAAACCCCTTGGACACCAACAGCTTAGGTGTGATATTGTTTTCACGGCTTGTCCCTAAATTTAGATGCACACACACTACGAAGGAACAGATTCCAGAGGCCATTTGTCTATCAGTGCTCTCTGACAGGGTCTCAAGTTGTAATCAAAATGTCTGCGTGGCTTTCTTCCCGCACTGTCTCTCTGCTTTGCCACCTGGGAGTGGAAGCCCGGGGTTCTGCTAGATGCTGGTGCCATCAGAAGGGAAGGAGAGGCAGGGCGAACTTTGGTTCTGCCTCTTTCCTTTCCCTTTTCCTGTCAGCTTGGTCCCTTTCTACGATGTCAGCTGGGTGGAGGCTCATGTCCTCCCTGGGCTCTGCTGAGTCATAAAGGAGAAATAGCAGTGCTCACTTGCTCCATCCTGTCCTACTTCTGTTTCCTTGGTGCCGGATGAGAATGGAGGCTGAGTTCTATGCTGGGCTGCACTGGCACCCACTGGGGACCAAAGAGTGGAACCCCACCAGCACACGCCTGAGACTGATGTCATGGTATGTGGGCTCAGCTTCCCACTGGACCCTGCTACGTTACCCTGTAGGGGAGCTAGTGTGCCCCCTTTGATTTATGGGGTGGCAAGAGAGCTTATCTCATTCCAGTCCTGTTGAAGGACTGGAGCTCATCTGCTACAGTCACTTGGCTGCCAGAATGAAAGAGGAATTCTGCCGAAATGAAGCTCAGCTTCTGGAAGACGCTTTAACTGAGAAAAAGGATTTCCTTCAAGTTGTTTTGTCTGTAGCTATGGGTGACTCTGAGAGGTTGGAGGCCCTGACAGAGGAACTAATACTCATCCTGATGCCTAATGCATGGGCATGCCAACCTGAAATCATGGCGAAAACAGTCATCCTACTAATATTTAGGCAGGGTGAGTGATGACTCTCAGTCCAGTTTGTTTGTGGTTCTGACTGCTGTAGGTCTATGGCCTCAGCAACACACAAGTTCCAGCCTCCTTGAAGAAAGGGCCCTTGTGCTGGGATCTTGAGTAGATGAGACAAGGACTCCTTTCACAGAGAGAGAGATGGCTTCATGCCTGTCGTATGGCCCCGTGTGTTTTCCTAGTCGAGGGTAGGGTCGGATTCCAATCATGTTTGCTCCCCAGTGGTGTTACCGTGCAGAGGTGCACAGGGTCTGTAGTTTCCCACAGGGTGAGCAGGTGACTTAGGACTCTGCGGCCCATCCACTCCCTCATCTCCAGGCTGCAACACAATGTCTTTCCCTGTCACACGCTCTTCCAAAGCTGTGGTTAACGTCATAGGGAGGACTGGCCTGCCTGGTTGTTATTCTTAAGAGGACAGCGGGAGCTGTCTCTAATACTAGTGGTTGTGCAAGGGCCCGGGGAGACAATTTGCTGGTAGGAGGTCTCCTGGTTGTGCTTTTACCGTCAGCTGTGGTCAGACTTAAGGGGATGCTTCACAAGGGGCAAGGAAGCAGAATAGGAGAGAGAAAAAGAAAAACCAAAAGAGAAGAATGACAAAGAGATCAGGACAGAAAGAGGGGGAATCAGTATGAAGACGCCTCAAAAAACTAAAAGTAGAAGTCCCAGCTAACCCATTTATACCCCTTCTGGGCATCTTCCTTACAGGGTTAAAGACATCATGTTACCATAATACCTGCATGCTCATGCTTACAGCAGTACAATTCATAATCACTTTATTATGGAAGTGGCCAATATACTCATCAACAGGCCAATGAGTAAAGAAAATGTGTTATATATACACAATGGAGTACTACTTAGCCACAAAGAAGGATAAACTCAAATCCGTTGTAGTAAAACAGATGCACCTTAAATCTATGATGTTAAGTAAAACAAATCAGGCACAGAAAGTTAAATATTTTATGGTTTCTTCCATATAGGAAATCTGAAATGTAGCTAAGTTTAAGAACAGGAGACAGGGAGGTAGACTTAGTGGAGCTGGGAAGAGGGCCTAGGGAAAGGGGAAGACAGGAAGTGGGGAGGGGACAGGAAGGTAAAAATGACCACGATGTAGTGTATCAGCACCAATTTGGCATGATGAATGCGACCATTATGTATTGTAAACAGATGCCAATAAAAACATGATACAGAATTCTTTGTTTCTTTTCTTTAACCTTTTCTTCAATGGGCATTTTAGCCACTAGATACTTTTTCTTTTCCTCACAGCATGAAAAATATCTGACTACCCAGGAATAAAACATCAAAACCTAAAATGTAATTAGTTGTAGAAAATATTGATGGAACGCCAGGAGCCTTCTAGATGCTCTTGTGTGCGGATAGGCTGCTCGGTGTCCACGGGGGCTCTGCTAGATGAGCCAGGAAGAAGGTAGCCAGGGCCGGCAGCTTGCAGGATAACTTACCAGAGGCCCACGTGGACAATATTTGCTCTATGACTTCTGGTATTGGTAAAGCTGTTATTGATATCACACAAACAATAGGTAATAGTGGGCAGGGAGATGGGAGTCAGAGGAGACCTGGATGCAGCAGGCAACAACAGTTAATTTTATTAAAGATGAATTGCCTGAATCTAATTATCTTTGACTCTGCGATCCTTGGGTTTCCGGCTGTCACTCATGAAGATGAGTTTTTCTGCCCAGGAAATAAGCACCTGCCTTGCTGCAGGAACTGAGTTCTGAGCCTGGCGCTCCGCACAGAGACGCCACGCAGCCCCTTCTGGTACCTTCTCTTTCCACTGCTCTCTGCAACCTCACTTTGGGGCAGCTGCTCCTTCCTCTTCTTCCCACCATTCTCTGAATTTCAGGAAGCGGCATGTGGCTAGATACCTTCTGACGTCATTTCCTAAATCATTTATGAATACGAAAAACAGCCCACGCTGCATGCGTTGGAAGGCTTTCTGTGCCCTGCAGTGGCTGGTCCTGAGCTGGGCTCCAGGGCTAAGGACCAGCTTTGCTGCTTCCCATTTGTGTGTCTCCATCCCCCACCATGCAGTAGCTACCATAGCCATCACCGGCTCTTCCTAGGATAGGATGGGCTTGCATTTCCGGAAGGATGGTGGCAGGAAATTAAAATCTGTCACCAATCATTGCAACCTGTGGTGTGTGATAAGCACAGTCCCAGAGGTTCACGGTTTTCCTAAGCGAGAGGTGGAAGAGCAGCTGCCAGGCGTCAGGATGCCCTGAGACTTCCGGGTGGAAGAAAAGTGCGAGGCCGCCACAGAGGGTCAGAGCTGGTGATGCTGGAGACTGAACGCTCCCCTCCTGAGGACCAGCAGCACACACCCTGTTACAGCGGAGCTCAGTGCATTATTACTAATTCAGCGCTACTGAGCACTATTGTGTTCAAGGTAACTGATTCCTTGATTTACTCTTTGAACTTTATTAAGGCACAGCTGATGTTCCTCATAGTCAGTGTCTTAGCTTTTCCTTGCTGCAAGTTTATAGTTGTAATTTCCTGCTGCATAGGTGAGGAAATACTCAGCAAATGTGAGAATTCTGAGTAAAGGGACACTGGCGATGACAGAGAGGCCCCCTGGAAGCTTGAAATGACGCCCTTGTGATGCCCATATCCTCAGGGACACTGGAGCTACAGGTCAAAGTGGCAAAATGTAAGATAGCTGAGTCGACACGAGGGACATTTTCTCAGGGGAGGCTCCTGTGGCAGGTGGTAGCTTCTTCTGGGGCTTCGGGAAAACAGTGTTGTGCCTGTGATGGGACTCAGGAGACAGAGAAAGTAAGAGGGCTGCACTTCCACTATCTGCCCATATCTGGCTGCTGTTGTTTATTTTTGTTCTTTTTTTTTTTAACATACAGTGATTTCTTGACATCCTTGGAGAATTGGTACCAGGACACCCTGGAAACCATTCAGTGGATCTCAAGCCTCTTATGTAAAAATGACATATTGTTCACATATAACCTATGCATATCTTCTTTAAGCCATCAATCATCTTGAGAGATTTCTGGTAGTGAATGCGGTACAAATGCTATGTCAATATTTGTTGTATTGTTTGGGAAATACTGACAAGAAAAGATTGTACATATTTCATACAGATTAATTTTGTTTTCTTTTAAATTTACATTTCAAGGTTTAATATGTCTGAGGTTGGTTGTCTGCATGGTATGGAACCCAGAGCTTGTGGATTCTGTTTTCTGACAATATCCTTGTGGCTTTCACATTCATGACCATGACTATATTGTCAGAAAACAGAATCCACAAGCTAATAAAGAAGTATGCTAATCATTTACATTGTAGTCAGAGAAAACTAGGTCTGATGAGGCTTGTTGACAAGTGTGAGGCCAGCTGCTGGATGCAGCAAAGTGGACCTGGACTCTGTGCCCAGTTCTTCCCTGCCCAATGTGATCAAACCAGACCTGTGCACCACCTACCCTAGTGCTCCACCTTCCACCAGAACTGCGAGTCCTATGGACTTGTCTGGCTTTAGCTCAGCCTCTCATGTCCTGTGTTCAGCTCTATTTCCTCTGCTCCTCCTTTAATTTCCTCCAGCGGCGGTGGCACCGACATCTCCGGCAGTATCTGGATCTCTCTGCCCCATCTACTTCAGTTCCACGTCCGGATTATCCTGGGTGACACCATTCGCTGTCTCTCTATGTGGAAGCCTTTGGCTCCCTTTGCTTGTAGGCAGTCCCCCTTGGACGGATGTCAGACTCCCTAGGACTGCCATTAGCCTCTGTTTTGTCAGAGCAATGCTGGTGGTCTTTGTGGTGGGCTCAAAGATAACTGCTGAGAATTCTGGGGGGGGGGTGGGAAATAATATAAACAATGAACTAGCATGAGAATTAGATAAACTGTGAAATTTCTAAGCCCACTGTGTATTTGAGGCTATTTGTACCTCTTACTAGGCCACAGCCATGGGAAGGCTGCCAGGGCAATATCTGGCAGCTTGGATAGTATCAGTATAATGACTGATGCATGAAAGAAACTCAGAATTGTCACTTGACTTGACAAGCTTTGGTTGGGAGCTGGATCTGCTCTTGGGCCTGTGCTTCATACTCAGCTGGGGGCTGGAAGGATGGTTGGATTTTCTGAGGCACCAGGAGTCGTGACCTGCTTTCTGACTTCGTCTATGGAAAGGTAATATCGTAGCCTATTTTCTTTCTCTATGACTGAGTGCTACATTCTGGGTAATTTATAAAGAATAGGGATTCATGAAGCTTACGGTGATGGAGGCTGAGAAATTTAGGAAGGTGGGACCAGTGTTTGGAGAGGGCTTTCGTGCTGCATCGTAGAACAGGTCGTGTAGAGGGCAGTACAAGGTGAGGGAGCGCAAGCATGCGGGCGCCCATCCTCCCGCTTCTTGTAGATCCACTCGTGCCGTCTTGAGGTCTCACAACTCCTGACCTCATCAAATCTCAGGTACCTCCCAAAGTCCCCATCTCCAAATACAATCAACGTATGCATCTGCACATTAAATTTTCAACACTTGAAATTTGTGGAGATATAACAAGTAGAAAATCAGATCATAGTACGTTGCTTTGAATAAATAAGCCATTGCTAGCAATCAGAAATTTCCTTTTCTTTTTAGATTCTATTTCTTATAACTGTTGACTTAAATGGGACTTTTATTGGTGCGGCCGATTGAAAAAATAAAGAAAAGTGACAAGGACCAGGATTCTGCTGTCTAGTACCTAGCATTCCCGTGGCGTTGTGGGTCACTCCACAAATCATCTGTCACCCACACGGTGAGAGAATGGGTGTTACCTACATTTTTCCTAGGAGAAAAGTGTGTCCTGGAAAACTTGAGCCACTTCATTAAAGTCACATGACTAGAATGAGATGAGGTGGGAATGAAAACTCAGGAATGTTCCAATCTAAACAGAATGCTCTCTCCATTCCATCAGCTCTGTCTTTGAGGACTCACAAGTCAGTCCTAGGTGGAGAGGCTCCGGAGTCAGTGTCCTTGAGATGTGGGGATGCTCAGGGCAATGAAGAACCAGACAGGAAGTGAGGGAGATCCAGAGGCTTTTAGAGCACTTGGCAGACCTTCCGGTAGTGAGTGGATGAGGAAGGAAGCGAGGTGGGAAGCCACCCACACTTGGCTCCCGCCTAGAGCTTCAAGGGCTGCTGACACCTTGCACGATGACAGTAGCTGGATGGAGCTGGCTCAGGGGGAAACTGTGAGAGAGGACGATAAGGAGAACCCCGAGAGGCCAGAGAGACAGAGGCCAGAAAACAGCACTCTTGGACGCAGAGAGAACCAGAAGCCCCCTCTCCCTTTGTAGGGGAGAAAGGCACCTTTATCACAGGGCTCTTTCCTCTCCCCCACACCTCCCAACGGGTGCAAATTAAAATGGCCAAATAGCTTTTCTTTTGAAAGCTTTCTTTCTGGCATGTTAAGTAAAAAGGAGGCCGTGTGAAGGAGGAGCAAATTGATTTGGGAGCCAAGTGCCTGCCTGCTGGTGCTAGGAAAGCAAGCTTTCTCCCCTCCAAATGACACACCTTTTCCAAAAGCTGTCTGGTGACAGCTCTGACAGCCCTTCCCTCACCACTGTGGCATTCTGGGTGTGGGTAGTGAGCGATGAGAGGGCCTGGCACCAAAGACAGAAGTGCACACACACCCAGGAAGGTAAATGATTACACACAGGACATTTATCTCTGAGGTTGTTCCCCCAGCAAAACCAATTACTGGCCTTTTCCTTGCAGACGTGCGCCGAGTATCAACGTGTTGGGGGCTGGAGTGAAAAGATGCTGGGATGCGTCTTTGCGATATTCATGAGTCTGCTCAGAGTTCGCAAGCAAGGAATTTAGTGTCTCCAGGCTTCTGATGTTGGGGAGGTCATGAAGCACATTTAGGAAGAGTTCTGAGAAACAGGATGTTGAAATAACACTTTGACAACACATTCACTAGGGAGCTGCAGGTAGAAGCTGGAGTCGTTCCTGGAGAGAAGAAAGAACTGGCTACCTGAATGCAAGACCAGCTAAGGAATACAGTCACTGACCCTTAGGGAGTACCACAGGGTATCGTTCTGCTGAGCTCACAAGCAGGTGGGGGAAGGTGACCTACAGCCAGCCACCATGATATGTGGGGAAGCAAAACTAAATATTGGCTTAGGGTGAGGTAGGACTGGCTTCCATTTCTTCCAGAACATGTTATGAACAATTATATTAACTAGCTGTTAGAAACTCTCCCTTGGCTTCACCACAGAGATTTAACACTGACCCACGCCCCTTCCAGGAGAGGAGATTCCTGGCAGCGAGGAAGATGCTGTGGCTTCAAGTCACCTTATTGTCTTTTGGATTTTGCATCCCAAGTCCTGGCCAGAGTTGCAGGACTTGGTGTCACGACTTTCACGACTGACCTTCCCCAATTCCTTGCTGGCCTTTTCTCCTTTCACCTCAAAATTGACACCCTTTGTTGCATATTTCTGTGTGCACGAAGGAATCAGCCAGGGAGACTCATGTCCCTGAGGTATTATGTATCCCAGAGGAGCTGCTTTCTCCTAATACGTGCACAAAGCTCTGAAGACTGGTGCTGGATTTACTTCTCTCTTAATTCCATGCTACCTGGGCAGAAGTCTGGGCTGTGTTGAGAGGCAGCTGCGGCAAATGGATTCTCTCTTGGCTGCAATACAGTATGTACTTAAAAACCACAACATAAAGATTTCAGTCAGCTCATAGTTTCAGTGGGTAGAGTCCCTAGTCAGCTGGCTCCATGGTGGGAACATCATGGTAGAAAGCGTGGTGAAGAAAAGTTGCTTATCTCTTGGGGACTGGGAAACAGTAGGGGAGGAGTGGCAGAAAGGAAGGGATGAGGAACGAGACCCAGACCCCAAGGCCAGCTGGCCTCGATCCAAGAAGATACATGCGCAATTGTGTTCCACCAATCCCCAGGGCAGATCGCAAAGCCAGTGAGTCGAGTCTTCACCCTAATTGCCATGTCAGGACAGCAGCGGCAGTTAGGACAAATGTACAAAGCTGGCCCTGACTCCCCAAGGGCTCTGTCCCAGTGCGTGGGGAACAAAATCAAAGGCCC